>OZ038394.1:14938265-15444335 GCA_964036045.1 Eutreptiella sp. 'Long Island Sound 2002'
GGGTATCAGGTCGGGGGGGGGGGGGGGGCTCCCAAGGGACGGGTGCACAACCTGCCTATGCAGTTTTTCACCCCGGACAGCTCAAAAATGGAAGTTTTTGAAACTTGTTTTTGTGATATTGTGATCACTCAAAATGACCATCCAAGGTATGTAAAGCATGTTTTAGCCGGTATTTATGTAGTTTCCACCCTATTTTGGGTGTGTGTTGCTCGCGGTAGATTCTCTGCGAGGTGGACTTGCCGAAGGCAATAGAATTTTTCGGTATTAGGTCCGGGGGGGGGGTCTCCCAAGGGATTGGGAGCAGAGGACCAATGCCTATGCACAGTCAGCAACCACCTGGTGTGGTACAGAACTGGTCTACGCTGCAGTGCAGCAAGCAAAACACTGAACAATGTGGTTATGACCATGCGCCTGTGACACGGGGGCGTATGCGAGCCCAGTTTCCGTTGCCTCATGGCCAAGGGATTGGTACACAAGATGCTTATGCAGTTTTTCAACCTGGGCAGCTCAAAAATCGAAGTTTTGGAAACTTGTTTTTTTGATATTGTCACTACTTAAAATGACAATCCAAGGTATGTGAAGCATGTTTTAGGCCGTATTTATGTAGTTTTTACCCTATTTAGGGTGTGTGTGGCTTGGGGTAGAATCTCTGCGAGGTGGACTTGCCGAAGGCAATAGAATCACCTCGCAGAGGTTGTTAGATCAAAGCCAGGCAGGCGTATATATGGGGAAAACGCCACATACCCCCCCATTTGGGCCTATTCGCGTACCCTACCCCAAGGGGTTGAATTGTTAGTTTAACCCCTTGTAAAATCATTATTTTGTCCAATAAACGCATCCCCCAATGAGTTTTTGGTCCGGACCCCCCCAAACCCCCCCTACTTGAAACCCACTTTTTAGGGGGGGGTGGGGGTGGGTGGGGGGGGGGTCAAAAATGTCGAAAAAATGCCCCCCCATTTTTTGGGTCGAAAATCATGAATCTTTTGGTTTTTTTCGATTTTGAGCCGAAAAAGTGTTTCCGGGTCCCGTCTCCATAGGGTTTGTATGGGGCGGAGTGGGACGAGCGCTTATGCAGTTAATGCACTTTTCAGCCATTTTTGCTATGTTGGCGGTTTTGGCGACCTCGGTGACCCTATGGTACCTACTCTGAGGGGTGCTAGTGGGGATGTTGTGACAATATATGCCTACTAGGATACGGAAGGACGTTTTTTGCAGTCTCTAGCCTTGCTTAGGGCCATTCACAACCCGTGCCAAAGACGCGAAATGACTGTTTCCACCAATAATGGCCTAGTGAATGGGCCGGTACACAACCAGCAGTTTTTCACCTTGGGCAGCTCAAAAATCGAAGTTTTTGAAACTTACTTTTTTGATATTGTGACCACCTAAAATGACCATCCAAGGTATGTAAAGCATGTTTTAGGCCGTATTTACGTGTTTTTCACCCTATTTGGGTATTAGGTCCGGGGGGGGGGGGGGGTCTCCCAAGGGATTGGACTTTTCAGCCATTTTTGCTATGTTGGCGGTTTTGGCGACCTCGTTGACCCCGTGGTACCCATTTTGAGGGGTGTGAGTGGGGATATTGTGACAGTATATGCCTACTAGGATACGGAAGGACGTTTTTTGCAGTCTGTAGCTTTGCCTAGGGCCGTTCACAGCGCCTGCCAAAGACGCGAAATGGCTGTTTCCACCAATAATGGCCTAGTGAATGGGCCGGTACACAACCTGCTCATGCAGTTTTTCACCCCGGGCAGCTCAAAAATCGAAGTTTTTGAAACTTGTTTTTTTGACATTGTGACCACTCAAAATGATCATCCAAGCTAGTTACGCATGTTTTAGGCCATGTTTACATGTTCTTCACCCTATTTGGGTATTGGCCGCAATGGGGGGGGGGGGGGGGGCTCCCAAGAGATTGGTACACAACCTGCTTAGGCCGTTTTTCACCCTAGGCAGCTCAAAAATCGAAGTTTTTGAAACTTGTTTTTTTCATGTTCTGACCACCTAAAATGACCAGCCAAGGTATATAAAGCATATTTTAGGCCGTATTTGGGTGTTTTTCATCCTATTTGGGTATTAGGTCCGGGGGGGGGGGGGGGAGGGATTGGTACACAACGTGCTTATGCAGTTTTTCACCGTAAGCAGCTCAAAAATCATGTTTTAGGTTGTATTTACGTGTTTTTCACCTTATTTGGGTATTGGGTTGGGGTGGGGGTCTCCCAAGGGATTGGTACACAACCTGCTTATGCAGTTTTTCAACCTCAGCAGCTTAAAAATCGAAGTTTTGGAAACTTGTTTTTTTGATATTGTGACCACCCAAAATGACCATCCAAGGTACGTAAAGCATGTTTTAGGCTGTATTTGAGTGTTTTTCATCCTATTTGGGTATTAGGTGGGGGGGGGGGTCTCCCAAGGGATTGGTACACAACCTGCTTATGCAGTTTTTCAACCCCGGACAGCTCAAAAATGGAAGTTTTTGAAACTTGTTTTTGTGATATTGTGATCACCTAAAATGACCATCCAAGGTATGTAAAGCATGTTTTAGGCCGTATTTACGTGTTTTTCACCCGATTTGGGTATTAGGTCCAAGGGGGGGGGGTCTCCCAAGGGATTGGTACACAACCTCCTGATGCAGTTTGTCACCCTGGGCAGCTCAAAAATCGAAGTTTTCGAAACTTGTTTTTTTGATACCGTGATCACCTAAAATGATCATCCAAGCTATGTAAAGCATGTTTTAGCCGGTATTTATGTAGTTTCCACCCTATTTTTGGTTTGTGTTGCTTGGGGTAGATACTCTGCGAGGTGGACTTGCCGAAGGCAATAGAATTTTCATGTTCCCAAGGCTGTCTTGTGTTTGCATACACTTGGAAATGTGGGCAGAGGTCAAGGTACCCATACCACGCGCGCGCGCACGTTTGTGTCGGTAGCTGGATGTGTTTCGCGCAAGCTACGCCCTTGTCCAAGCTACAGTGGGCGTAGGGACCGTAATAATTCCGTACATTGGCGTAGCTTATACAAAGGGGGGGGGGTATAAGTCACCACCACTCATCATATTGTGAGACATGTAGGTGAGCTCGGTGGAAATGGTGGGGACAGCAGACACACCTTCTCACTGATTTGAGTTCAATTCCTACGAGGTGCACCATTTTGCATAACGAGCCTTTCTTTTTTGTTGGTTTTAAGGGTGAGATCAACAACGATGTTTCCTTCACCACATGCCCAGCAGTTGTGTTGGGAGGAAAACATAGGAGTAGCCTTGCATTGAACGGTTGATAGTTTTGTACTTGCAAAGATGGCTAAACGAGTGCTTTTCTGCCATGCTAAGGTGTGAGTGTACATAGAGAAATATGCGCAGCGGCCTGTTGTCTTTAAGCTTCATCTCATAGGCTAGTTTCAATACTCTATGTGGAGATGCCGAAGAATGTGGTGGACGTATCTGTGTTTTTGCAGGCAGCAAGGCCATGGGCAGGCTGATGGGGAGTGTACATAGTGCAGAACTTCCCAGAGGTTCTGTCTATACAGAGAGGGCTGGCCGGGAGGGTGCGGGGGCTGAGGGCCGATGCCCATTCAATACACAGGGTCAACCAACCAACACTGAGCTAGATGACTCTTTATTGTAGTGTAACCCCCCCACATACACGAAAGTGAAGAAAGCTGTACATAGCTTCCTGAGCAGGTGTCAATGTGTTACAGTTCCAAGACAGTGCTTGCGAACCAAGAAAGCGAATCAGTAGGGGCTCTTTGCCCATATGCCACCTGAACCCTGGCCCTGATGCATGACACTGTGCCAGGCGCCAGACCATCTCACCGGTGGAAAGGCAGCCATCATTCTACAATGGTCAGTTTCCTGTGCAACCAACCTGTGCATGCAGTGCAGTGTGCAGACTTGACCTCACCTGACAATCCCTTTCTGGATAGGTGGCATGGGGCCTCAAGCACAGGTAATTGTACTGTGCGCGGTCAAACTGAACCCGGAACACACGTCACTTCACAGGGTTGATAAACGCCAAACCTGAGCCATGTCAATGCCGTCGCGTATATTCATTGTATTTTTGTCAGCATTTTTTGATGGCGTCGTCGTCACCGAGTTGAGTTATGCATGCCAGTGGCCTTGATGAGGACGATGAGGACACCATTGTTTTTCACTTCAGTGCCATCTCCCTGCGATTTACTGATGAACGCCTTGGCAGCGCCATTTGGAACCGCTATCACTGCTATCATCAACAAACCACTTTGTTTGTCACTCCAGTCGCACTGGGGATCATGACTTACTTTCTTGTGATCCACTGGCGCATGGAGACGCTCCCGTGGCTGATCGCCCTGCGCTTAATCGCAGCAATCGTGACGCTCTTGCCGCTGTTGTGGTTGCTACTGTTTGACCCGCCCTGGAACTGCCGTGTGTTGGGGGCATTCCCCAGCGTTCACCAGTCCTGCCTGGGCTCTGTTTTCTCCAAAATACTCGGCGTCCATCGGCGCAAATGGGCCGTGGCCTTCAACGACGACTCCTCCAGCGTGTCCACAAGGGCCCACGAGGGGCCGTTGCAATCCCTGCAGCCGATGCGGAATGCCTGCGCCCTCCCCCCGTTCGAGCCCCCGAGGTACGCACTGTACAGTCTCAACTTCTTGGCCCTGATCACCCACTTCGTGTCCGCCTTTGCGGGGATGGCCTGCCACCCGAAGGTGTCTCATCAGGAGCAGTACGTGATCCTGCTGCTGCTCGTGTCCTTCGTCTGCGGGATGTGGTTCTTCAGACATGTCTTCGGTGTGGGCCTCGTCGGTGTGGTCGCGTACATCGTCCTATGGCACGTGTACGCCATCCCGGGGTCCACGCACACCGTCCTGTCC
The DNA here is from genome assembly GCA_964036045.1 of Eutreptiella sp. 'Long Island Sound 2002'. NCBI lineage: Eukaryota > Euglenozoa > Euglenophyceae > Eutreptiales > Eutreptiaceae > Eutreptiella > Eutreptiella sp. 'Long Island Sound 2002'. The sequence continues at coordinate 14,943,105 of OZ038394.1, forward strand.
GTGGTGTCGATGTTCGTGCTGGTGGCAGTGGCCTGCTACATTCAAGAGTCGAGGGAGGTTCGTCGCGTCCTCCTGTGCTACCGCCTGAAACTGATGTGCACTCGGGTCATCAACATGGATTTCGACGAGTTCGATGAGTTTTGGGAGAAGCAGCCGAATGCCAAAGACTGCGTCGAGGGCTACCTGCACAGCATGCTGCAGCATCTGAAGCACTTCCGGTCCTACTTGCCGCCCGTCGTGCACCGCTTTGACTGCCAATCGCAGCTCAACCCGAACGGCCGCAATCATGGCCATAGTCCAAAGGGCCGGTACGTCCCCAGAGGCACAGCAGGCAGCCCTCGGCCCAGCAACGCCAAGCCCTTTGGCCCCTCCGCCAGCCAGGCGAGCTCCCTCGTCAGCCAAAGGGCCCAGCCAAACCCCGCGGCGCGCCTGCACCACTTCTACCGGGGGTCCACCCAAAGCCTCATGGGGCAGCCGCAGCACTCTCAGCATCTCGGCGACCAAACGCAACTCAACAAAAGCCCCTCCAACATCAGCATCCGGGCGCCCCCCATGTGCGTCGTCGAGCACGGGTACAGCGTCCGGCGTGCGACCGTGATGGTGCTGCGCCTCCCCGTGGTGTACCCAAACCCCGAGAGCCTCCAGACCCATTCCCGGTTCACCGATGCCGAGACCCTGTACCGCATCGACAAAAAGTTCCTGAAGCTGGTGCTGCCCATCGTGAGCGAAACGGGCGGCGTGCCCGCGTCGTTCGGGGGCGGTGTCGTGGTCGCCACATGGAACGCCCACCGCGCCAACCTGGAGCACGCCTACTGGGCCTGCATGTGTGCGAAGCTCGTCACGAACGCCATCAAGCAGCTCCCGGAGTACTCGCCCGCGTACCTTCCGTACGTGGCCATCACCAGCGGGCCCCTGGTCGTGGGCACCGCCGGCACGGAGGCACTGAAGATGCCCATCGTGGTGGGCACGACGCTGGACCTGGCCCTGGAGCTCGTGTCCCTGAACAAGTTGCTGAACACCAACGTCCTGATCTCACAGGACGTCAACGAGGCCGTCTGCTGCTTCTTCGAGACGGACATCGTGGACTACTTCAGCCTGACGCGGTGCACCCCCGGGCGGTGCGCCGTGTACGAGCTCTGCTCCCTGCGGACCGCCACGGGGGTGGAGATGGGCAGCGCGCAGGAGCTCCTCTACAAGAACGCCTTCCTGGACTTCGTGCACCACCGCTTCGGGCAGTGCGAGCGGCGCATGACGTTGTACCTCCAGGAGTGGCGGCAGTGGCACCAGGCCCGACCGCAGCTCCCCGACCTCCTGCCGGACGGCGACCTGCAGTCCGGGACAGTCCCCGCCGGCGACCCCCCCCACCGCGTGCGGTACAACCCCCACCAGGCAATGCGGATCCTGAAGCTCGCGAAGTACTACAACCACCAGGACCGGGCCGGGGAGATGGCGATGCCGTACGCCCGCCGATTGGACTGGACGCCGAACGTCAGCGAGCAGGACGCTGTGACGCTGACCGGGGCCATGCTGGAGCTGGAGCAGGCGATCCCCATCACGAGCGGGAAGCTGCCCAACAACGCCAGCATCGAGGTGCTGCACTCCCTGTCCAAGTCGTCGAGCGAGAAGCTGCGGCTCCAGCTCCAGGTCGAGAACAGCAAGGGCCAAAGTGGGGACAACCCTGAGGGCGGCGGCAGCCCCGTCTCTGGGCCCAAAGACCGGACGGCCATCAAGATGCTGCCCCACAACGCCACCTTCGATGACTCGGACGTGGAGAGCCCCACGGCGGCGAGGAGGCTGCCAGAGCCGCCCCAGAAGCTGCAGTGCATCCCGGGGACGATCCAGGACAACCTGGAGGCGATCCTCGACGAGGCCGAGCACAAGCGCGCCGGCAGTATGGCCACGTGCAGTCTGTCGGAGCTGCAGTTATCCATCCGCAAGACCATGACGCAGGTGCTGACCCCGGAGCCGGCCCAGGCCCCCGCTGCGCCGGGCACCGCGAGCTCATCCGGCCCCCCGCGCCGCCCGGCCAGCGGGCTCGTGTTCGTCGACCGGTCCCCGCTTCAAGAGCTGCAGGCGCTCGACTCCTCCAGTGGCTCGCGGGGCCACGTGCCGACAGGAGCCCCCGCAGGAGCCCCGGGAGACTGGACGAACAATTACAACGCGAGTCGCCTCAGTGTCAGTCGCAAGGCCCAGAGTTGCGACAGTTTCCAAGAGAACCAGCGCCGCGTGCAGATACAGTCCACCCCTGCCAAGCCCCTGCACAGCACCGTGCGCCACACCCACAAGATCTCCACGCTCAACGCCACCCTGAACCCCCGGTCCCCTGCAGAGGCGTCCCTCGCTCCGGACGGGAGAGGCACTGCCAGCGACATCGAGACGGGGTCTGCCACCAGCACCTCGCGCTCCGGTGGTGCACCGGCTGCAGCGGCGGGGCCAGTGGTCCCGCGACAAGGCCAAGGGATCGCGTTTGTACAGAGCGTCAATTCCGTGTGGAGCATGAGCGCCGATGAGGGGCACGACAACGCGTACGACCACGAGGGGGTGTTCCTGTTCCGGGACTGTGACAACCGGGAGTGGGAGTGCAGCAACGACGTGGTCGGGGAAGGCGCTTACGGGTCCGTGCACCTGGGGATGAGCCAGTCAGGGACGCTCGTGGCGATCAAAAAGCTGCGAATGGACGCCCGCCGGTCGAGCGCGTATGATGCCGAGGATGAGGAGAGTGACAGGGGCTCATCGGCGAGCATCAAGGATGAGGTGCTCAACAACGTGCTGGACGAGATCCGGCTGCTGTCGATGCTGAGCCATGACAATATTGTGGGGTACCTGGGCAGTTGCGTGATAGACATGACCATGATGATCGTCATGGAGTACGTCGCAGGGGGCTCCATGGCGTACATCCTGGAGAAATTCGGGAAGATCAGCCCCAGCAGCACGGCGCATTACTGCCGCCATATCCTGCGTGGGCTTCAGTACCTGCACAGTCATGATGTCGTGCATCTGGACGTGAAGCCCGGCAACGTATTGGTGGGGGACCATGGCCGCTGCAAGCTGGTGGATTTCGGCACCGCATCCATGTACAACACCAGTACCAAGGCCAGTACAGTCCGAGGGACCCCCCTGTACATGGCCCCGGAGGCAATTCGCGGACAAGCCACCAAAACCTCTGACATCTGGAGCTTTGGGATGACTGTCCTAGAGCTGCTCACAGGAAAAGAGGGCTGGCCGGTGACCCCAGACATGAACCCGTTCTTCCTGATGGAGATGATCGCCAACCCAAGCAACGCCCCCATTGTGCCCGACACCATCCCACAGCCGGCCCGGCTGTTTGTCCTTCGCTCTACTGACAGGAACCCTGGCAGTAGGCCCACGGCACAGCAACTCCTCGATGACGCCTTCTTGCTGTGAGCCCGGGCCGGCCCTTTCCTACGGAAACGACTCTCTGAAGCCCCCTCCCCCTTCGGGCCCCCGTTGGCCCGCTTATTGTTGTTGCTGCTGTGCCCAATCGGTTGCTTGTGCGCACCGAGTGTTTTCTTCGCTGAACTCCCGCATCTGGTCTGCGGGCGAAGGCTGTCGGTTCGAACCAGGTGGGACGACTGCTGGGCCTGCGGCAGTGCCCCTGAAGGCGCCCTCTGCAAGGGTTGGCATAGTCTACAGTCACAGACTGCCCCTTGCTGTGCGTGGGCCTTGGCCCAGGGATGCACACTGCACGTCCGTTGCCTGAGAACATGTGCTTACGTGATCTTTAACCCATGTTTTGTCTCGTCCGCAGAGGCAAAACTGAGACAGCTCCGGGAGCTGCTAACCAAAGGCGAGGGAGGTGTAGGCGCGGGCGGTGTGGACTCCGGAGGTGTACTGGCCCCGGGGTGCCCCTGACATTTCTCCGCCCCTCTGGTAGGGAGGCGGAGGCTAATGCGCATTTCGAAGAACCAGACTTTGTCTGGAATGTGCATCAGCCGTACTCCTGGCGCTGTTTCTTGGGCTGTTGTTCTCCGTCAAAGGCTGTGCCAAAAGTTTGTTGCCCTGTTCCAATGCCTGCCATGAACCACCGCAACCGTTGTTGTTGCTGCAACAACAACGTCTGCAGGATGCATTGATGGAAACCCCGCTGCTGTTCTGATGCTGGTTCAAAAAATTTGTGATCCAGTCCAACGCCATTGGGAGCCGCGCCAGGAGCACCCCAGGCGTGTCTCAGGGTGTGCATCCCAAATCCCAATTTTACTGGTTGCCCGCTGGTCCAACATTCAAACCCAGTCAACGAGCGTTCACACCACTGCTTTCAAGTTTCTCAGTCCTCTCATCAGGACATTCAGGTGAGTAACCCAGAGGCATGGGTGACCGCCTTCGTCTTTCTATTGAAACATGTGGGAACCTACAGCCTATGTTGAGCTAGGGTTCCTTTTGGAGACTTTCCATTGGTGCGTTGATGAGCCATGCAGCGAGTCAATCTTCCTTTGTGAAGGGCTGCACACGGATTCGATACTAGTCTGAGGCAGTGCTTCGGGTAGTGGGGTGTCTTGTACCATTCGCCACTAGCTTCCAGCCATGGAACCCACCCAGAACCATCTTACACCCTTTTGTGCCCGCCCCATCCGGAACTGTTAGTCACATTACGACTTAGAAAATGCCTTTGCTCCTCTAATGAGCTAACCCAAAGGTTTTTCGGGACATACCACCATGGGAGAAATGGTGAGTGCTAAGTGTGCTGCACTTTGGGCTGCTGTGTCCTGTGAGGGCGGCCATGGCGTATTGTGTAAAGGAAAATTGTCCAATTTTGGGAATGGTAGGCCATCAAGATGTATCTGCAGCAAATGTATCTGCAGAGATGATTGGGCAGCAGTGGATGGCAGACCGTGCCGACCATTCAGCAGACTGCCCTTCTGGCTACATTCCAGGGCGAAGCCATGAAATCAGAAATTGATAGGCAAAACTCAGCGGTTGTGCCTGAAGTGTACTTTTGCCCAGATGCAGAAGTCACACGCAGCACTTCTGCCCCCCACAGGGGTATGCTGTCCGTGCTCACAACACACTGTGCAAACTTTTGGAAGTGCAGCTGGTACCAGGTCCCTAGTTTGGGAGCTTCTTGCACAAAAGGTTGAACCCCGATTGCTCAAAGGGTGCTGAATTGCATTGTTGTGCACAACCAAGCATTTTGTTTGAATTGTGGGTTATGGAGTGGGTGTTTGGGATGCTTGTTCCCATGGCATCACTTTTGAGCTACGTGTTTTTTGTACCTTCTCACATGGTGCCCAGCATGCCCGTATGCACTGTGGGAGGCAGTTTGTCATATTTATAAAGTGACCTTACATATGGAGAAGGGTGGGGCACATTTTTCCACGCCTCGGGCATTGCAAGATCATCCACAAGGTGTGCATGGATTTTGCCACAAGGGTGGGCAGCTCAGCTGCAGCAGATGTCCAGCTTGAGATGCTTGTGGTGGTAAAGGGCATTACTCTTCCCTACCCCTTCTACTGCAGCAGGACACCATACCAAGCACAGCGCCCCTGCGTTGTGCCTGGCAACATGGATTTGTGGGTTAGCACACAAGCGTGCCATGGGTGTATGTGGGACAGGGAGTTTCTTACTGAGCTTGTTTAGTTTTGGAAGGCATTGGGGGTATTTGAAGGGCAGTGTGCACGTCTTGGGGTTTAGCATGAAGGCGGGACTCCAAACTTATGACCGATGGGCCTGACAAGCGGCAGGTGGCTGGCATGCTTGGCATGGGGTTCCTTAGGCAAGAGACAGGCAGAAATGGGGGTTATGGACATTTGGTGGGCTTTCTGGGCCGCTGGGCCATTATTTGCAGATTGATTTGCAGGTGCTCTTTCCACTGCGTTCGTTCCAATTCAGACCAAAAAGTGCATGGGGCTGTCCAACACTGTTGTGTCTTCGCGCTTGCTGTGTGTATGTGCGTGCGTGTGTGTGCGTGTGTGTGTCCCTGTGTTAGAAATATCCCTGAAGAGCCAGTGCTCTTCCAACAATCCAACAATATTGTCTGTCTTTCTGACGCTTGGGCACAGATCACGGTAAGTGATGCAAATATGCGCTGCAACTGGTTGTGGGAGACCAAACTACAGCCCAGTTTGGTACATTTGTCACTTCTGCGCACATAAAGCCGTATTCATTGCATGCATTATGTCTGATTGCTCTAACGAGAAGTCCAGCCCAGTGTCCGTGCCCAGTTGACTTCAGTGTTGGTGCTTGTGTTGCCTGCACACTGTGTGTGTGTGTGTGTGTGTGTGTGTGTGTTTCCTGCTACAGAAAGGCCCGTAGTCGCGTCCAAGGGGGAACGTTAGCGCGCTGGGCGCGCGCCGGGCATCTTTTGTGACCTGTACCCTACTGGTGGATTGTTGCCGTTGATATGTTGGACAACATTATATGGATTTGCCCCTTGGCCCCCGGGACATCAGCAGATGTTTTGATTTGGGATGGGTATGGACCTTCTCGTACCCGAGGTGATTTCTTTGATTTCGAAGTTGGGGGCCATGATGGTGCTTATAAAGGCCGGATTCATGTCATTGTGCCATTCATTGGAAGAAAGAATGGCACTTTGACAGCCGGCCAACAATGTTACAATGACGTGCACGGGTGGTATAGGGCACGCATTGAGTAGCTGTTTGCTCGGTTGTGGCACGCAAGATGAGGCAGAGGATGAGGCAGAAGTGTGTGTGTTGTGTTGCCAGAAGCGCTCCACCGTCGCAGTTTGTGATGAGTGTAAGGAGCCCTATTGTACTGAATGTATTGACACCAACACTTGTGGGACCAATGTTGTTTGTTAAGTACAATACAGATGACAGTTGGAGTTGCTGAATTCACAGATGCAACGTGCTTTGTAGGGAAGGTGTGCAGTGCAACGTGGGCTACTTGGGGGGCTTCTCCATGAGAGGGTAAATCTGGGGCTGAAGTCGGGATAGTTAATAGAAAAGTAGCGCGCCGGGCGCGCGCCGGGCAAACATTCCCCCCAACATGCTCTTTGTTGAATCGTTCCGCCGGTCACACCCCACCTGAGTCCCAATTTGACCAGGTGACCGCGACCGCCACATAGTGTGGATCCCAAACTCGACGTCTCGTTCTTCCTCTGCCGCCTTGCCATCAAAGGCAGGTATCCCAGGAAGTTTTTTGGGTCTGGGATCCGGCATTGATATGCACTATCTTGCAATTGTGCAAGGCATGACAGGTCATAAAGGGTGCCGCGCGCGCGATGCGCACTGTGCATCAGGGTGTGTGTGGTTGTGTGCGGCCATGACCCCTGTTGCACGTGGGCAACGCAAGCCACCGCGTGCCTGCGTTTTAAGTCCTTGGGCCATATCCTGCAAGATGGTCTAGGGCCCAGGATGCTTGAATTCTGCAGGACACATGGTGCGCGGGAGGCACCCTCATAGCATTGGCTTGTGGCCTGCTCTGGGCAGCCAACGGTTGTGTGTACCAGCCCCAACAACATGTGTTTCCGGCAACCCTGTCCACATCGGACCAGAAACAAAAGATACCCCCAAGATTGCCATACGGTCACACCAAGCAACAACGTGGTGGCCATGCACCCGTGCTTGATCGTTGGAACATGGCAGACACACACGAGGATGTGTGGCACGGGCCCGAAGTGGCTGTGCACTTGCCACTGCCCACAAAGAGGTCTCGATGGTTAGGACCACCGTGTGTCCTGCATTTCCGCATGGAAACAGCACTGGACTGCTCTGATTCCTGATTCCAAGAACTCTCTCGAGTACCATCTGGTAAGAGGACTTTGCCAGCTTGCCCAGGTCTGAACCCCAAAAAAAATTCCACATGGAAACATGGATGCAGCATCAGCTGGCAAATGGCACTGCACAAGCCTTGGAGGCACAGGGGCCGCAGCATCAGAGGACAGTAGAATACGTGACCCAAGTGTCTGGCTCCATAAACAGGAAATCAGAAAAAAGGGACTGCATTTGCATACACAAGGACACACACAGCAGAGGAGCATCCTGACACATTGCCCCCCACCCCCTGTCCAATCTGGTTCAACTAAGGCACTTCAGTGGGAGTTGTTGCACCATGCGCGCACTCATCCGCACCGTGGCAACTATTAGGGGGCACCTTAAGTGCAGTGCGCGTGCAGTGCAACTATTTGGGCGTTTGGCCGTAGTAGAAACCCATACTTTGTGGTACTTTGGGCATCATTGTTGTTTGGTAGTAGGTTTTGATGCATTGGGGATATGGCATTTTTGGATGTTCACCCTTTTCACCCATTTCTACCTTTTTGCACACATTTTTTGCCCATTTCCACCACATCTACTCTTTTTCTCGGTTGATTGATATGCCGATACACTTTGAGGGTGCCTGCTGTAGGACATCATACTTCCCTCCTCATTTCTCAGGCCCATTTTCTCCATGGATCTCAGTATTGGGGATAGGGTGTTCTACACCCGCTCCAATGGCCTGCGACCTCCTGCCACGGTGGTTGGGACGGCTAAAGACGGACTCCTCCACTTGGAATACTACCAAGATGGGTTGAGAGTGGTGAATCGGCAATGCAAGATGGAGTCCATCTCCTTTGCCATCCCAAGTTCAGACTCGCCACCTGACTGCCCTCCATCTCCGCTGCCCAACACACAGTCAAGTTCCCCCCCAAAGGCCCCTGGTCCTTCACCATGCCATCATGCATCCTGTGGCTCACAGTCGCAATCGTGGCTCCAACTGCCACACGTAAGGAACCCCCACCCCCTACCCCTTGTCCGAACATGGGCTCGTCCAAACAACCGACCACGTGTTTCTGCACTTTTGGGCCTTTTTTTGAACCATCATTTTTTTCGGTTCCAATCCAATAGGGAATGTGGTTCGTAGCTTTGGGAATGCCATGCACGCAGTGCGCACGCAGTGCGAAGTTTTGAATGTCGGCCAATACTCAGACCCTACTTTTGGCCCCTTTTGACAATTTTTTGGTTCCATACTGGGGTTTTTTTAGCTTCCTATGCATTTGGGATGTGGCACATTTGAATTGTCACCCTTTGTTGCCCAATGTCAACCATTTTGGCCCATTTTCCATCCCCCATATTGAACTCTCCCCACTATGGGGACCCCGAGAAGGCAGGGGTGATGTAGCCATACACAGCCCGCGGACCTTGAGGAGTTTGTGGTACGGCCTTCATCCCCACCACATCACTGACCTCGCTCGCCATCAACAAGTGTGTCGCGTCCACGCTCAGAATCACCGCCGCCCTCCCCTTCCCCCTATTCGCGGTCCCCATCACCCAAGAGACCACGGACAACGCATTCCCCGCGCTCCCAGTCAAGGGACACCTCATCGCCGCCTCCAAGAGCGAAGCCACGGGCACCGAAACACTCGAAGCAAGCGGACTTTACAAGGCTGAGTGGTTTGTTCATAGGGACATGAGAGTACCAAGTTGAAGGCAGTTTCGTCGTTCTCATGTGGGCTTTGCTGCTTTGCTGTGCAACCAGTCAGGTGACAGGTATTCTTGGGTGAGTATCCCGCCCTCTGCGTGCGTAGTATGCACGCAGTGCGCACGCAGTGCCCATGCAGTGCACACGCAGTGCGCACGCAGTGCAACAACTTGGCCTTTGTGTAGGCTGCAGGAATGGTCAATATGGGTGTCAAAGTGGTGGTTTAGCTGTCATTCCATGTGCTCTTGTGTGTAGGGGTGTATGCTGGCCTGTTGGACACCCTTTTGTAGTCATGACCAATTCTCTTTTCACTGCTGGACTGTCTGTCACATATCAGCGGTACACGAACAATGAGTTTGTGCCTGCTCAAGTTTTGGGTCCCTCTACACAAGGTGAGTGGTACAGTCGGCACCCTGTCAATCAGAATGCAAGCAACTGCGTGGTACCTGAGTTGTGCACATGAAGAGGAATGCTTGGTACTGCCATGTTTTGAGGGGTAGGGTTGCTTTATGTCTGCAACATGTGTTCCATGGTATGTCCTGCGTGGTAACACATGTCTGAATTAAAGGACAAGATATGCCATGCCTTCAGGCATCAACTCACTACATGGTAAGTTGCAAGGCTTTTGGCAAATTGCGATTGTCCATTGGCATGTGCGTCTTTAGAATTGTTTTTTCCCTGTCTATTGGCACGTGCACACACACATGCTTGATATTGAGAACCGCACGTGTTGACTGGCCGTGGTGGGTCATTTGGCATGGCACACGAATGTGGTTTCTGCTGTCCGGTAGAAAATAGGACTGAAACTGGTATTTGCAACTGGTATGATTGTCTGAGCACACACACACGGGTCCTAACCACAGCAAGGGGGCGTTGGGGTTGGGGTGGGTCAAGCAGCCACTGGCCCTTCATGACCCTCTCCCTTTTCCCTGACTTACACTGGTTTCATCCCTGATACTCTGGGCTTTAACAGTTTTCCCATTGCACACACATACACTCCTGGCACTTCCAGCCTTGGAAACCTGCAGACGGAATCGATGTTAAGATAAAAGCTTCATTGCAAACCAGATTTCCCTCCTTCCTTCATTGCAGCCCAGACTTTGATAAGGAGTTTGGAAGATCAGCGACTTCTGGGAGCATGCAGTAGGCCGCTTTTGTCTGTTTTCAGCCCAGCGAGGCTTTTTATACACTGGACGGCGCTGCAACAATTTTTGTTGCACTGCTCGTTTTCCCCTTCCATTATCCAAGCCCTGATGACCCTCAGAAAAATCGTTCATGACCTACAGTGACACCACTGTCATCTGGGCATTTGTGCAGGTTATGTATATTCCAAGACCTTTTGCTCTTTCTCATGTTTTCAGGTGGGAATGCTCGTCATTGTTGCCCTTGTCTGAAATTCGGAGAACAGCAAGGATATTTGCCATACATATTATCATACAGGGGGGGGGGGGGGGTGGCATTTGGTGGGCAGTAAATTTGGTGTGGGAAATTTTGCGTTTCAATTTGGCCGCCAAATTTACCATGCGAAATCCAGGGGTCAAGTCAAAATTTTGCTTCCGCGCCTTCAACGCAAGAGGATTTAAGCTTGTTTTCTGGGAGCGTCCGCCAAATGTACCGCGCAAAATCCAGGGGCTTCCGCCAAATTTCCCACAGCCAAATTAACCACAGCCAATTTGACTTGGCACCAATCCCCCCCCCCCCCCTGTACTGCTGTTTCTGTCAGCAGTTCCTGAGTGCAGTATTTTTCTGTGGAGGGCCACCAACATTATTCTTGCAGCACACATGTTGTGAAACAACAGCCATTTAGTCTTGATTCGTTGTGTTGTCCTTCATCAGTGCAGGGCGTACCCTGGGGTACATGTGCATGGCCGGAGGTTGCGTTCCAGACCTGTTGTATGTGTCTATGTGTCGTGGTCTGCCATAGAACTTGGATGGGTTTAGAACCCAAGCAAAACAACGGCTTCATGATGCATTTCTAGTGCCTGCTGACCTGTGCTGTCCTTCATCAGTGCAGGGCGTACATGTGCATGGCCGGAGGTTGGGTTCCAGACCTATTGTATCTGTCTATGTGTCGTGATCTGCCACAGAACTTGGACGCGTCGAGAACCCAAGCAAAACAACAGCTTCATGATGCATTTCTAGTGCCTGCTGACCTGTGCAAAAGGTTCAGAGTCCGTCATGAAATTTGCACACAAAATCCAATCTGGTTTGTGTTTGTGTTTGTGTTTGTGTTTCAGGGGGGAGTTGGGCAGATTGGTGCGTTTTTGGCACACTCAGCTGAAAGATTATTTATGTGCTTGTATGGTACCATGTGATTTGAGGGAATGCCGTGCATGCAGAGCAAAGTTTTGTATGTCAGTGACTACCAGTTTCAGTCCTTTTGCGGAGGTTTGTTGTTTCAGGATAGGAGTTTTTTTTAAGCCTCTTATGCCTTCGGGATGCGACAAAACCACCTCGAAGAGAGGTTGTTAGATCAAGTGCAGGTCCGGACTCCATACGGAGCAGGTAGTGGGAGTAGCCGGGGAACCGACATTCAAGGAGTTTTTGGCAGCCACGAGACGGCCAATGCGGCAAGGGGCAGCCACAGTTGGGATACCGACGAGGGTATGGCAATTGCTACCCTACTATGTCATGTGGATGTTGTATCTAGGGGATAGTGTGGGCATGGAAGGAAGGCACAACGCCGACCCACTGGGTGGTGGCAAAAGTAACATTGCTGTACAAAAAAGGGGTGACAACAGAGGCACGAATTGTAGACCCATCTTTGTTAATTCACTGAGGTATCTAGCCTTCATGAAGATAGTGGATTGGAGGCATGCGACCAAGATAATGCAAAGTTTGGATGAATACCACTATGTGGTAAAGGGACGCACCGCAACCAATGTCTGAACTTGATCCATGCGGTGATGGCCCCGGGCTTAGTATGGAAATGTGGGTTTGTAAGCAAGATGCAAGCAAGATGTGACCAAGGGTTTTCCCTCAGTGCCACACCCCCTCTTGTTCCACATGATGAGACACCTAGTATGGGACAAACATTCACTGCAAGCCTGTCAAGAATCATGGAACAGACAATATGTACTTGTCAAGTGGCAACAGTGTCATTCGTGCTTAGGGCTCTTGGGCTGGAGGAGGGAGTGATATCTAGTGGTAAAGCATGGGGATGGATGACCGGGACATTGATTTGATGCCGGGTGCGCCCGGCAAACGTACCCTCAAGGAGCTGCGCCGCCGGCATTCCTCATTACTGTTTGTGAGTTATGTGGCAAACAGTGTCGAGGAGGTCAAACAAGTATGGGCGTGAGCAGAAGAAATAGGGAAAATAACGGGACTCAGAGTGCACCCGGACAAGACGGAACTCTACCATTGGGGAGAAGAGGTATGGGGGGCGTTTTTGCACAGCGCAATTATTCGGTTGTTTATCCCAGGAACACCCCTGAAAACCACCCCCTTACAGAAGCGTGCATGATCCATTCAAAATAGCATGGGGAGTGCAGAATTCAGGACTGTGGGACCCGTGGCAAGCATCAGACTAGAACAAAAAATCCTTGGTGTACTAGCAGGGGCTGTATGGTGCAAAACTCAAGACCCCGGGACCCGTGGCTACCGGTGGTGAAAAACGGCCGACTTTTCGCACAGCGCGCGCATAGCGCAAGCACAGCGCGCGCACGGAGCACGGTGCGCCCCCAGGGAAAAAAATCTAGTGGGGGGAACAACCAGTGAAGGTGAGGGCGCCGTACTTTGACTACCCGGGGCATTTCATGGGGGCCCCACACTGCAGAGGGAATGCCATGGAAGATTTCAAGCAGCGGGCGATGGCAGAATTGGCTCGAAACAGGGGACTACCATTCGATGATTGGGAGAAGGTAAAACTGCGCAACTCAATGATTGCACCCAGGCTTATGCATAGGGCTCTGCTGTTAGGGGATGACGAGTATTGGTACTACGGTGACAAGGTATTTCAATACTTTGTTTGGGAGTCGCACAGACATATCAAGGGGCAAATGAGAGCAACAATGAACAAGCCGGCCAAGGAAGGACGCACGGGCCTGCGTATGACATATCGCGCGTGGTGGGCGAGATTCATTACTGTCATGCATTCCGCTCTAAGGAGGCCCTCTGCCGTGATGAAAAGCATGATGAGAAACAAGAAAGTGTCGACACCCCCACAGAATTATGCCGACTTGGTCCATGAGTTGGGAGGAGAAACCATCTTTCTGGTGTCGACTACACGGCAGGTCAAAAGAGGGGACCAATTGTTAGAGGATGAAGGCACACATGGTGATGTGGTTACCACGGCACAAATAACCAAAAAGGTAAGATCAAGGGAAGGTATCCTTTTGAACGGCAACCTGTGCCCTCACATGAGCCATTGCCACCGCTGGAAGAGGGGTGGGAGTATGTGCGGACACGAGGAGGCATGGCGTGCCAAGCAGGGACACTACTGACCGCTGGGCAAACAACATGGGCGGATGGTAGTAAGACATGGCATGGGGATCACCCGCATGGCCTTGCAACATGCGGTGTCTTATGTTTTGAATGAAGTGACTGCTCTATATTGCAACCATTCTTCCCTCACACTGCCCGTTGTGCCCGGTTTCTCGGCATGCCACGACCCGCGCTCAGTATATGTGTTCCACTGGGCTACCCCTCTTTCCTCCCTCATGTGCATCTGAGCCTGGAGTTTGCGGACCATGGATGCGCCTAGTTGGCCGCACTCTGCTCTTTTGTAGATCATGTCCACTATCGTGTTTTTCTCGGTGCATGTGCCGTCCACGGTTGCAGGTCACGGAGATCCGGCCACTCACCGTTTACGTCTCCCCATACAATATTGGTGGGTGAGTCCTGGCAGCCAACGGCGAGAAGTCAGTGATGCCGTTGCACTGCTGTGGGACAGCCCGTCGGCTACTCCCCCCCCACCCCCCCACCGTGGGATACTGCGAGATGCCTCTGGGTGCTAGGCTACGGCCATCTTGAGTGCACAATTGCCCTGTACGCTCCGAGTGCGCAACCCTCAAAGGCGGATTATGCCCGCCTTCGGGGCCTGTTCTATCAGGCCTTACGTCTTGTGGGGTATCTGCCCTGATCCAAGTACACGGACTTATGGATAAGATGACGACACGCACCATAGTTGGAGCCTATGACACATGCCTCTTTTTCCGTGCCCTGTTTGCTCGTCTTGCATACTATACTCGCATGAGCTGTCAGCACGCCCCTGCAAACCGGGAAGCGCAGTGGTTTGTGGGTGGCTAGTGGCACAGGTCACCTTGGCAGCGTCATGGTAGGCGGGGGCCTCCATGCGTCTGCTTGACTTGGGATCCAGCCCTAGGTCGGCTCTGTCGCCGAGGTATCCCGGTTTACCAGTGGCGTGGGTTTGGAGGCTGACAGTGACCACGTTCGCCCTACGCCCGGGGTGTGCGTGGCACTACCAGCCTGGTAACTGCATCCCAATCCGTGTGGTGGAGACACGGGGAGTGGGTACCCCTTAGCCTGGGTAGCACGGGGTCACCAAGGTCGCCAAAACCCCCAACCTAGCAAAAATGGCTAAAAAGTGCATAAACTGCCATTGTCCCACTCCGCCCCATACAAGGCGGGGAGAAGATTGGGTTGAGAGGGGGGGACTTTCAAGCCCATTTTCCAACCCCCCCACCCCGGCGTGGGCTCTCAAGTTGGCCCCTTGACTATGCCTTGTGGGCGGGTCCTACCTAGTGCCTTTGGTGGTGGTACTTCTGTTTAAGGGCACAAGGGCCCATGGTCTCTTCCGGCTCCAATGCAGCGCCCCACCTTGGCCTCCCCTTGGCACACAAAGATATGCATATTGCTCATCATTGTTGCTATCAGAGTTGGAGTCATAGGTGGAATCAAAGCTGGAATCAGAGCTAGAATCAAATCTGGAAGCACAGCTGGAATCAGAGCTAGAGGAGGTGGTTGACCTCGATGTTGAAGTGCGTGCTATGGAAGGAACATAATCACCGTCGGTCCCGCGTGACCTCACCTCAGAGGTGTCGTCCTCCACACACTTGGGGCAGAACGATGCACCATTAGGAATGCATGTCAATGGCGGGACAAGATAGTTTTGGTGGTAGCCACGTTGTTCCGAGTGATTCCCCTCACAAATGGTTCACAAAACTGCACACGGAATGTAACAATGCACTAATAAAGGCTACCGGTCCCCGTCCACTCCCCAAAATGAGGCGTGTTAACCGCTCCAAAATGGCGGGGGTATCATGCTAGCCAACAGCACTCATTGTCGCCGGCAATTTTCAATGTCCCTACGCAGAGAAAACAACAAAATTCACTCTTGGACTTGAGGGCCCATTTTCCAACCCCCCCCCCCCCCCCCGCCTATGACCATGCGCCTGTGACATGGGGGCGTATGCGAACCCAGTTTCCGTTGCCTCATGGCCCAGATGGGTGGTGGGTGCAAGCTGACCTCACTGTTCAGAGGAGCAGAGCCAATGCACAGTCAGCAACCACCTGGTGTGGTACAGAACTGGTCTACGCTGCAGTGCAGCAAGCATGACATTGAACAATGTGGTTATGACCATGCGCCTGTGACACGGGGGCGTATGCGAACCCAGTTTCCGTTGCCTCATGGCCCCCCCGCCTCCCGGGGCTCGAAAGTCCTTCCCCCCTCTGGGAGCAAATTTTTGGTCGCCCAAACCCCCTGGGGTTGGGACCTGAAAACACTTTTTCGGCTCAAAATCCAAAAAAAAAACCAAAAGATTCATGATTTCGGACACAAAAAAAGGAGGGAGTCGTTTTCCCCACATTTTTGACCCCCCACCCCCCATCCCGCCCCCCCCACCCGCCCCTCAAAAAAGTGGGTTTCAAGGGGGGGTCTTGGGGGGGGGATCCGGACCAAAACTCATAGAGGGATGCCTTTATTGGACAAAATAATGATTTTACAAGGCGTTAAACCAACAAATGCAACCCGTTGGGGTGGGGTACGTGAATAGGCCCAAAAAGGCCCAAAATGGGGTGGGGGAGGAGGAGGAGGAGGAGGAGGAGGAGGAGGAGCTGCCGGCAATCGGCGCACGTCCCCTGCTAGCGGTAGATGTTGTGAGAGTATATGCCTACTAGGATATGAAAGGACGTTTTTTGTAGTCTCTAGCCTTGCCGAGGGCCTGTCAAAACCCGTGCCAAAAGACGCAAAATGATTGTTTCCACCAATAATGGCTTGCATGAGTGAATGGGCTGGTGCACAACCTGCTGGTTCACCGTGGGCAAGCTTCAAAATCGAAGTTTCTGAAACTTATTTTTTTGATATCGTGACCACACAAAATGACCATCCAAGCTATGTAAAGTATGTTTTAGCCCGTATTTATGTGTTTTTCACCCTATTTGGGGTTTGGGTGCGCGGGGGGGGGGGGGGGGGGGCTCCCAAGGGATTGGTACACACGTTGCTTAAGCAGTTTTCCACCCTAGGCAGCTCAACAATCAAAGTTTCCGAAACTCATTTTTTTAAGTTTCCGAAACTCATTTTTTTAAACATTATGATCACCTAAAATGACCATCCAACCTATGTATGGTGTGTTTTAGGCCGTATTTTTGTGTTTTTCACCTTATTTAAGTTTTCAGTTGGAGGGGGGGGGGCGTTCCCAAGGCACGGGTTGCCATAAGGACGGTCACAGTTTTTTTTTCCCCCCTTAAGGCAGCCACTTTCTTTTTTGGCCCAACCGCGATCGGTTACCCTCCAACCGCCGTTGGTTACCCGTCGGCAGCCACTTTTTTTTTCGATCCGGGGCATGTGCAATATATGAACACTTTGATGCACAAGTTTGCCACGACGGTCAGGTACCTCAGCTGGTCATTATGCTACGCTTTAGCAGCAGTGGTTTCTAGTTCAATTCCTGGTAAGTACGATTTTTTTTACGTGTGCAACAACGCTCAGGGGGCGCCTTAAGCGCAGTGCGCGCGCAGTGCAACTATTTGGGCGTCTAGCCATACTGGAGACCCATACTTTGTGATACTAGGGGGCATCATTGTTGCCCCTAGGGTAGGTTTTGATGCTTCTTCCACATTGGGGATATGGCATTTTGGATTTTCACCCACTTTCACCCATTTCCGCCCCTTTTCACACTTTTTTGCTCATCCCCACCATGGACTCCCACACTTTGGTGTGGGCCCTTGAGTTCAAGTGACGAACTCCCCGGTTTTTGCTTGACCTTAGTCGAATGCCCTATGCGAGGCCGCAACACTGCTGATAAGGATGCGTGGTTGTACCACAAGTGGAAACCGGAGTTTGACGTGGATTCCCTCCTATAAGCCACTTTGCCCCCCGGTCCAGTTGAGGATGAGGTGGACACATATGAGGCCTTGGCACTAACTGGTAGGGTGAGTGAGCTTTCAAATGCCGCCACTCCGAAGCATTCTGATTTTGTATTTAGTTGACAATTGAACAGAAAAGAGGATATGTGTGTGTCTTTCTGCATTTTGCATGATGTCTTATGTGAGGGGAAGGTAGCTTGCATTTGTCTTTGGCTAGGGCAGTTTGGGTGACCTAAATTTGGGGGCATTTGGAAGGGGTGTGCCTTGGGGTTCTTTAGGGAGGACCTACTCTAAAAGTAGCGCGTAGTGCGCGCGCAGTGCAAGGATTCCCCCTCACACTGTGTTGTGCATTTGTCTTTGTGTAAGGGCGCATAGGGTAGGACACGATGGGCTTTGGCGAGGTAGGCTGTATCGGACACTCACAGTTTTTTTTTCTTCCTTGTTAGGGCACCCCCTGTCCCAAGGGATTGGTACACAACCTGCTGGTGCGGTTTTTCACCCTGGGCAGCTCAAAAATCGAAGTTGTTGAATCTTTTGATACCGTGACCACCTAAAATGACCATCCAAGGAATGTAAACCATGTTTTAGGCCGTATTTATGTGTTTTTCACCTTATTTGGGTGTTGGGCGGGGGTGGGGGTGTCCCAGGGATTGGTACACAACCTGCTTGTGCAGTTTTTCACCCTGGACAGCTCAAAGTTCCAAGTTTCCGAAACTTATTTTTTTGACATTGTGATCACCTAAAATGACCATCCAAGATATGTGAAGCATGTTTTAGCCCGTATTTATGTAGTTTTTACCCTATTTTGGGTGTGTTTTGCTCGGGGTAGATTCTCTGCGAGGTGGACTTGCCAAAGGCAATAGAATGTGCCTACACATTGTGTTCTATTGCCCTGTTGTGACTATTGTGCCTAGGGTGAGGTATGGGCAGGTTTTTGGGACATGCGTTCTTTTGGCACCGCACGTCGCGCGCTAGCACATCCTTGTCTAAGCACCAGGACCCGGTCTGACCGTCACTTTCCTGACTTTCCTGGAGGGGGGTGGGGTAAGATATTCGTTTGCGTTGCTGCTGGTCTTTGCAGCCGCGTATTTATGTTTGTGTCCGGGAGCGGTGACAGGACTCCAACTGTCTGGGAGAGGCAGTCATGAACCACTGTCACTTTAGACTTTCTTGTTCAAAAACTTGGAAACTCTTTGTGGCTGGACACAGAAACAGTAATTTTTGATTGGACCAGAAACATGAGGAAAATTGGCAGGAAATGGTCGTGTTCATATATACCATTTACTTTTATCAAACCTCGTGCCGTGGAATTTAAGATCAGGAAACAGCATTGAATGGGAATTTTAGATATATCCTTGCAACATGAAACAAATAAAAAGTAGAGATTCTGGCACAATTGTCCGCCCCTGGAGCTGAGTCTCGTTCTGTAATGGCCTTAATTGTGTTCTATATTGCAATTCGCCTGAAACGAATGACGACAATTTCAGAGACGTGTTTTATGTTCCTTCATTGCACTTTGTGGTTATAATGTAGTTCATCTTTGCGGTTATGCTGTTGTTCACCTAAAAAGTACCAAGTGCAGAAGAAAGGAACTTGGGATATCACCTGTCAATGAGTCTGTTCTTCCATCGATGCCTTCTTCTTTCAGGCTTGACAGAGCACGGCTGCAATGGAGGAAGATGTCCCTGTGGACGATGAGACCGAAGTAAAGGATGTTGAATCAGATCACGATTCTGAATTCTGGGACGATCATTTTGCTTTTTCTGAACAAGAACGACTTCAAGCTGAGGCAAATGAAGATGAAAGAATCGCAAGAGTACGGCACGAACAAAGTCGCAGACTTGCCCGCGTCCGCATGGAGTTCGCCGGTTGCAAGCAGGTATGAACTGCGAGTAGAACGTGAGTGGAAACCATGTAACCGAGAATCAAGCAACCCAGCAATCACAAGCCTTTTCCAAAGTGGTATGGCATCGTGCAATGAACCCAAATCAATTCGAATGGTGGGCGTTTGTTTGGGGGTGACTTTTGTCATGGTGGTCGCATCGAAATGCTGACCTTTTTGGTGGATGTGGTGAGGCTCCATACGCTTTGGTGCATGCAACAACACGTTGAACGGCAGTCGACGAAAGGATTTTGCATGCATATTGCACACATGATGCCTGGCGCTAAAGCTTGACACAAGGGGAAGAACAATGCATGCAACCCAATCTTGAGGCTGCAGTGGCACCACGGTATGTCCAAGGAACATCCTTGGGAATCTTCTGCCCAAAGTATTCTTCCTTTGTTTCGCAACAGGGGTCGTCAGCCGATCAATTTGCTCTTGTACTTCGGCAAACACAAGTCTTTGGTTCCATGTTGAGTGGAGGCTCGAGTAATGAGTATGTTCCAGAGCCCACCTTTCCCTGACGTCCCGCCACCAAGCCGTGTGTCCCATCCTCTGCATAGGGTGCAGTCTGGAATCTTTTCCAGTGGGTGCGCCTGTGTGGCTCTTGCGGTTTGGTTCGGTGCCTTGTTGTATTCTTCTTGAGGTTGTGGCTTGCATTTTGTACTCTTGGCTGCGTGTTGCTGCATGTTGTGCTAATACGTCGAACGGCCTCGGGTCTATCTGTGGTGTGTTTCCCGTGCAAGTTCCTTGCTCGTAGACAAGTGTGGAAAAGGGGGAAATGGTTGGACCTGGAGAGGACAGCGATGGTTTGTACCAGTTGCATTCCAAGAAGGTTTGTGGGATTGGCAGTTTGATGATGCGTTCCGGCGCACATTGTGAGAGGGAAAACCAAAGACCATCAACTGACTGGTGCCACGCGCCAAGATTGCCCGTTGGCAGAGCCAGTGTGGGTGCATACAGTGCCGCAAAGATTGAGGCCACCCTGCGCGTTGCACAAGCACAACAGCATTTTTGGAAAGCTTGTGGGTGCAGCGAAGGCCACAAAGTGGTTGTCGTATTATTCCCATGCATTTCAGTTGGGTTCAGCGCTCTCTATGTTGGGAATGGAAGATTGTGCATCCCAAAAGTCTCAGGCAAGGGCCGAGCTTCCACCTCAAAAAAAGCAACAAATCCTGGGCGCTAGGCCTGCGGTAATCTTTGCAACAATGCCCCTCCGTTGCCCAGGGGGTCCTCGAAGAGACGCGGTGGGCGGCGTGGGCGGTCCGAGAAGGAGGGGGATGAAGAGTTGATGCGGGAGTGTGAGGATCCCAACCAAGTCTCCCGTGTGTTGACGACACCGGCATGTATGTCCCAGCCTCACTCCTCCATGTATGTCCCAGCCGCCATGATCCAGCCCCCCCCCCAACATTCACCATGTACCATCCCCTCTTCACCCCTTGAGCCCCCCTTGAGCCTATTTTGAGCCTGACTGAATCTCTCGTGTTGTCGCCTCCTTGCTTGTACACGTCTATTCCTTTTGCATGGTACCAATTGTCCTTTGTTTTGCTGTCACGTGCGAATCAATGAACGGTGAGGGGCAGGAATGCCTCGGTGCAGACCCTGCTCGATTCAGTTTTCCCCTCAAATACTCACGCGGCACGTGGTCATACGTGAATGTGCATTGCTTGCAAACTGGGCTGAACCGTCTCTATGCCATTGCACCTGCCTTTCGTTGCCGGCGAATTAGTTGGGCCTCTGGAGTAGTTGGGCTCTTCGTCAGTGTCAGTGTTGAGCCCCACAGATGGCGAAAACGTTGGCCTGTCCTCGCGCACGCCGTTTTTGGGCAACTGGTTTATTGCTCCGTACATCGACGATTTGAGACCCACCCAATGTTAGAAATTTGAATTTGATCATTCTACTGCATCATTTTGGCCATGTTTCTTTTTTTTCGATTTCGTTGCACTGCCTTGGCACAACAGCTGGGACGCTGCAGAATATCGAACCTGAAAATGCCGAACAGCCCAGCTGCTTCCGGCCAACAGATCTTTGCCAATCCATTTTATGCTGATTTCAACCATTCCAAAGGTTGCCCTTTCCCCCTCCCCAATTGGAATGTTTTTGCTAACATGTGAAACTGTATCGCCCAGCAACAAGCCTTGGGCGTAGTGTTGGGGGGGACCCAGGCTGACCCAGGGAAATATGCTGAAGATTTTTGCTGCGTCAGTGTTTGAGCGTCTGGAGTGGTATGGGGTCCGTTCCCTCATACATTTGTATCCACATTTTTCAGACCTGAAGGGACATCTTCGAGGCTACCAGCTGGAGGGTTTGAATTTTCTGATTCGTCTGTTTGATTGCGGGATCAATGGGGTATTGGCTGACGAAATGGTATGCAATCCCAAAGCTGCATGTTCCTTCCCAGCAACGCGTGGCGCTGTTACTGCGGGACGAAAGCCGCTGCTCACGAACATGCGACTCAGCTGTTGTATAGACGTGGCACTAGTCCAGTCATTACCCGGAACCAGATACCTCGCCGACCAGGCGCCGCCACCGGGGTAGCCGCCGGATCTTTCCTGCAGTCAACCCGTTTGCATTTCCGTTTGAAAACGCCGATGCATCTTGAGCCGTGCGCATGCCTCCCGAGTGCGTGCGGAGAATCCTGATGATTTTTTGGTTCAGCCCTGCAGACATACGTTTGGGCATCGCCAAAGCAGGTTGTTAACTGTCGAGTCGACCATTGCGTCGGCCACCCCTCTCTGGAGGCTCAACACGGGGACGGACCGCCTGGTCTCTGCGGCCGGCTGACTGGACCCACACACAAGGCGATGAAAGACGAGCTGGCGGGCAGAGCAAGGGACGGTTCATTGACGCCAGTCGGTTTATTGCTGCGAGGTCGCAAGCCTCTGCCACGCGACTTTTTGTGCTCATTTGCGCAGGCAGCCAGACGACGATCATCCACAACGTTCGCTGTGGGCGCATTTCTGGCTCGCTGTGCGCGGGGTTTGCTGGGTGGCGGGACAAACTCAGAAATCGCGGAGCAAAAAAAAGCGGCTGTTGTGCCTTGTCAGGGATTACCCAGACCTTGTTGTCCGGTGGAGGGGGTCTGGAGGGGGCTGAGTAGGTCACCCCAGCGCCTATGGTGCCTTGCCTACTGCTTCCAGAGTTGGGAGAGCTCAGTCCCTAAGCGTGTAGAACCATCGATGTCGACACTGCGGAGCATATTCAGCCACGCGTGGTCTCTGTTTCGAAGTGTATAACCATGTCTCGTGCCTGATCGGATTTATGTTTCCGTGTTCTGGCTGTGAGAAAGGCTGTGCTCTGCATTTGCCAGTCTATCCTCCAATGCCATTGCCTTCTTGCTGCTTCAAGGATTGTGTACCACAGAGCACAGCGAAGAGCATGTGATTGCTACGGTGCCGTGGTCAAAAGCGCGTGCGCATTGTCATTTTAGGGATGTGGTCCCTTGGCAACAAATAACTGGGAACGCCTGTTTGGGGGAAGGTGGGGTGCTGAGCCTGCCCCATGGGTTTGGGTCAGTGTCCTCCTCACCTTCTGGGGTGCAGTGCCTTACCCCCTTTGCCCATTGTGATTCAGGGTTTGGGGAAGACATTCCAGACGATCAGTTTGTTGGCGTACCTCAAATTTACCCGGGGTCTCTGTGGGCCTCATCTGGTGGTGGCCCCCAAGTCTGTGGTGCCAAATTGGGTGCGCGAGGTCAAGAAGTGGTGCCCGGGATTGCGGGTGCTGAAGTTCCATGGGGACAAGGAGGAGCGTGTGCGACTGAAGCAGGAAGAGTTGTTCAGTGCCCAGTATGACGTCATTGTGACCACTTATGAAATGGTTTCAAAGGTCGACCTGTGTAGTGTCATGTCGTAGACATGCCGCGGTGAGGACGGGGTCGCAGGGGCAGCAAACAGTGGAGGGCGACGGGGGCCACCCCAGCGCTAGATATGCCATGCAGCACGAAAGGAGTGTCTGCGTGCGGGTGACAGGCAGAGTGATGACATGTGCAAGGCAGAGCTCCAATGAGCCGCACAGGGCGCAATTTTTGCGTCAAATTTGCGAATCTGAGGTTTTCACGAATCTGAGGTTTTCACATCACAAAGCCAGACCTCCCCCCCCCACTCTGTCACGGAGGTTTACTACGGCTGCGTCTGGGGGCAGGAGAGGGCGAGAAACAGCCGTCATTTTGCTGGTTTTCATCCGCAGCCTTTGGAACCTTGTGAGCACTGCACGTGTTTCGGATTTTAGGAGAAGGCTTCGTTACAGAAAATGTCGTTCCGCTTTATCATTGTGGATGAAGCTCATCGATTGAAGAACGAGGTCTGTCGCAACTCTCGCCCCTGTTTTGCTTAGCTTCGCATCCGCTGAATCCTTTGCTTGCGTGCATATCAAGCGTCCCCACGTCCACCAGTGCGCAGTCATCCGCCCATTGCCACAGGGTTGTCTTGTACTGCCAACGGTGAAAGACCACGCACCGCGGCGGGGCGGTGATGGTTGCAGTTGCGGGGGAGCTTTCTGAGTGTCTATTTTTCTACGCGAAAGGCGCCTATGGCAATGTCACTGAAGAGCTTCATGTTCTGATTTTGTTGCTTTGCAGCCTTGTGCCTTGCAGCGTACAGGTTAGCATTCAACATCTGCATCCCACAGCAAGGGGGCGCCCCGAACCCGATAAGCCCAGATAGTGACTGCACCAGGCAGGAAGGCGTCATCACCCATAGAATGTGGGTAATTGGTCCAGCCAAGAAGAGGTGGGTCCACGAGGCCAGCGTACACCCCCACAGTAATTTATCATGAGCCATTTGAGTGTCCTTTTGCGTGATAGAATTCTCCCCGGAAACTGCAAACCTCATCCGCATGCTGGTCAGCGTCCTGGGTGTTTTATCTACGTGACCATAAGCTACGACTTTGCTGGAGCCACAGCGTTGATAAAGTCAGCAGCTCAGAAAGCTCCCGCGGGTGTCGCTGCACTTGGACGCCCAGGGACGTTTGTGGGGCTGATAGTTGGGTGTATTTCATGGCTGTCCTGGGAAGAGAGCACCGCCCTGCTGTGCTTTACTGCGGCTGCCATGGATTTTGCAGTCAATGGTCCTGAAATAACGCTCGCCATGGCTGCAGTTTGGCGAATTCGAGCCACTTCAATTGCAAATCGGAAATCTCTGAGATTCCAACTCAACATCGATCGCACTTAGTGTTGCGTGTTGTGGATTCCAATGATTTCTGTGAAGCGAAGGGCCAGACACAATAGCGTGATGCAGGCGCACCATCAAAATCAGGACCTTGTGAACCAGCCAAACCCTTTGCAACGCTTACCTGAAAGTGCTTGTACTGGGTGACGGTTAAGGACGGTTAAGCAATAGTTGGTGTGGACTGTTGCGGGGGTTGGGGTGTCTTGAATATGCTGCGGCAGGCGGCATTCCATGCGGTATATCCAAAGGGGGCGGCCTGTTCGAATACCTGACCCCCCCCCCCCCCCCTCCAGGCCCCCCCAAAGTTTTCGAACCCATTTTTCTCCAATTTGAGATTTTGGGGGAAAGGGTCGGCGCCAAAGGCGCTGAAATTTTTTTTTGCCTTTCCTCAGGGGGTATTTTTGTTTTACTCCCTATGTGTCTATACTCAAAATACTCAGAATTTTGTGGAGAATTCAAAAATGTTTGAAAAACACAGAAACTTTTTTGACCCCTGACCTGGATGGGAGCCTGAGCTAATGGGCAAATTTTTTCTGAAAATTTTTTTTACCCCATTTGTGTATGTTCAAAATGATCAGCGCGTCATGGAGATCATTTTGAGGTATGTATGTTGGGGTACCCACTGAACCCCTGTCTAGGGACCCCAGCGGCTGACCGGCCGACCCACCTACCCCCCCCCCCCCCTCCAGACCCCCAAAAGTTTTCGCACTGGGTCGGGGTATAGAATTCGAACAGGCCGCCCCCCTCGAGTATATCGGCGCTCAAGGCGCAAGACTGTTTCCCCAGTCCATTGCCCCCTTTGTGTGACCCCCCGCCCCCCTCCGCTGGAGCAGGACCGGGGTGCAGGCCCTCACACCACAGAAGGCCGAAAGGAACAGAACAGGGTCCCATGCCTGGACACCTGCTCACTTCGACCAGGTTGGCCCTGCCCCTGGCCCCTCTCCCCAGTTTCCAAAGGCCATGTGGCAGGGGTTGACCAACCCCCAGGGGCCCATATGCCACACTGCTTGGCAGCAGGTGCCAAGAGTCTGGATGCTCTGCTCCAAAACACCCCCTCAGGCCTCAGGGGGTGTTTTGGAGCAGAGCATCCAAAGGAAGCCGGGGATGGGGAAAGGGGCCTCTGTGCCGGCCGGGCCTCCGTTCCTCAGGCAGGCTGGCAGCAGTGGGTCGAAGCTGCGGCCCGAACGCAAAATTTCTGGACAGAGATTTCCCCCGAGATCGGACCACACAATGATCGGACCTCACAATGACCAGCACGTCAGGGGGATCGTTTTGTACCCGAGTCCCTTGCCGGGCCCCGCCAGTGTCCCGGCACGGCTTCCCAAACGGTGGAGGGCGGGATTCAGGAAATGGGCCTCCGTGCCATCGCCCTGTGGAGCAAGTTCCGTCTCATTGGTCCATGTTTCTGTTCTGCACGGCCCCCCCTCCGAACTGGCGCCGGTGGACTGGAGCTCGTTGGGTCGCCTTATCGGCAAACGCGAGGACAAACATGCAATTGGGACAGAGGTGCTCTGCGATGGGGCCCTTCTCACGCCCCGTCACGACCAGAAAAGACCCGCCGGATCTTTGTTTGCTCGCAGGCCAGTCTCCTGTCGAACGTGTTGAGGGGCATGCACTCGACGCATCGGCTGCTCATTACGGGGACGCCACTGCAAAACAATCTGCACGAGCTCTGGGCGTTGCTGAATTACCTCCTCCCGGACGTCTTCGATGACGGCGAGGCCTTTGATAACTGGTTCAATTTGAAGGAGGGGCATTCGGAGACGTCGGTGGTCATGCAGTTGCACAAGGTCGATTCAGGGTCGTCGCAGGGCCAAGGATGGTCAGGCTTGAGGTCCCTTGGGACTTCCATTTCATTTGTTTGGGCACCCCCGTCGGGCACTGCCGTTAGGCTTTTGTGTTGGGAAAACCCCCTGGACGTTTCTCCGTTGGCAATTTAGAGACACTGGACTACTCGGGCACTCCCGGACGCTAGTTCCCAGTGGGAATGGGCAACTGTCGGGGCTCGTTTTGTGCTGGTGGAGGTGGCTGTGCGGTGCACCCAAGGCCATACGGGGTTGGAGCGCATAGAGCATGGAATGGGTTGGGGGCATGCCCACCTCAAGGCTCCGGCTGGAAGCCAAGGGGTGTGCAATGCAGCCTGAGCTCTGTCACGGGGTCGCTGTTACTTACGTCGGCTGGGCAGCTCCGCCCGGGGTAATGGAAGCAATCCAGGTGTTCGGGGCCATGGGCAGTGGGGGGAGTGAAGGCCCTTTGGGAGGCTTTGGTCTTGGACCCTCAGCCCCCGCTTTCAATGGGCTCTCTGCAAGGGCTGACGTCTTATTCAATACCAAGTGGCAGATGACTTGGCTTGAGGCTCTCGTGTTCACGCTTCCTGAACTTCTTTGGAATCCGGATTATATCCAGGGCCCTCTTGGTCAGAGCCGGCGGTGCTGTCACAGCTGAACGCGTTTCAACGTGTGCGAAAATTTTTCAAAGCGCGTCAAAGTGTGTTTGCAGATGAAAGCACGCCAAGCCCTGTCAAAGCGATTCAATATTGGCGACGGGTCACAGTGTGTCAAAGCGTGTCTAAGTGTGCCAAAGGCTGTCGAAGCCTGTCAAATGGCTTCCAACAAAACCCCCCTCCG
This sequence comes from Eutreptiella sp. 'Long Island Sound 2002', assembly GCA_964036045.1. Classification (NCBI taxonomy): domain Eukaryota; phylum Euglenozoa; class Euglenophyceae; order Eutreptiales; family Eutreptiaceae; genus Eutreptiella; species Eutreptiella sp. 'Long Island Sound 2002'. The sequence continues at coordinate 14,970,425 of OZ038394.1, forward strand.
CCCCATACACAATAGAAGGACATGACCCGTGTCCTGTTCCCAGGCCTTTTGTCTAGCACATCCTTGGCCGACGGTATGCACAAGTGGGGACAGAAAAGACGGCGCGGGGCGGGGGGCGGGGGGCGGGGGCGGCGTGCATTCGTGCAGAGAAACAAAACTTAAACAAACACCGAAATGACGTGACGTAGGGGCAGGGGCAAAGGGCCCCAAGGTCAGCGCTTTGCTCCTCATTTGTCTCTCCCGCAGCTGTTGAAGCCGTTCATGCTGCGGCGGCTGAAGGCCGACGTCGAGCACAACCTGCCCCCCAAAAAAGAGATCTACGTGGGGTGCGGGCTGTCCAAAATGCAGCGCGAATGGTATACGAAAATCCTGACGAAAGATGCGGCGGTGGTGAACGGCAACTCAGCGTCGCGTGTGGCACTGCTCAATATTGTGATGCAGCTCAGGTTTTGCCCCGGAATTCGGAATGGGAATCAATTCAGGCTGTACAGCACGACATGGCACAGGACTGGAGGACGTGCAACCCCCCCCCCCCCCATACTCACTCAAGCCTTCGTGGCACACACCCGGAAGTACCAAGGCATACTTACATACCCTTGATGGCACCGCCCAGGATCGGGTATTCTTAGATCACTGGTTTACCCCCACGGCCGCCCAGGGGTGCGTGACCTCACCGTGGTGTGGGGGTGAAACCAGGGGGGGGATCCCCTGGGCTAACACGCAATCTGGGGGGCGACCCAGTCCAGCCGCGGCGGCTGGGTCGCGTGATCGCGTGCCCCACCCCTCGCCGGCCACCGTGGGGGAGCCACGATGGTACAGGGCGGGCTCCACCGGGGGGTGGTGGTTTGCGTGGGTTCTCCAGGCCTCCCTGTGGCCCAGCCCGCCCCAGGGCTTGTATTCTGTCATCCACCCCCCTGCACTCGCTCTGTTCCTGCACAGGTGCATCCTGGGCTGGGGACCGAGTGCGGTGGCGTGGCGGCCCTCGCGGCCCCTCTGACACGGGGGCGAGGAGAGGGCACCAATGGGAGGCATGCCCCGTTTCCTGCAGCGGGGACAGTGAGTGTGAGCTCGTGAAACAAGGGAGGCCTCCCAGGCCCAGTAGGGCTATGGTCACGACGTGAAACAAGGGGTGGCCCCCCGGTCGTGCCTGCTTGGCAGTGGGGGGCGCCATCCCCCCACTTCTGCCAAAGAAAGGGATATCGGGAGACTTTGTGAAGTAAGGGGAGGCCCCCCAAGCCACGTGCCCATGTCAGGGCCTGCCTGGCAGTGGGGGGCGCCATCCCCCCCACTCCTGCCACCGAAAGGGTTGTCGAATGACTTGGTGAAGTGACGGGAGGCCCCCCAAGCCACGTGCCCGTGTCAGTGGGGGGCGCCATCCCCCCACCGGAGACTATATGTTGCCCTGTGGGATGTGTATGTATCAAGTAATGTAAGCCGTATCAACAATGAACGTTAGTATTGTATAATATACACCTCCGTTCGACGGCCTCGGGAAGGCCGGAGGAATGGGTAACAGCCCCGGACCCCCCTTGGGGAGACCTGCCAGCCCGGCCACCACTGGCCAAGGGGTTCTCCTTGGGGTACCACAGAGCCAAGACACTCAACAGTAATAATATAACCCCACCCACACTTCTTCGTTTTCCTCCACAGGGACCCGACAGCCGGTGCATAGGAACCCCCCTAAGAACCGGGGCACCGGCACCCTGTCCGCCACGGGCAGGGTCAGAGGGACCCGCGACACCAGGTCGCATCCACCCACACCCGCACAATCCTGTAGTTTCTGTAGAAACTAAAGTTGAAGTCATTCCCTGGAGCTGCCGTTGACAGTGTGTTTATACAGCATGCAATTGTTCCATTGTTCACACTAGTCGATTTTCATAATCGAAATGGAGGGTGCGCCGCATGGATTGGGCGCACTGATCAAATTCTCCACGGAACACCGGGAGAAATGGCCAGAACATGTCGGCATGAAGCAGGTCCTGGACCTGGCCAATTCGGAGTGGAACAGGATCAACCAGAGTCACGGGTGGGTGGCTCGGATCCAGCATGCGGTTCAACAGGTGGTGCCTGCGGTGCATGACGTCACGGAACAGTGGAATTTGCTGGCAGCGTACGAACTGTACACAGGGACACTTTTGAAGGTGCCAGACCTAGTGTTCATGCCTGGTGAGCTGGAGAGGGACAAGCCTGAGATCTGCGTCAAGCGACTGGACGGGTACAGGGTGGCCTGGATGACGCTACTATCAGGCAAACGCCAGAAGGTGGAGAACCCAGATGCCGGAGGAGGCAGCGTAGGAGCCCAGGGAGCGACACAGGCAGGGACCGCTGAGATCGTGAACTCCAGTAGCACGACGCCGGAGAAGCAAATCATCGGAGCAGGCGGAAATGAAGGAGCCGGGGCGACCCCGCCCCAGAACCGGCCTGAGGAACGGACGTACCGATGGAGGAGGATGGAACGACAACCGGTGTGGAGCTGCTTTCCCTGCACGAGGAGCCTCTGGGCCTGAATAGGGATAGCTTGCGCCGGGTCCGGAAACGAAAAGGATCCCCGAAGTGGGTGCGTAAACTGTCCAAAATGGTTGAGACCATGGCGAAGAACAGTGCGGAAGAGGTGCCAATGGGTGTGATTGCACAGGAGATTTGGGATGTGATCATGGAACTAGACAAGGACGGCAGACGCCTGCTGAAGGACGAGGCCAAGAATAAGAAGCAACAAGAGAGGGAGAAGAAGAAAAAAGCACAAGCCAAGGCAAAAATGTGGGCGAAAAAGGAGCAGAAACGCCGAAAACAGGAGAATCAAAGAAGGCAAAGCGGGCCGACACGGGTTCGTCAAACGACTCCAGCTCGTCCACCGACTCCGCAGACACCACCAGCTCGGACTCATCGAGCGAATCCTCCGCCGACCCAGACGGCTCATCTGACAAGGACCGAAAGAGTAAATCACGGGATGGTGGAGGCCGAGATGGGACACTGAAGCCCAGGAGAGGACGCCCGGAGGATTTCGAGTTCCGGTGGATCAATGGACGCAACCACTTTCGCACCAATAAAGGTAAACCCCCCACAAAAAAAAATAGGACCCGATTCTTATTTTTGGCCCAGTTGGTGGCGGTAGCAGGGGGGGTTCTTATTTTTTGGGGCGGTTCCTATTGTGTTTGACACCTCCTTCTGCCTTCAGAAAAAATGGACATTTTTGATGGCTTGCACCCACATTGTGCGGACTCCATTGACATGGAAAACTTCCTGTTCAAAGATAATTATGCTGATATTTTTACCACAGAGGTGGGGCCTAAGCTAAAAGGCAAAGGGTTGTCAGCCAGAGACAGACGGGTGTTGGTGTCACGCATTGTCGCCAAGGCTCACAGCTTAACCATCAGTGCTGGCAATGCCAAGCGACATGAGGTCTTTAAAAAGATGGGCTATCTCCCTGCTGACCCATCTGACATCAAGCTGCGGGTTCTGCCCTCTTACACTTTTTTTCCAATGTTTGAGGTGGAGTAGGATGTTCAGCAAATGGTAGCTGCAAGGGCCTAGGCAGTGCTTGAACCTGATCCTGTCCGCAATCTGCGAGCATCAAAGCGCCAATCTACCATCACTTCCTATTTCTGCAAGTAACTGATGCACAAAAAAAATTCAGTGTTCCCCGCTTTTGTCTTGCTTGTGTCCAAGGTGGTCCTTATTTTTGGCCCGCTCGGTGGAAAGCCCCAGGTGGTTTTTATTTTTGGGGCGGTTCTTAGTTTGGGGCATGTTCTTATTTTTGGGGCGGGGGTTTACCAGGCAAGATTGCACCAACCCGCCCTCTCGACCGTGCAAATTCTGCGGAAACCGCCACTGGGTGTTCCAAAGTACCGAGTTCGGATGCCGTTGAGGCGGCCCGGCGGACCCCCAGGTTCTAGGGGGGGTGTCGCCGGCTGACAGTGGGACAGGAGTGCGCAACAAGCGGGCAGTACGGGTCAGAAACGCGCTGGGGGCCTTTGTGGAGGAAGCAGAGCGCGCGATTGGCATTCATCTACAGTATGGCGTAAACTGGAGGATGGCACCCGAAAGGCGTATGCGGGGGCGCTGTATACGTACCTGCGGTACAGCAGGATCAATGGGTGCATGGCGCCACGTGAAGTGCTCAAGGGACGCATGTTACAGGTGGCCAGGGACGGCCAGTATGAATCACCGATCAAGGCCCTACCGTCGGGGCTACCACATGTACCACCGGTGCCCAGCATAGAACATTGGAAGAGAGACCAATATTGTCCGGTTACCGGTGGCAGTTTTAGGAAATCTGTACCGACGTGCATGCGATATGCTTCGGTCTGTCGCTTGGAAGTTTTCGAAAACCCTTGGAAAGATGCTCGGAAGTTTTGGCAGCCAGATCGGGTCCCAAAACGCAACCGATATCGGTAGGAATGTTCCATGGGCTTCCCAGCCGACCGTGCTAGGGGAGCTCGGAAGAAATTTTTTGGCCCGGACGTAGTGGAATTTTGGTTGGATGCTTGGTGCCTACCTTGCCTGCAAGATGCCATGGAGAACAGCACGTTGAAGCTAATGTTTGTCTACCCTTTGTCTGCTTTGCCTACAAAACTGCATGGAGAACACTGTGCTCAAGCTTATGACTGCTTCCCCTTTGTGCTCCTTTGTGAATTTGGACTTTTGCTTTTGACATGTGCAACGCCAGTTTGATCCTTGGTGGCTGCTTTGCCTACAAACTTGCATCGAGAACACTGTACTCAAGCTTATGAATGTTTGCCCTTTGTGCCTTGTGATGCTTTGTGCCTGCTTTTGTGGTTTTCTTTTTGCATGTGTGTCGCTTTCTCACCTAGGCACCTTTGAGTAGACTCACTAATGTATTCCCTTTTTGTGCTCAGAACACTTTTTGTCACCTGCAACAGACATGTCTGGTAGTCAAGGCAGTGCCGCTAGTGCCTCGTCTTCGTCCGCTCAGCCCCCCCAGCCCGTTCAGCAGCCCCCGGAACCAGATTTGGAGCTTGAGGGCGAGCTCATTGACGCGGACACAGCCAATACCGAAGTTCCCGAACCGGGTGATACACAATCGCGCCTCCAACACGCCCTAGCAGCACTGTGCCTGCGGCATAAGCCGTCAGAGACCATTGAACCCAGAATGCTAAGGGTTTTTTTAGACAGGGTCGTCCCTGATGCATACCGCATCCAGCAGAAGGATACCTTGCTGGCTGTGCTTATGCATAAGCATTTTTCAATCCCTGTCTTGACGACACGGGAGGCTGTGGGCAAGACAAGCCCCAGCAAACATGAGACTTCGTACGGTGTACAATACAGAAACCTCTGCATTGTTGGTCCGGATCCGAAATACAACACGGACCGGACCTTTGCAGAGGAATCTGAAGAGAGGCTGCGTGTACATTACATGTACTTGAAATCAATACTGTCCACACACCCGGACAGTACCATTCGCGAGTTAAGGTGGACCCAGAGCGATGTAGTTACTTGGTTCAAAGAGGCCAAGATCAAGAAGCGGCCCAAAAAAGTAGTTACCTGCAACGTGCAGTTCCCCCCCCTGTCATTTATTCATGTTCCGTTCGAGGTTTTGAGGGTTATCATAAACGATGCCTTCTGCGAGTCCCCACATGCAACGATTCACAGCGCCCTCAGAGCCACCATCACAGGTGCACATGTGGTAGAGGTTTTCGGGGAAAAGGACGGCTGGCGGGTGTGGGACCAACCCTCAGGCACGTGGGAAAAGGTGGTTACCCCCCCCGACGGTGAGGTTTTCAGAACAGACCAGCAACCCACGTACCATGCGCACGGTGTCTTGTGGGGCATTGAGTTTCTTTTGGCCCCAGCCCCCAAACCTTCTTCCGAGGGCGCACCAAAGCGGCAGCGACTTACCATCTTAGGTGCATGGTTGCAGGCCAAGGGTGAGGGCCAGGGCCAGGTTGGGACCGCAGAAGCCCCCCCCCCCCCTGCCTAAGCTGGGGATGCACTGTGTTGGGTCTTCATCAGCCCTCTTTTTCGCTCTGATGTCTTCCATCTCTGCTGCCCTGGCTGACCGCGCCCAGCCACCAGCTCCTGCCGCCGTCCCCATCTCCTCGGGTCGACTGGCCGAACTTGGGAGTGGGAACCCCAGCGCCGGTAGCAGTGCCGGTGCCAGCAACCCTTCGCCAGCCATCCCCGCTTTGTGGGAGGCGCCAGCAGTCGGAGGAGCAGCAGGAGCAGCAGCAGCAGGGCCCGCCGCCGCAGCAGAAGATGCGGAGGACTCCAAGGGCATGCAGGCTGCCCACTGCGCAGCTTTGTTGGCGGTTGTTGCAGCTGTGCAAGTCCAGATGGTGCTTGCACAGCAGAGGTAAGAAGACAGTGTCCTGGTTCGCGGCCGGGGCACGCTACGGGCCAGAGGGGGAGGGGGTGGTGGTGTGGGTCACTTGGGGGGCCGTGACCTCCCGCAGGCAAGTGGAGCATCGTGCTCCAATTGGGCAGACGCCCCCAAACGTGGCCAAGGTGGTTCTGGACCTGGCCATTTTTGACCGGAGTGTGGCAGTGTGTGGGGAGTTGGGGGTTCCGGACCAGTTGAGGAAACTGGTCCTCAAGGAGTACCGATCACCAGCCGATCGGTACTCCAAGTTGAGAGGGCAGTTTGAGCAGGCCTGCCAGTCCTTCAAGAAGGCTGAGCAGGCTGTCCGGGAGGGGGTGGGGGGGAAGAGGCAGGGGGGGCAGGGGGTGAAGAGCAGGGAGGGAAAGCTGCGGGCAGCAGCTACTGCCCAGCAGGGAAGGGCAGAGGATCTGCTGGGGCAGATGCGGGGGGCTTGGGAGGAGGCAAAGAAACGCCGCCTCCTTAAGGCCCCCCTCCCCAAGATGCCCCCCAGCACCCTCCCCCCCTTTGGGAAATGGGAGGTGACAGGGGGACACCAGGAGGAGCTCCTGCATGGGGTGGTTTTTGCAGGGCATCCTGGGGGTTGGGAGGTGTACGACCTTGCAGCTACGGCTGTTTCAAGGTCGTGCACCCAGAAGCTGAGGGACAGGGGGGTTTCGGTGAGGATGCACACCGCCCCCGACTCGTGCAACCGCCACAACTGCATGTATGTGGCGGTTAAAATAATTTTGTGGCACATGAGCCACCCTGTGGGTGTTTGGGACACCCCCCCCGCCCTGAGCCATTTTGCCATGTGGGGGCGCCAGTGCCGGGAGTTGCTGGACAAAACCCTGGCATGGGCTCAGGTGAAAGGGAGCTGGAAGTGCCGCCGCACTGGCCGGGGCCTTGCGGCCTTGAAGGAGATGAAAGAAGTCTCCGGGCAGTTGGCCCCAGTTGGGGGGGGCAAAGGGCCTGTCCCCTTTGCCCCCCTCTCCGGCAACATGGTGCCCATTGTGGTACTTTTTTGCATCGCGAACCCTGACTCTGGCCCTGCTATCCCTGGTGTGGGTAAGGGGAAAGGGATGGGGAAGGGGAAGGGGAAGGGGGGGGGTGATTCAGACTCTTCAGACTTGTCCCAGAGATTGCAGTGGGTAAGGGGAAGGGGAAGGAGAAGGGTAAGGGTAAGGGGAGGGGGAAGGGGAAGGGGAAGGAGGAGGTGGTGGTTTCAGACTCTGAGTCATCTGACTCAGACGTGCCTATTTCCTCGACAGGGGTGAGGAGAGGGCACGTGGCCCCTGAGTCATCTGACTCAGGTTCCAAGGTGCCTGTTTCCTCCACAGGCGTGAAGAGAGGGCGGGCGGCCCCTGACTCTGGGGCCCCTTCAGGTAAGAGGAAGAAGAAGATCAGCCGCAGCCCATATGTAGGTTGGAGTGGAGGGGGACCAGGGGACCAGGGGTCACTGCCCCTTCGCATAGTCACACAGGTCAGGACTGTCGTTGACTATGTGAAGGGGTCTGCCCACCGACCTCGCAATTGGATGAGGTCCTTCCCCCTCATCCATGGGGGTGATTCCGGGCCAGGGGAGTTGATTCTCCTCATTGTGCCCCCTGAGACCAAGGCCGAGGCCTCTCACAAGGCACAGCCTCGGCGTGAGCCTGAGTCTGAGGGGGAGGACTGAGAGGGAGGTATATATTCCCATTCGAGGCAGTGAAATGAACTGCAGCTGCACTTGAACTGCCTGTTGGCATCCATTCATGCTTCCAGCCCAGCTTGTGCTTGTTGTGCCTGTGGCAGGGGGCGGATAGTCGAGCACACTTTGGACCCTTGGATCTCGAAACTGGTTGGAGCAATCCTGGCAAAAGAAGGTTTTGGTGAAAGATACTGGTTGGGGCTTTCCATACATGGTTTCCTTGAAACCAACCAAAACAGTGGCGCAGAGTGAGGGGGCGGATAGTCGAGGATACTTTGGACCCTTGGATCTCGAAACTGGTTGGAGCAATCCTGGCAAAAGAAGGTTCTGGTGAAAGGTACTGGTTGGGGCTTTCCATACATGGATTCCTTGAAACCTACCAAAACAGTGGCGCAGAGGGAGGGGGCGGATAGTCGAGCACACTTTGGACCCTTGGATCTCGAAACTGGTTGGAGCAATCGTGGCAAAAAAAGGTTCTGGTGAAAGGTACTGGTTGGGGCTTTCCATACATGGTTGTGTTTTTGACTGCCATGGATTGCGTTGGGCACCATTCTGGGGATAAATGCTGATGAAGCGGATCACTTGCAGGCCATTTCCACGCTCAAATGGTCAAAAATGACTTTTCCCAAAGTTGTCCGTAGACCACTTGGGGTGGTCAAACAAATGGTTTGAGGCTACTTTCAGCAATTTTTGACCCATATTAGCCCATGCAAGTTCCCAAAAAGCCTTGAAATTTTGGGACTGGCTGTGCTGGCTGTGTGTCCTTGAAACCAACCAAAACTGTGGCGCAGAGGGAGGGGGCGGATAGTCGAGCACACTTTGGACCCTTGGATCTCGAAACTGGTTGGAGCAATCCTGGCAAAAGAAGGTTCTGGTGAAAGGTACTGGTTGGGGCCTTCCATACATGGTTTCCTTGAAACCAACCAAAACAGTGGCGCAGAGTGAGGGGGCGGATAGTCGAGCACACTTTGGACCCTTGGATCTCGAAACTGGTTGGAGCAATCCTGGCAAAAGAAGGTTCTGGTGAAAGGTACTGGTTGGGGCTTGCCATACATGGTTTCCTTGAAACCAACCAAAACAGTGGCGCAGAGGGAGGGGGCGGATAGCCGAGCACACTTTGGACCCTTGGATCTCGAAACTGGTTGGAGCAATCCTGGCAAAAAAAGGTTCTGGTGAAAGGTACTGGTTGGGGCTTTCCATACCTGGTTTCCCTGAAACCTACCAAAACAGTGGGGCAGAGTGAGGGGGCGGATAGTCGAGCACACTTTGGACCCTTGGATCTCGAAACTGGTTGAAGCAATCCTGGCAAATGAAGGTTCTGGTGAAAGGTACTGGTTGGGGCTTTCCATACATGGTTCCTTTGAAACCAACCAAAACAGTGGCCTACTACATGGAGACATGTGTGACCCCTTCAGAGAGATAGAGAACGAACACGGAACGCAAGCACATGTAGCAGACCACTAGAGCAAGCACGAAACGATAACACAGTAGGGCAAATGTTGTTCATGAACTGATGACATTTGAGGACAAGTGTAAACGCCTGAGCAGACCATCCGCCGAAAAGGTTGGTATTTCAACTCCAAATTGTCTGATTGTCAGGTTTCTGTTAATGTCAGACAAGCGCGAATCTGGAGAAGAAGGGGGCAAGAAGCGGGAAAGAGAAGCAGTAGCGGAAGGACCGGGCAAGAGGGTCAGGCTCAAGAGAGAGCCCAAGGAGGAGCCGAAGGAGGCCAAGGACCCCAAGGTCAAGGTCGAGGACGAAGAGATAGCCTCCTCCTCTGCCCTATCCGCCCCTGCCCCTGCCCCTGCTCCGGCCCCTGCAGCACCCCCCCCGGTTCCACCTGCACCACCCGCCTCTATCCCAGCCTTCCCTGTGGACGTCTTCGCCCAGGACATGTACGACGTTCAGGCGAGACGTGCGGAGGGAAACATATCGGTGCTAGACCTCGGTGATCGCCCACAAGGTGTCATCAGCCTCCACTTGGGTGGCAGTCGAGCCCTTTGGAGTGACATCCCGGCCCCTCAGCGGCAGGCAGTCCTCAGGGCCGCTTCCCGTGCGGCCCTGGCCACCCTCCTACAGCAGTGGGCGCAATATCCCCGGGCCCCGTCACCCCCTCCACCCCCTCCGCCTGTGTTGTAGTGTGCCCCCACCACTCCACGGGCCCAACGGTGTTTTTCAACACCACCATGAATTGCCATGAATGGTACCATGAACTGCCCAGCTTGTGCTTGTTGTGCCTGTGGCAGGGGGCGGATAGCCGAGCACACTTTGGACCCTTAGATCTCGAAACTGGTTGGAGCAATCCTGGCAAAGAAAGGTTCTGGTGAAAGGTACTGGCCCAAACCCTTGAGTGCTCCCCCGCCCCCCCCACCCCCCTGCCCTCCCGCCAAGTAGGCGTCTCGCACCCGTGACCCTCTCTTTTCAGCTCGCCATGTCGTCTAGCCCCCTTAGCGTGGCCTCTTCTGTCCCCTCCAGCCCTTCCATCCGGGACGGCTGGGGAGATTTGCCGGAGCTCGTGCGGTTCGGAGACCAACCCGCGTCGCCACCGTGGGACTCTGACGCTGAGAAGTGTCTCAGCGAACTGGCCTCGCCCCAACCTCCGTTGCCCACACCGCCCCCCTCTCCCCCTCCACCTAGCCGCGCACCAACCTCTCCAAGTCCTCTGCCCAGACCCTACTCAACCCCATACCAGGTCGCCCTCGAAGCCCTGGAGGAGGCCCTGATGTGCACTGCCGTGCCACCGCCATCCCCCCCACGACCCCCCAAGTACGTACCCAAAGACCCCCCCACCCCCTCCAAACCCACTGTTCACGGGCCCTACAGTGCCAAAACACTGCAGCTCATCCGGGACAACCACGGGGGTGGGGTACAGTATTTTGTTGATGGCGTGCTGAACCGCCGAGCGATGTATCGGTTTGCGGTTCAGCAGCCCAAGAAAAACCCCCTGCGGGTGTGGCAGGAGGGAATGCGAATTAGTCGTTCGCATTTCCTCAACAGGGACGAGGAGCATGCAGCAGTGGTGCTTGAAGTGCTGTGTGCTACCCCAAAACACCCTCCTATCCCCAAGCCGCCCCCTCAACCCGTTCCTCGCCGGCCACCGCCCCCTCGAGCCAGTGATCAGGTGACATTGACCCAATATAGCAGGCACCGCCGTTCCTCACTACTCCCAATGGCTCCCGCCCCAAAGCGGCCGTGCCCCACCCCGCAGTTTGGCTCGTTGCTCGGGCGGCGAGCCTCTCAGTCCGCCCCCCCACCGCAGAGGCCCCAGTTTGGGTCATTGCTCCCTGCGCAAGCCCCCCCGCAGCGACCCCAGACTTCGGCGAGACGTTCCAATTTCCAGCTCTTCGGCAACGCCTGAGGAAGTGGACCTTTACGGTGTTTTTCAACACGACCAGCCAGTCCGCCATGAACTGCCCAGCTTGTGCTTGTTGTGCCTGTGGCAGGGGGCGGATAGTCGAGCACACTTTGGACCCTTAGATCTCGAAACTGGTTGGAGCAATCCTGGCAAAAAAAGGTTATGGTGAAAGGTACTGGTTGGGGCTTTCCATACATGGTTTACTTGAAACCAACCAAAACAGTGGCGCAAAGTGAGGGGGCGGATAGCCGAGCACACTTTGGACTCTTGGATCTCGAAACTGGTTGGAGCAATCCTGGCAAAAGAAGGTTCTGGTGAAAGGTACTGGTTGGGGCTTTCCATACATGGTTTCCTTGAAACCAACCAAAACAGTGGCGCAGAGGGAGGGGGCGGATAGTCGAGCACACTTTGGACCCTTGGATCTCGAAACTGGTTGGAGCAATCCTGGCAAAAAAAGGTTCTGGTGAAAGGTACTGGTTGGGGCTTTCCATACATGGTTTACTTGAAACCAACCAAAACAGTTGCGCAGAGGGAGGGGGCGGATAGTCGAGCACACTTTGGACCCTTGGATCTCGAAACTGGTTGGAGCAATCCTGGCAAAAGAAGGTTCTGGTGAAAGGTACTGGTTGGGGCTTTCCATACATGGTTTCCTTGAAACCAACCAAAACAGTGGCGCAGAGGGAGGGGGCGGATAGTCGAGCACACTTTGGACCCTTGGATCTCGAAACTGGTTGGAGCAATCCTGGCAAAAGAAGGTTCTGGTGAAAGGTACTGGTTGGGGCTTTCCATACATGGTTTCCTTGAAACCAACCAAAACAGTGGCACAGAGGGAGGGGGCGGATAGTCGAGCACACTTTGGACCCTTGGATCTCGAAACTGGTTGGAGCAATCCTGGCAAAAAAAGGTTCTGGTGAAAGGTACTGGTTGGGGCTTTCCATACCTGGTTTCCCTGAAACCTACCAAAACAGTGGCGCAGAGGGAGGGGGCGGATAGTCGAGCACACTTTGGACCCTTGGATCTCGAAACTGGTTGGAGCAATCCTGGCAAAAGAAGGTTCTGGTGAAAGGTACTGGTTGGGGCTTTCCATACATGGTTTCCTTGAAACCAACCAAAACAGTGGCGCAGAGTGAGGGGGCGGATAGTCGAGCACACTTTGGACCCTTGGATCTCGAAACTGGTTGGAGCAATCCTGGCAAAAGAAGGTTCTGGTGAAAGGTACTGGTTGGGGCTTTCCATACATGGTTTCTTTGAAACCAACCAAAACAGTGGCGCAGAGGGAGGGGGCGGATAGTCGAGCACACTTTGGACCCTTGGATCTCGAAACTGGTTGGAGCAATCCTGGCAAAAGAAGGTTCTGGTGAAAGGTACTGGTTGGGGCTTTCCATACATGGTTCCTTTGAAACCAACCAAAACAGTGGCCTACTGCAATCTTCTGTTTCCCAGGCACCATGTTTCACCATGAATTTGTTGTGAACAACCATGCTATATGGGTGAAGGGGGGGATCTCCAAGCTGGAGGCATTTGCCAGCATATGCCCTATTCCAGCTGATCAATTCATGGTGTCAGCCTTTGCCATGAACTTCCCCACGGCCACCCCCTTGCAGGCCAAGGACCTAGACCAGCTACAGCGCCCCCCAAGTGGCACCTTCACAGTTGTGCGTAGGTCCCTTGGCCCTTTGCCTACCACACAGGCCACATCACTCACCCAAGCACCAGAGTGCCAGGCTGCTGCACTTCGCCTTCGCCATGAGCATGTGGTGCCAGCCGCTGTCTTGCGCACCTTAGACCATCTCCAACCAGGGGTTGGTTGGTCAATGGTTGCTTTAAGGCAACAGGAGGACCTGCATCTTCCTGCAGTGGACTACTCCCTGGACAACAGGAAGTTGTTACCACAGCTGTGCCACCTACTTCTACAGAAGTGTGGCTCATTGGCTGCCCAAGGCCGGCAGAAACCCCCACTACCCCATGCCACCCTGACCTTAGGCCTCTACGCAGACGGTTAGCAGCCCCGGGGCCGTCCAAATATTAACACAAAAATCAGTATAATTGATTTCCAGGGACACTGGTTCCCAATGTCTGGCAATGTGCCTAGGTGCACAGACATGTTGACCTGGCAAGAGCTTCCCAAGGTCAGTGATTGCCAGTGGCTACCCATACGTGCAGAGGCCTTACAAGCCCTGCCTTCTTGTAAATTTAAGCAACGTATGAAGTATGCTGGTGCAGTGTACAACACCACCCTGCAGATAAGGCTCGGGGCAATCACTGCCGATCACCACCATTTGTGGTCTGAGTGCCGGCAAAAGGGCTGTGTGGCGTGTCCCTGGGTGAATAAGGATGGGGCGGGAGAACTCTTTTTGCACAAAGGGGGATGTCTCAATGGTGTGCGTGGGTCCCATAAGTTTCAGGGGGTTTCTAACCTGGAAGAGGTATATATTGTGCAACCTGTATTGCACAACACCAAAGGAGCAGCCTCCAGGATCCTGGGTGTCATAGGTCGAACACTACCAGCGCCCTACAACCATGACCTACTCCAGGTCATAGCACATGTGCCAAGGAGGTATGATCCTGGATCTCTGCCACCTGATAGCAGGCAGCACATGCGTCACGTACGAGGTAGATTCCAGGCAGGCATTAGCCTCACAGGTCGCGAGGCCCGCACAGTCATGGGCAGACTAGCAGGGGGTATGGTGCTCCCCCTGCCTTTCCATTCCTTGGTGGTGGCATTTTGCCACATGGTGCATCTATGCTATGGTTGTAATAACCTGGCAACTGTCACATGGCAAGCTATGGGGATGTTGTACACATATATTGTGCACATCATCCCCGAGTTTGCTGAAGAAGGTTGCACTGCAACCTTATATATGCATGGGTGGTCCCACACATGGTTTAATCCACGGACACCCATGCTGTATTCCGATGAGGCCGGCGAGCGGGATCTGAGGGTGGCCAAGAGATATGCCCCCGTCACTAGTACCAGGCAAGATGCCAGTATTAGTGAAAGTTTGAAGCATGAGCTGTATCAGAAGTTCGTGCAGAAAAAAAAGAAGATCCCCTGTGCCAAAATTTGGGCGCCCGTGCAACGAAACGTTGTTCTGGAGGCGTGCATGGTTGCTGCCAATGCCGTGTGGCATGTGGTCTTCCAACGCCTCTTAGAGCATTTGCTGCATTTCCAGGATGGAGGTGGTTGCTCCCTATATATGCACCCAGACACCCGTTCGGTGAAATGCGCCTTTCCAGGTGCAAATCCCGAGAGTGATGTGGTATGTGTATGTGGGACCTGTGGCTCAAAGCGTGGTGTCCGTCAATGGGTACCACTGGACAGGGAAGCTGTCTGCAACTGGCCCAAACTGGGTTTGAAGAGCCGTGCCACATTTAAGTCCTGTGCTGCACGCCGTAAGGCGCCAAAGGACAAGGGAAAGGGTAAGGGACGTGTGGGGCCCATCCCTCAAAGCCGAGTTTCTAACCCTGCGACAGTTGATATTGTACCCCCTTCGGAGGGCGAGGACAGTGCTGCTTCATTTCAAGGTCCTACGGGTTTGAACGAGCAGCAGCGTGTTCAACCCATGAGACGTACGAAGTTGGCGCGTGTACCCATTGTTGATAGCAACATTGAGCAGCAACTTGTGGGCCCTCGTGGCAGTGGCAGTAGCAGCAGTAACAACAGCAACAGCAGCAGCAGCAGCAGCAGCAGCAGCAGCAGCAGTGATAGTGGGAGCAGTAGCAGTCCTCAGGATAATGATTCGGATGATGATGCTGTGCACCTATCTGGTGCCTCCACAGTAAGTGCCTCGGATTCTTCCTCATCATCCAGTGACAACCCTGAACCCCAACCTCAACCCAAGAAGTATCGCCGTGTGGTGGTGGATGTGGATGCCATGTCAAGCGATGGCTGTCCTGTGCAGATGCTCAGCGAAGGAGAGTACAGCATTCACAGTTCAAGCTGAAATGAACAGGCAAGCCACTGAGCATTCACATTTCAAGCGTAAGTGAACGGTCATGCTTGTCTTTTTGTGTGTTTCTTTGCTGAGGTGTGGGATTTGGGAACCAAGAACGGTGTAGGTCATTGTACAAAAAACCGATGGAAAAACGCCTGGAAGTTTTTGAAATCCCTCGGAAAGATGCTCGGAAGTTTTGGCAGCCAGATCGGGTCCCAAAACGCAACCGATATCGGTAGGAATGTTCCATGGGCTTCCCAGCCGACCGTGCCGGGGGAGCTCGGAAGAAATTTTGGCTGGGACTTCCGAGATCAACCCTGCAATATGAGTCCCATTTGCTGAGCATGAATGCTGAGCATCCCCAAATATCCTGAGCAATATGCTCAGCATTTTCGTACCATTTTTTACCTTCTATGCTGTGCGTCCCAGCACCATGTGCGGCTGGCGGAGAAAATGGCCATTATACCGACAATCGTGGTACCAGCGGACTGGATGTTCGCTGAGTCACTGGAGAGACTCCGGATATCACGAAATCCAAGAAACATTCGATGGGCTGAAGGAGACGTCATCTGCAGGATCACCAAGAGGAAGCACACATGGGAGTGAAAGGAGCTCGAGTCCTTGGGCTTGGCTGTCCTATTGAAACGAACCTGCTTCGGATCGGAGAAGCCTGGACGGTCTCATCACCTGGAGATGGCAAACTCTGCTTCCTGGGCGAGATGTCGCGAAGTGGTGAACGTGACCAAAACCTCTGGCCATGGCCGTCACGGTGGATGCGGTTCATCAAGGAAGAGCGTCAAAAACGTGGGGTGGCGGAAGACCGCCCGCATGGCTACCAGTCACCCGCATATTTGGAGGAAGCATGGGTCGCACTTGTGGCGGGGTCGGAGCTCGTGCACTACAGGTGGCACTGTGTGCGGCGAGGAGGGGCGACACAGTTATGGGCGTAGGGCGCGCGAAACCAAATTGTCATGCTTGCAGGCGGGTGGGAATCACCGTCAATGGCACGGCATTACACCAAACCAAAACATGCATGGAAGTTCGTGGAGAGGGGAGAGCAGCCGGTGCCGGTATGCGGAGACAGTGGATATCGCCTTGTGTACGGAGACTGGTTTTCCAAGTAATGGTGGCCAGCATGGTTGCGCAAAGAGCTCAAGGAGCTGGTAGCAGAGGCACGGACACATGGCGATGTTTTGGGACCGAGTGGCCAAGCCACCCGGAAGAGGAGACGCACCCGATCGGCCAGACCGTCAGGGGCAGAGTAGACGCCAATGGACGCAGAACTGCCGCATGGAGAAGATAACGGAGCTGGGAAGGGAGCTGGACATGGACCTGGTGTGGGTACATGACAAGGTGTGCGGCCAGGTACATGCGAAGGAGAGAGCCATGATGTCAGAAGCAGTGCCGGCACGGGAACCGCGGAGACCATCCCTGTAGTTGTGGGCTGCTTAACTGAATTGGCTGAAAAGGGCGTCGACCCAAAGGATGAGGAAAGCTACTATAGTGACGAGGAGGACCATGGAGAAGTCGACCCGACGGTGGCGGCAAGAGGGCCGGGACAAGTTGGAAACGTGCCAATAGCGGAGTCACTGTGGTCGCGCTGTGTTCCGGAGGATTTGAGAGGTCGGTACTAGAAGTGGAGACAGGAGACACACGGAGTGGGTTTATCGGACGGAGTGGGGGTGCGCCAAATGCTGGATGCCATGGTTCGGGATGGAGCGCTGCAAAAACACGAGAACGTGCGGGAAGCCAGCGGTAAGGCACAGGTTCGACCTAAGAGTAGTGAGAAGTGTGCATTCAAATTGAATTGCCTCAAACAAAACACCTGTGATGAGATTCTGTTTTGCTGGGGGCAGAGGCTATATATGGCAAAATCGGACCTGTCCAATTGGTTTTGTGGAGTCTGCGCTTGTCTAGGGCGCGGGTCGGGGAGTTCAGTGTGTGCGTGGGCCATGCCCAATATGTTTGGCAGTCCCTGCCATTTGGCTAGAAATACTCGCCCCTCCTGTGTCAGAAGTTGGTGTATAGCGTGGTCAGAGCGTCGCTGTGGTGGCTGCTTGTACTGTTTTTTTGTCTACCCTGACGACATTTTAATTGTGGGAACCAGGCGCTTTGTGCGCAAAGCGGTACGCCGGCAGAGATTGCAGCGCGTAGGTTTTGTGATTAGCCAGAAATCTGTCACGGAGCCAGCACACGATCTAGACTTTGTTTGCTTTTGACCTTAAGAGAGGCAGAATCGCCCCGGAATGCTGAGAGGTCTAGTTCGGCTGTGGTTGCTATTGGTGTTGGGTCTGTTGAATAGGAAAGGAATGGAGAGGTTGCTGGGTCGCCTGGAGTGGGCCTTAAGGCCGTCGGCGGGATTGAGTCCATTTTTGGCTGGTGCATATTGTTGGAAACACGCGGGGGGTAGTAGAGTCCCGCGTGCTTTGTTGCGGCCACTGCTAACCGCCATTTGTTTTGCTTTTGTTCCTCAGAAGTATCCGGTGAAGGCCAGAGTGCAGGCAGAGCCCCCGACCTGCTCGGGGGACCATGTTCTATTTGCTCACGCCGCCCCTGTAGGACCAGACAGTTTTTCTGTTGGTTTATACCTGCCATTGGGGGGCGTGCATACGTTTCGGTGCCCCCGCTGGGTGACTACCTTGCAAGTAGCGGAGTTGTGGGGATGGGTGCAGGGAGTCCGCCTGGCAACTTATATGAAATGGCCCCGAGTCTGTGTTGGAAGTGACAGTACTGTGGTGCTATGCCAGATCCAGGGGCAAAGGGGTGCCGTCTTTTGCGCAGGACAGCAGCGGATACTGCGGGCCCTGTTCTGGCTTCGACGTTGGTCTGGGATTCCCATTGCGGGCTTTTATGTACCTTTTGGTCAGGCTGATCCGCCTAGTAGCATGCATTTTGACTCTTTGAGTACTTGTCTGGGGTCAGCCCGTGAGAGGTACTGGCAATGGCACTCGTCCCCCTTCCCCTGCCAGGACTTCTTTGCGTTGGCCCCTTTCCCATGGGTCAGCGCGCCACATGACAGCCCAGATTGCCCCTCTGGCCTTCGTGGCTGTTGCCGGGTTATGACGGGTGCAGCAGGGGAGGACGCCTCCGCTTCCCCCACCTAGAGGGGGGGGGGTGCCAAGGCCATGACCGTTTTCGACAGTTTCCTTTTGCTTTGCCGGGGGGGGGGGGGGGCTCTGATTTGACCGTGTCTCCAACGCCTCCCACACCATGTTGCAGCGGGTTGAAGGGCCCACACACTACTGCTACGGTGCCATTGCGCCAGGTGTACTGGCCTGGAAACCAGCAGCCTTCCACTTTTCCTGGTGTGGAACCCCCTTTCTTCCGGGGACGCAGTCGGTGAAGGGCGCCCCCGGCCTAACACGCGTGCCAGTCATGCTTCCCCTGTCCGTTTATAAGTAGTGCAGGCGCCAGGAGATTACCTCGCCCAGTTTCGACTGGGTGCATGCGCAGCACGTCAATTTCGAGTCGACGACATGTTTGGAATGTCTTTTCTGCCAATTTGGGCCATGAGGAAAATCCTTTCCTCTCGCAATAGGGCCCCGAGTGGACCGGCATCTGTTTTGTTTTGCATGCATTGCAGTGTGGAAGGGAGTGTAAACTGTAGTTTCCGTAGAAATTGAAGTTTAATCCGTTCCCCGGAGCTGCCGTTGACAGTGTGTTTATACATCATGCATTTGTTCCCTTGTTCACCCTAGTCGATTTTCATAATCGAAATGGAGGGTCCCACCCACCCTCCCTTTGGACAGTGTCTATCCCTTGAGATGAGGGACGTTGAACTCGACCGGCGGCGCTACGAAGAGTGCTGCGGGGCCCGGAGTGGACCGGCATCTGTTTTGTTTTGGATGCATTGCACTGTGGAAGGGAGTGTAAACTCCAACAATCTTCCTCCCTAATAGGACTAAACACCCTCCTAGGCCCAGGGGCACCGTATGGGAGGGGTAGGGGTGGGGATGGGGGAAAGGGGACGGGAAACCCGAGTCCCTCCAGTCCTGCCTGGGCCGCTTGGGGGATAGGGACGCCCCGTGGGAAAACCAGGTATGCATAGGATCCAGCCACTCCCGCACAGCGGCGGATACACCTGAGTCCCTCTGGTCCTGCCCGGGCCGCTTGGGGCATAGGGATGCCCTGTGGGAGGACCAGGTATGCACAGGATCCGGCCACTCCCACACAGCGGCAGAAAAACCACGTATGCACAGAATCCAGCCACTCCCACACAGTGGCGGATACACCCGAGTGCCTCCGGTCCTGCCTGGACTGCTTGGGGGATAGGGACGCCCCGTGGGAGGACCCGGCTTGCACAGGACCTAGCCACTCCCACACAGCGGCGGATACACCCGAGTCTTCCGGTCCTGTCTGCGCCGCTTGGGGGATAGGGGCGCCCCATGGGAAAACCAGGTATGCACAGGATCCAGCCACTCCCACACAGCGGCGGATACACCTGAGTCCCTCAGGTCCTCCCTGGGCCGCTTGGGTGATAGGGACGCCCTATGGGAGAACAAGCTATGCAAAGGATCCAGCCACTCCCACACAGCGGCGGATACACCCGAGTCCCTCCGGTCCTGCCTGGGCCGCTTGGGGGATAGGGATGCCGTGTGGGAGAACCAAGTATGCAGAGGATTCAGCCACTCCCACACAGCGGCGGATACACCCGAGTCCCTCCGGTCGTGCCCGGACCGCTTGGGGGATAGGGACGCCTTGTGGGAAAACCACGTATGCACAGGATCCAGCCACTCCCACACAACGGCGGATACACCCGAGTGCCTCCGGTCCTGCCTGGACCGCCTAGGGGATAGGGGTGCCCCGTGGGAGAACCAGGTATGCAGAGGATCCAACCACTCCTACACAGCGGCGGATACACCTGAGTCCCTCCGGTTCTACCGTTTTGGGACCACCGAGGCCTCCGCTGCATGGGCGCAAGGGCCTCCTCCGCTTTGGGGCACGGAGGCCCCTGCCACATGGGCGCGGGTGCCTCCTTTCTCTTTGGGACCATGGAGGCCCCCGCCGCACGGGCGAGGGGGCCTCCTTCGCTTTGGGACTCCGCTGCATGGGTGCGGGGGCCTCTTTCGCTTTGGGACCACCGGCGGGGGCCTCCTTCGCATTGGGACCACCGAGGCCCCCGCCGCATTGGCGTGGGGTCCCCCTTTGCTTTGGGACCACCGAGGCCCCGGCCGCATGGGCGTGGGGGCCTCTCCCGCTTTGGGACTACCGAGGCCCCCACCGCATGGGCGTAGGGGCCTCCTCCGCTTTGGGGCCACGGAGGCCCCCGCCACATGGGCGCGGGTGCCTCTTTTCTCTTTGGGACCATCGAGGCCCCCGCCGCACAGGCGAGGGGGCCTCCTTCGCTTTGGGACCCCGCCGCATGGGTGCGGGGGCCTCTTCCGATTTGGGACCACCGGCGGGGGCCTCCTTCGCATTGGGACCACCGAGGCCCCCGCCGCATTGGCGTGGGGCCCCCCTTTGCTTTGGGACCACCGAGGCCCCCGCCGCATGGGCGTGGGGGCCTCTCCCGCTTTGGGACCACCGAGGCCCCGGCCGCATGGGCGCAGGGGCCTCCTCCGTTTTGGGACCACCGGGGCCCCCGCCACATGGGCGCGGGTGCCTCCTTTCTCTTTGGGACCACCGAGGCCCCCGCCGCATGGGCGAGGGGGCCTCCTCCACTTTGGGACCACCGGGGCCCCCGCCGCGTGGGCGAGGGGGCCTCCTCCTCCTGCACCGTAGGCGGTGGAGCCAAGCCAAGCCCGGTCACCGTCCGAGTGCCGTGGTTGGCAGCTAGTCCAACACGGTGGCTATCCATACATACTCGAGCTCAGGTGCGTTCCCGGTGGGACAGGCGCCTGGGGAGAGTGTGTCTTGGTCCGCGCACGGACACCTCCGGTAGGAGTGCTTTGCGCTGGGGGGGGGGGGGGGATCTGGCTACGGACCAAGCCCCCGTGACCTGCTGGCCAAACGCCGCCCAGTCGGTAGTACTTGGCGGGCTAAGGGCCCATACCCGTGAGACTGCGTCCCTCTTCCCGAGGGGGGGTGGCGGACTGTGCCGGAAGTGGAGCCGGCGCTCTGCCTCGCCCCCCCAATCCGTGCCCTTGGGGGGTTCCAGCAGCGTGTGAGGCGGCAGTGTGTGCGCGTTGTGCGGGCCAGGGGACAAGGGGAGGAGACGAAGAGGAGAGCCGCCGCCATGATGCTTAGCCGGACGGGTCGGGACAGAGACCCCCCTCTCGGTCGCGGTCAAACCGGTGAGGGCCGGCGGTCACCATGGGGATGTGCAGCGGGTGCGCCCTACCGGGGGACCGCATCTCCTCCTCCTCCTCCTCCTCGATGTGCAATTGTCATTTAGTTGTCTCTGTGCTCTCCGTGCTGAGCTCTCCGTGATTCGTATGCTTTCCCGTGTTTCAAAAGTGTTAACCCAGGAGGTTGCACCTCCACAACAAAGGGGCCATCTTGAGCGCTGCGCGCGCGCACTTTCCCATGCAGCGCAACTATTTGCCTGTTGGGGTGGACCAAGGGTTTGTGGGACAAAGTAGTGATGTGGCCGCCCACTACAACAATGTTCGCCAATGTGATGCTGCATGTTTCTATTTTGTCAAGGGCTCTGAAGGGCGATTCACAGGATGGTTTAGATGGGCGTTCGGAAGGTGTTCAGTTGGCAGATTTTCTGGCACAGTATGACTTCAAAGCAGCAGGCAGCGCGCGCAGCGGAAATAATTCCCTTCCACATGGAGAGAGATTGCACGGCTGTCCTGAGGGCAGATGGGAGGAATGTAGTCCTCTGATTGGACATGATTCGCGTCCTAGTTTGCCGTGTGCCCCCACTCCACGCGAGCTCACTTCCTGCAGGAAAGTGTGCAATCACCCGTATCTGTTTGAGGGTGCCGAGGAGGGGCCGCCTTTCATCACGGACGAGCACATCATCACTGCATCGGGCAAAATGTGCATGCTTGACAAGCTGCTGGTGCGCCTGCAGTCCCAGGGGTCACGCGTGTTGTTGTTCTGCCAGATGACCCGGATGCTGGATATCTTGGAGGTGTGACGGGGTCGGAGCAAGCGTGGAGGCAGGGGCAGAGGCACGGGCATGGGAGGAGGAGGGGCAGAAGCATGGGTAAGGGCAGAGGAAGGGGCACAGGATGCTCGACAGGTTGGGGGGGGGGCAGGCCAGGAGATACTGGCCATTTATTGTAGGTGCACACCACCACCAAGTGTGATGTCCTGTCCTGTCCGCTTCTGAAGGGATGCCCCTTGACCCTTATGGAGGAGCAGGCCCCACCCTTCCCAGACACTCAGCCCCCCCCCCCCCCCCCGGACCCTTCCCGCACCTCGATGCTGGTACCACCCGTTGTGGATCTGGCGCCGATCGGAGGCAACGTCCCACGGCTCGGCTCAGCCTGCGTACGCTATCCGCGTGGCTCTCAGGGCTCCAGCCCAATGCAGTCGGAACGGGGATTGTCGGTCTGAGGGGACTCGTTAATGAATGTCGTTAGCAGTGGATCACTGGAACTGCCTGCACCCTGCACCCTCACTGAGCCCTCCCGCACTGTGTCTGCACCCCGCAGGACGGCGTTCCACTGCTGTTTGTCCCTCAGGACTACCTCAGGTTTCGCCAGTTTGAGTATTGCCGCCTGGACGGGTCAACGCACGGGGACGAGCGCGAGGAGATGACAGAAGCGTTCAACCGCGAGGGCAGCACGAAGTTCATTTTCATTTTGTCAACGCGTGCCGGTGGTCTTGGCATCAACCTTGCGACCGCGAACACCGTCATCCTGTATGACAGTGACTGGAATCCTCAGGTGGACGTGGCATCTTGTTTGGCCCTCGCCCCACCACATCCCACATCGCCTGTTCTTCTCTACTACTAGCCCTCTTCTCCGTATCTTCTTTCCTGATGTCAAAGCCCCAATGCGATTGTTCTTTCCAATACCACTGGACCAGCTCATGCAGGCCCTGCAGCACATGCACTCCTGCACCGGAAGACCATTCGCCAGGAATCACACAACTTCTTCTGCAGGTCCGGCAATGCCCTGACATCACAGACACACACATCCCCAGCAAAGTGCAGACCAATGGTCTGACAACCTGTTACTTGACCAGGGTTTTTCTTAGTGTGTGTCCTACCCTATGGTGTGTGTGGGGGGGTATTCCAGATTTCTGGGTGGCTGGGTTTCAAACCCCCCGCTGGGTACAACATTTTGGGGGTGGGTGGGTTTCAAACCCCCCGCTGGGTACAACATTTTGGGGGTGGGTGGTTTTCGAACCCCCCATCCCCCCGCTGAGTACGACATTTTGGGGGTGGGTGGGTTGGCACCGAAGGCGCTGGAAGAAAGGATTTTTCTGCCTTGGGATGGGTGGGTGGGGGTCCAACGGCAGCGTGGGGAGGCAGGTGGTGGACGGCCAGGACAACACGCGTAGAGGTGGAGCAATTGGGCCTCGCACACACGGAACCGCAGCGAGGCATGTGGTGCACGACCTAAATGTGGAGGGGAGTGAAAATCGTAAATCGATACCCGCAACAACCAGCACAACCCCCGTGCACCAACTACTGGGCTCTAGCAACGCGGAAATGACACCATCAGGATCACAGGCCGGCAGAGCACAGAGACCCGAGGTAGCACGTGTTTGCCCCATGTAGACACTGTCTGCTCGACGCGGTCTGCTACGGTAGACACCACCGGCATGTTGTAGATGCAAAGTGACAATATTTGGGAAGGGGCCCGAAGGCCCCCTTCCCCAAATCGGGTCCTCTAACATCATTTACCCGTGTATAGGGGCCAAGCGGTCTTTAGTCTGTAGACACTGTCTGCTGTAGACACTGTCCCCAAGTAGACACTGCCTGCTTGTTGTAGACGCGAAGTGCCAATAGTTGGGACGGGGGCCAAAGCCGCTGGACCAGGTTCCAGACCACGCGGGGGGGGGGGGGGATTTGATGGGGAGGGGCGGGCCCGGAGTTGACACAAGTCATATATATTTTTACATAGGGCTTATACCATCCCTGCCCCCCCCCCCCCCTTCTCTGCCCCCCCCGCCCCAAGGGTCCAGAACCCAGTCTGGCGCTTTCGGCACTGGCTCAGGGGCGCTTTGCGCCCCCAATTACCTTATTTTCGCATTGGTAAACCCCCATGACGTTCAGATACGCTACATTTTGCCCACCATTCTGCTGCCTGCCATGACAGATGGACCTGCAGGCACAAGATCGTGCTCACCGCATTGGACAAAAGAAGCCGGTGACGGTGCTACGGTTTATTTCAGAGGGCAGTATTGAGGAAAAGATCTACCAACGTGCAGTCAAAAAGCTCTACCTTGACGCAGCGGTTATTCAGCAGGTGTCGTCCCCTGCTCATTTGGTGGCCATCGCTGGTACAACCTTCAGCCCCAGCCAAAGTGGCAAAAGGCCTCAATGCGTAAAGACGAACGAATCTCACTACCAGGGCTGCATTATCGATACTTTGCAGTGCGCACGTGTACACTTTATTGCAGGGCCGTCTGCAAGAACAAAACAAGTCCCTCAACAAAGACGATCTTTTGTCGATGGTGCGCTGGGGCGCTGAGGAGATGTTCAGCGCCAAAGACGCCATGATTACCAATGATGATATCGACAAGGCATGTCTGTGTGCAGCTGCTCTGCAACTGACCATCCGTCGCCATGTGCGTGCACAACATAAACATGGTACACCAGCGTGCAGCTGGTCTACAAACAACCTCAGAATCCTTGTACCCTCTTTAGAGGAGCTTCATTGCATGGGCGACAGCACGTAGTTTGTGGGCGTACATCAGTCATTTATTCTGTGCAGGTTTTGGAGCATGGGGCCGAGTTGGTAAAAAACATGGAGAACTCCATGCAGCAGAGTTGCCAAATGAGTCTTCTGAACTTCTCCCTCAGCATCGACGATTCAAATCTGTACCACTTTGAGGGGGTAGATTACTCACAGACCCCGACAAAGACCCTATATATCCGGGGCATTGACACCGGCGTGACTGAGGATGACATCCGGCAGTGTTTTGAACAATATGGTGATGTGAAGAAGGTCTGCCCCAATCCATCTGTGTGGCTTACGGTGGCGATATCAAAGGGGGTAGCAACATGACAAGGGGAACAGGCAGGGCGTTGGGGGTCGCGGGTGGGGATTGCTCCAAGGAGGGAAGTTTTGACAACCGGCGGTCTCGCACAGGGTGCACAGGGTGCCCGCACACAGTGCCCGCACACAACAAGGGAGTTGTTTAGGAAGTCGGGTTTTCAACTGGGGGGGGGGGGGGGTTCAGGAAACGGGCTCAATTGGCAGGACCAGTCATCAGTTATTATCAACTCTTGCGCCAAAGGCGCCGAATATTTTTGCTTCACCAAATACATGGCAAATGATGATTTTTCTGAACCCCCTCGAAGCGCTGATTTCAAAAGTCCCATTTTTCATTTTTCACCGAATTTGCGTCTGGGTCACCTCGGGCCCGTCAATTGAGCCCTTTTGGGGGAGGGGGGGTGTAGCCAGAGGGCTGTATCCACCCCCCCCGAACTTGAAACCCCGCTCACCCTTGCTGACAGGCTACCCTCCAGGAGGAGACCAGCGCGGTCCTTTAAGAGCGAGATTTTTTTCACTGAGGGCGGTCCTCCCCCGCTGGGCCGGCGCTTAACCGCTAACCGCCGGTAGTTGACCCTGTGACCCGCACTGTTTCTTCGCCTGTTGGTCCACCTCTCCTCACCTGAGCCCCATTGTCCACAGGACGATGCGCCCCGTCACGCTCTCAAGCAGGGCGGTCCTTCAGGAAATTGAGAAGGCCCTCGCGCACGCTGTCCAGGCACATAGAACATGACCGGAAACCATCTCATTGTATGTGCATACAGCAGTCATCTTGCCGCGCAGCAAAACCACGCGGACAGGAAATCGACGTCGGGACAGAAGTCATCGCTTCGTCCTGGGCGCAGCCCGGCGAAGTCCTGGGTTTGGCCCGGGTGCGGCTCGGCAAAGTCCCGGTTAGGGCAGGGCAAGGCCCGGCTAAGTGCTGGTTTGGGCTGGGCGCTGCCCGGCAACGCCATTTTCGACATGCGCCAAATCCCGGCCGGGCTCAAAAACTTTCAGGACGTCGAAAGGTTTTCAGCTCAGAGTCCAAAAAGCTTTGTGTTCTGACGACGAAAAAGAGCGGACAAAATTTTTTTCCACGCACGCCACATTGACCCTGGCCGCCGCATCGATTCTGATCCAAACTTGGCTCGTGCGCATTTGCAAGGAGCTTTTTGGCCTCACAACAAATTCGCTGTTGATGTGGCCTCAGTGCGGGTAATCGCATTGATTGTTTTGACCTCCATGGCCTGCCCCACACCCAGCGCCTCAGGCAGGGCAAACAATGCCAACACTCGACGGGCACTCATGTCCTTGTGTGCCATGGGCATCTTGTGCTTTGCGCTGTACAATGCGATAATTGCAGGTTTCATTGGGAGGTGGTCCATCAGAGACATGCGCCTTCATGACCCCAACCCTGAACCTGTGACTGTGGCCCCCCAGAGCACCCCTCAACGCCCTGCATCCTCACCCATTTCCGCTTTCAGTGCGTTGTGTGCTTCCCGTCAGATCATCATCAGCCCCGAGCGGGACATGGCATTGGTACAGTACAAGAAAATCGAGGGAGCAATTCTTGCTTTTGAGAAGGGGAAGGACATGACATTGGGGGAGTGCAAGGACATCAAATTGGAGTATGGCAACAAGAATATGACCATCATCACCGGGGATATGGTCAACCAGGTCTTTTGGGTGTGGTGCCATCGTCTGTGCACAGAGTCATATGACCCGAGTGCGCAGTCTGTGCATATGGGCCTGCAGGCCTGTGTGCACATTGTGCCGCGCCATCTGTGCAGTCCATGCTCGACCAACAGGTTTTGGCGGGTCAGATGTAATGCAGTCCAGCTATTTTGTCTGCAGAGCCACAACTACAATGGCAGGGCTGTCCTTCAGAAGCCAGAGGTTTTTTTAAGGACAGCCCTTAAGGACCGCCCCCAGGGACCACCAACCGCCAATCGCCAAGCCACCAACCGCCAACCGCTGCCAACCGCCAATCCAGAAACGCCAACCGGGGGGGGGGGGGAGGCGTTTCTCAGAAACTGGACATGCAGGGGTTTGCAACCCCACCCCCCCTTTTAAAACGGCACCGGCACCGGGGGGGGGGGGGGTTCTTGAGGGGGGTTTTGGATGCTGAACCCCCCTTTTTTTTGCTTTACATTAGTCACGGCCAAGTTGGTTGCAGGGATGGACGTAACAACAGGTTCACATTTTTGGTGGGGGTGGGGAGGGGGTCAGCATTTTGTCACTCAGTGACACAGTCTGAGTGACACAACGACAGGGACAGGCACAGTTTTATTGGTTGACAGCCGGTTGACAGTGACAGTGACAGGTTGTCTTGTTTGTCCCATCTCAGGCTCTCTCTGATGCTCCAAATGGTTTGCTTCGCCCTGTTTTTTTTTTTGTGTTGTCCGCTGGGCCAGTTCTAGTTGTGGCCTCCAGTGAGTCATGCTTGCTTGCTTGGATTGGGGAGGGGGTTTTAGGCATGGTGTCCGATTTTTGAGAACCCCCCCCCCCCCCCGGCGCTAACCCGCACCAACCACTCACCGCCAACTGCCATGAAGCGCCAACCGCCAACCACCACCAACGACCAATCGCCAACCGCCAACCACCAACCTTTGAAGTAGAGAAGGTCCCATGACCATGAAGCAGAGAGCGTCCCCCCGGGCGTTGGTTTCTGTTGGCGTTACGAAGGTGATTTTTTTTTTTCCCGCTGAAAGACAGCCCTGATTGCTGGCACGGGGCCCATGTGCATGTAATAGGTCAGTGACGCATATGTGACCTGGGGATTCCAATACCCCAGGTCCCTGGTGCGATATCATGTGCGTCCACACGGAACTAGGCCATTGCAGGCTGTTCTGATGGCGGTTTGGGCCGAAGAGGAGGCGAAAACGCAACACGTGCAACAACTCATTGCTCAGATTCCCGACCGAAAACCCACTTTTTGGGGGTGGAGTGAGGTGGGCTGGGGGTTCGGAATTTTGGTTGCCCGAGTGCATCCCCCCAGCGTGGTCATGTTTGTGCAGTGCATCACTACAGACAAACTGTTGCCTATATGCAAGATGGCTGATGTTATACTAGAGGCCCGTGGCGAGTAATCACACAAGTACCTGCCTCCTCTGCGATGCTGAGTTGGTTCAGGAGCAAGTGGGTCACCCCACCAGCGACCACGTCCCAAGTCGGTGGGGGCCGATAGGCACCATGGGGCTGGCGCGGGGGGCGCCCCAGTGGGAGACCGCATCTCCTCCTTGTCATGTGTGTGTGTGTGTGTGTGTGTGTGCGCTTCCTGAGAGTCCTAGCCCATGCGCTTGGTTACACGCCATGTGTTGCAGCCTGACGAGTTGTCCGTTCATTGATCCCGTGCCTCTTGCCTGCAGGGGTGTTGGTGTTGGATGATCTCCGCTTGGTGTGTGTCAGTTGAGGTACCTGACGGGGTTCTGTACACTCACGCTGCGTTTTCTCTGTGAATGTTGGTCACGTAAATCGTGCGTGTGTGTGTGTGTGTGTGTGTGTCAAAGCCTCAAACAATGATTTTGTTCTGTTTGGCCTGACGGGGTGTCCGGAGACTTGTGCCCTGTGGCCTCTGCCCTGCTGTGCATCGTATCATCCACACTGGGTATTGGTCGTTGGTTCACTGTTTCCATCACAAAGGGTGTGTGTGTGTGTGTGTGACCCCTGATTTGAAGGACACATTCGATCGTCCAACATTCCATGCAGAAAGGTGCCCGTGCTGTCTCCGGTGTTCATGACAATCCCGCTCTCTGGACAAAACACGGGCTGTGGTGAAGACCCCTTCCTTGTGCAGGTGCATTATCAACAGCCAAGCCGCCGCGACCGCAACCGCTACAATTTTGCTGATCTGCTGCGTTCACAACCAGCGGACCCCAAGTATCCCAAAGAACCGCATTACTTTGATTTCCAATTCTTTGACGTTGAGGCCCTCAAACGATTCCATCAAAAGGTGAGTCTGCACAATCCCCCTGTTTCCTTACCGCGCGAAACACCAACATGGATATGTATGCCCACACATGGCATGTGCATGACGACATGCCCATGGGGATGACATGGAAATCCACAAACATGGGCATGGTGGAGGGCCACCAAGGGAGGGTAAGCAACTATGAAGGTCAAGATTGGTACTGTGTATGTCCTAGGTGTGAGGTCGCTGGGCTCAAGAAGATGCAGACACATGATTTATGACACATGGTGGGTGTGGCATACATGTGCATGCATGGATATCAACACTCATGCACACAGACGTGCATTGCTCTGTTGCCTCCTTGCAGCTGGCTGGTGCACAGTGATGCACGTGCGTTGTCACAATTACAGCGTTGGTTGGGGGACCAGAACAACTTGCCGCCACTCCATTGCTGCCAATCAATGAGGTTTCTGCCACCCAGAAAGGAACACAGCAGAGTTGCCTGTATGATGAACCAGCAAGGGCAAGCAACGACACACAGCAGTACTAGTCAGCGATTGGCAATTATTGGTAGCTATTGGCGGTCCAGCAACACTCTCAAGCACCATACCTGTACGGCATTGGGTGCAGGCACAATTGTTGACATCACGAGCAGGAATGGCAATGCACCAGAATGCATTTTTGGGGCCATGGACTGGGATGGGGAAAACGGGGAAGAGAATCAAGGTGACAACGGGCTACTGTGGTGATGGGCATGAACGGGGCGCACATTCCGTTTGACATCTTCAATATTCAGGAACGTGAGTACCTGGCTGCAAAGTGGGAGAAAAAGCAGGCGCGGAATACGCGGCCCAAAATTCGGACGGAGAGCAACGGGGCTGACGGAGGTGATGATGACTCTGATGAGGAAGGTTTGCAGGGCTTTGTTGTGCTGTGCTGTGCTGTGCTGTGTGCTGTGTTTTGTGGTGTCCTGTGTCGTGCCGCATTGTGTGCTGTGGGTGGAGAGGTGTTTAGAGGGTGTTGACGCTGAGGACTATGAGGGGGGACAGCCCTCAACAATCTGCAGCAACCCCAACACTCCTGCAGTAGTGCAATCATTTACGACCGTTACCGACCACAATGACCCAAATGGTCACCTGATTGCGGTGGTGTGGGAATAGCCCACTACTCAACAATAGTGGACGGATTGGTCGGACCACCTCCCAGCATTGCCTCCTTGATCTAGCCCTCTGACCCACCCTCCACGCCCAGCCTGAGCTGGGAGTCGAAAGGATTGGGAGAGGTATGGTATGGAGGGGAACAGTTGGGGGGGGGGGGGGGGCTAACTTCACATGCAGGGGTTTCTTTCTGAACACTGTTGTTTGTTGTTTTCAAATCTGTGGTGAAGTATGAAGAGGAGAATAACAATGCACCTCAGAATGTGGCACCGCATTGCTGGGTGTGGTGCAGTTTAAAGGCGGGTCCATGAAGGCTAAAGAAAGATAAAGAACAGAAAAGTCATGTGGCAAATTGGACCTGGCCAAGGGGTGTGAGGTGGCTTGAGACAACAGAGTACGGGTGGGCGGCTAGCACAGAGTGGAATTGCATCATTCTCTGTCCCAAACATTGCTCCAACAAGAATCGGGCGCAAGATGTTCCACAACAGGTTTTGGGCGTCTTGCTTCAAGATGCCCCTTTGCGGCTGATAGGCATCTTGCTCCAAGGGGATCCTAAGTTTACCAAATTCCCGCTCCACCCGCACCAAGGAGATCTGTGGTAAAACTCAGTAAACAAATTTTTTTTTAGATATTATTATTTTTTTAACTAGGTAAAATTTCCTTGTCAAAAACCCACCTGCAGAGGAAAAACTTAGTAACTGGAAGTTTTTTTTGCTAAGTAATTTACTTAGTAAAAAGATATTTTTTTTTCTACTAAGTAAATTGCTTACTCAAATTTTTTCCACTAAGGAGAAAACTTAGTACCACAGTGCCCACTTGTGGGCTAATGCTGATTTTGTCCCCCGCTGTGAAGCGTTGGGGACCCCCCAAACGGCAAGGGTTATGTCGCCAATCCGCCCACTTGTGGGGCACTTCCGACTTTGTTCCCCCACTCTGAAGCGTTGGGGACCCCCCAGACGGCACGGTTATGTAGCCAATCCGCCCAAGAATTTTTGCATCAAGCTACAAGGGGTATTGAAAAAAACTATCTTTGGGATGTGCACAATGAACCCCACAGAGGCAGGCAAACCAAGCCATGCAGATACTAAGGCTGACTTGATCTTCAAGTGTGTCTTTTGTAAGTAGTTGGCACTAATGTTGGTTGTGGCCTTGCCAGGTTCTGTTGTTTTATTACACCCGGTTTTGTTCCTAGTGCCGCCGCACTGATGTTGCCCTATCAGGACTCTTTTCTTGAGCCTGATTTTGTTTCTAGTGCCCAATCCATATTATATTATGTTATATTGGCCGAGTGCCAACTACTTGGTGTGCATGATGATTTGGTGCGGGTGGGGCGCCATTAACACAAGTGGCCGGGGATCGACCCGGGGGCTTTGCGCCCTTAAACAAAAGTACCACCCACCGAAGTGTCCAGTTCCTTAGTAACAATGGGGGGGGGGTATGGTAAAACTTAGTAGAAACGAGGCAAAACTTAGTAAACGAAATAATGTCAAAATAAAGATTTATAGAAAACATTTTGTTCACTAAGTTTTGCCTCGTTTCTACTAAGTTTTACCAATTTTTACCACTACGTTTTACCTTGTCTGGTACAAAGTTTTACCAAATACGTGCTCCAAGGGTCATGGCCAAGATTTCTCAGCTGTGGGATATGTTGCTGCAAGACGCACGACCAAGATTTGCCAAAACGGCCGTTGAGCCTCTTGCTCCCAGATTCAGGAACCCCCAAATCGGCTGTTGGGCATCTTGCTCCAAGCACTGCCTGCGAGCGGTACACGCTTCTCTTCACAGAAATCACGCCCTGCTCCCCCAACAGAAAACCTGTTGAAACCTTCATGGTACACCTCAAAGGGCCCCTGACCCCTGACCTTAACATGCACCCTCCTTGCTCATGTGCAGATCGATGGTTGACACCCGAAGAAGAGGCTGAATACAAGCGATTGCAATCAGAGGGTTTTGCTGACTGGTACAAACGTGATTATCAGGTCGATTCCCTAGCGGTGAGTTTACTTGTCTGCGCCATCCTCCGATCACCTGTAGGGCGCCCTCAATGGAGCATTCTCAGAGTTGATGGGTCAGAAACAAATAAAAACGGATCCTTCGGAAACAGATTCGGGGCGAGGGGTTTGAGTGTACGTGGTTGGTGTGCGAGATTCAACTGCTTTTTGCCTCAAACTCCAAGGGTGTGCCCAAGCCAACTGCCCAAGATGTGCTTCTTGCTGTATGAATTGGACAAATAAGTAACACGCTGCTTCATATACCTGACGGGAACAGCTAATTTGATTCCCAAGCCAACAACAAATTCTGACCCCTTCGAAACGATAGCCTCAGTCCCCTCAGTTGAAGAAAACGAATGGCGGCGAGTGTGACATGCTGAACAAACCCATACAAGAATTTAAACCGTGCTTTCCTTGATAAGCGTTATGAGAGCATTGGCCCTCACCCTCACCAACGCAGTTCGGCTGAGCACTGACAAGAAATCAATGGTGGCATTTGTCAGTAGGCAATCACGAGGGCCCACTCACTATTCATGATCCTGGAGTATGGTACTGAAGAGCCATTGGCAGTCCCGCCGCGGCAAGCGGTCAAAGGACTTGAGCTGTTCGGGCTGTGGGCAGGGTGTTGATCACAAAGTACAGCATCGAATCGTGTGCGTTGTGGACGTGCAGCCAGGCAAATTGTCACAGAGCGGTAGAAAACACAATTTTCATTGATTGGCCGCATACAATTGACAACCAGAAGTCTTTTGCTTTGATGAATTCTCATCCGTATCTTCGGTGAGGCACGTTTGGGTTGGCAGCAGCATCCACTGCTTCTCGTCGTTGCTCATCGTATACAGCAGCCAAACGGCTGCCATGCACAACAGGAGTACAAGACAACACTCGTAACGCTCCAGAAAAAGACAGGCCAGGCAACAACACTGAAGCTCTGTAAAAGGATGATATTTTCCCATGATAATTTGTCTGACGTTGAGTTTCCTGCATGATAAGTCTCTTGGTGCCACATTTAGCTGCAGCCGATGCACTTCCAACCTCGCCTTGCTGCATTTACACTCTCGGCCACAACCTCTTCCACACGTACAAGTGAATGCCATACAGTGCCATACAGCCATACTATTCCAGTGCGCAGCCCCGACGTCACAAACCGCCAAAAGGATGCCATGCTGCGCACTCGTAGGCAGTCAATCAGTTCTTGAGCGTCTGCAGAGGCGATGCCCGGTTTGTGTATGCCCAACCTCCAATCCCCCCAACCGCTCCCACATCCCTCAGATGTTCATACGGTTGTGTGAAAAGTACGGACGCAAGCGCATTGACCTCATTGCAGCAGAGATGGAAGGCAAATCCTTGGAGCAGGTGCGGCGGTATTCACAGGTGTGCCCATTAACAGGCTGACTTTATTCCAGCACATTCACATAGTTGATGGTAGGCTTCAGCTCAGTAAACCTGGACTGGGTTGGGGCAGGGGCCGCAGCTGGGGCTGGTGCAGACCAGGGCTGCGGCTCTGGTTTGGGCGAGAGGCTGTGGCTGGGGATGGGACTGGTGCAGACTGGGCCATGAACAAACTGCTTGCCCCATCCGTTGCTGTTGCGTAGGTTTTCTGGTCCAAGGGACGATATACGCTTCCGGATTGGGATAAGCTCTTGCGTCGCATCGAGAAAGGCGAGGCTCTGCTTCTGCGCAAAAATCACATTGCGTCAGTGCTGGCGTGGAAGACTGAGCAGTATCTGAACCCGTGGAAGGAATTGCAGGTCCCGCTGCTGCGTAACCTGTCCTCACCATGTTTTCATTGATGTAGGTACGAGTTCCCATTCACTTGTCTTGAGCAAACAGGGCACCTGAAAAGTGGACGGCATGGTGAGAAGTTTCGAACAATTGTCCTTCATGTTTCTCGCACTTGCTGATTTTTCCCTCTTCACTTTTTTTACCCGAGGCAATGGAGCAACCTGTCTACCGACTGAATTCTAAAGATTTGCGAAAATATTTAATTCCTGGCACAAGATGTTGTTATCCGCAAAAAAAAAACGCAAAAAAAATTGATTATTGGCTTCATGCCTTACGCAAAAATGGGTTCCGCAAAAAAATCGCAAAAATAAAATAATTTTTGCCCCTGCCCCCCTTTTTGCAAGAATGCTAGAATCGCGGGAGAGTTTGCCCCACTGCTTGTTGTCCCGCTCTTCCGTGTCTCATGCCCCGTTCTGCACCTTGCTTTGCTTTCAGAGAATGATGTATCCAGGATTGTCACAAGTGTTAAAGTACCGTGCGATGCACGGTAGTGGAATTTGGCTGCTGATGTGCCCCAAAGCAGATAAAGGGGCTAGTTTGGGCCGTGCATATTTGAATGTGGTTGCTGATGTGCCCCAATGCAGATAAAGGGACTAGTTCGGGAGTGCATATTTGAATGTGGCTGTTGATGTGCCCCAAAGCAGATAAAGGGACTAGTTCGGGACGTGCATATTTGAATGTGGCTGTTGATGTGCCCCAAAGCAGATAAAGGGGCTAGTTCAGGATATCGGGTTGCCAGTCTTTTTGTGATTGCAATTTGTTTGTTGGTTGTTGGTGCAAAGGAGTAAACCCGCGGGCCGAGGGTCTCTCCTGGGGGAAAACAGGCCCACTCGCCCAGACCAACGTAAACAAAACGCGACCACAGGGGTGGCTCGCCAGGCTGTGTGCGCGACGGAGGAGTTAGAACCCCTTGGGCTCTGGACCAGCTACGGGTATGGCAGAGTTGACTGCCACCTCAAAAGCCGAGCTCCAGAAAATGGGAGTGCTGCCAGGGCATGCGAACCTGCCTTTCTGTGCCTAGGGCCAAATTGCGAATTGCATAGGTATACTTTTGTGTGTTCATCCTATTTCTCTTTCACACCCATGTATAGTGCTGTAGTTTTCTTGTTGTCTGATCCTGCAGACTTTTCTGTGGCATATTTTCAGCATTTCATGCACTATTATCGAGACGAAATGACAAGGCAGCATTTTACGTGCCATGCGCACTATTATGGACAAGTTTGGAACTGGTTTGTTGAAAAACTGGGAGACCTGAACCATGCTTGTTGGTGCTTATCTGTGCTATGGACTGCAATCCCAGAGTCCAACTGATGGACATTTGTATGCCTGTGTAGGAATGGACTGTAATCCTAGAGTCCAAGGTACGCATGGTTTCTTGCAGTAGCAACAAAATGAATCAACCCCAATCCCCAAAACGCAAAAAAAAAAACCACAAAAAAAATTCATTTTTGGTCCGACACCCTACGCAAAAATGGGTTCCGCAAAAAAAATCACAAATTTTTTTTTGCCCATTTTTGCCCATTTTGGATGCCGCCGCAAAATTTTTGCTTATTATTAATTCAAAACACCCAACGCAAAAATTAGGATTCCGCGAAACTTTAGAATCTGCATGGTATTCCATGTGATCCCATACAGTGTGTCTGCATTTGTTGTTGCTCGACCGACTGATAAAACGTTTGTACTGTAGCTCTATTCCATGTGATCCCATACAGTGTGTCTGCATTTGTTATTGCTCGACCGACTGATAAAACGTTCGTACTGTAGCTTGGCCTCGGCACACACACACACACACACACACACACACACGCATGCACGCACGCACGCACGCACGCCCGCCCGCCCGCCCACCAACCCACCCACCCACCCACCTACACACACACACACACACACACACACGCAGGAGAGTACAGGAGGACAAGGTCTTAATCCTCCACTATTGTGTCCAGCAATGGGCTGCACAACTGCGCATGCACATTGCTCCTCCATGATTCTGAAGCAACTCTGTTGGCCTATGCACATACCTATGGGAGGTTGAACGTGCTCTACGCCCACGTCCTCAAGGATGAAGGCGCCACACCATGCAGCACCTGTAAAATCATCACCACCACATCCCACTGGATAGTGCAACACAAACAAGGTTGGCGCGGCCACCAAGGAAGACCCAGAGGTCAACCTCACTTGGTTACCCCGGCGCCCCTTCACAAGAGAGTTCGGTGCCCTTCACTGTGCAGAGCACTGCCCAACAAGGATCAACAACAAACGCCATCAGCCTAAACAAGTGGGCTTGCACATGCGCCGTTTGCCCACACAAGCAGCATGCTATGTGCTCACTGCAGCCTCCTACACCTCCAGCACTTGAACCGGGACCACCCAGGAGTCCATGTGCCCTCTCTGCCAGCTGCCCCCCCCCCCCCCCTCCCCCCACCTGGGGGTGTTGACAGATGACCAGGAGCCACAGAATACATCCTGGGCTCTTTTTTGACTCAGCAGAAAACCTGAAATCAAGCCATGGTGCAGATCTGCCACTCATGATGGATCCAATGGACGCATGGGTCTCCCTAGTAAATAGGACAATGACCCCAGGTTAGCTCAGTTAGCTCAGGGGCAACACACAGGTCTCGTGACTGTAAGGTCATGGGGTTGAACCCTGGTTCAGTCTGGGGGAGATGCGGAACTGGTGAGGCGTTGGGCTGGCCCATCAGTGCTGCAATCCCCCGGGCATATGTGGTTCGAAGGCAACTGCGGTTTGAACCGCCTTGAGATGGGTGCAGTCGGTGGCTCGCACCACAGTGCACTTGAGCTGCAGCTGTCCGGCATGGTGGCGGCATGGTGGCGGCCACGGAGTCTCTGGTGCCGGGGGTTGGGGGTTCAATTCCGACTGGCACTGGAGGTTGGCGACTGCGGTGGGGTTCTTGTCCACTGGTCCAACAACAGTGAGGGCAGCCAGCACTCTGAGGAGCTTGCTCCCCAGGGGGGAGGTGGCACCAGCCTCAGAACCAAGAGGGCACATCCGTGCTGCCCCTGAGCACTAGAGGCTGATGCCCTGGTGAATAGATGGGGGAGGGAAGGAGCAGGCGCTCGGCCAGCCCTAATCCGCTTGCCCCCTCAACGTCCCTTCACAAGAGTGTTTAGGACCTTAATACGCCACGCAATAGAACAGAGCAACTGTGCACGCGCACACACAAACACACACACACACACACACAAACACAGAGAGACACACACTGCTTGTTGTCGTCTCCCCCCCCCCCCCCCCGCCTCCCTGCTTCGCCATCCATCTTGAACAAGTCAGGAGCCAAGGCCCAGCGCGGTGTCAATGCTTTGTGCCACAGGTCCCGTACTCATGTGCGCAGCGGCGTGCATCTACCTCGGGGCTGGGCAGTGATGACAAGGAGGGGGGCCCAGCCCGGCAATTCAGTCCCGCAGAGGACCGCTTCCTGATCTGCATGACCACAGCCGTGGGCTATGGTGAATGGGAGCGCATCCGCGCGGAAATGCGCCGATGTTGGGAGTTCCGCTTTGACTATTTTTTGATGAGTCGGGGGCCTGTGGATATTGGACGCCGCGTGGAGCAGCTGATCAAATTGCTTGAGCGGTGCGTGTGCGTGTGTATGCATGTGTATGTCTTCTGCAACAGGGGATGTATGTGTAGGGCCGAACCCCCACCCCTTTAGAACACCCTTACTTTACGCCAAGGGGGGACAGCAGTTTTGCCAGGCATCGCCGGGTGCCTTCGCTGGTTCATTTGTGCATGCTGGAATGCCCTGTGTTGGTTTCACTCATGGTGAATCCTGAATGGGATTTTAGCCCCAGGAATTCAACACTGCCCCAAATGCGGAAAGGTTTTTATCCCTTCCCCACCCTTTGCATGTCGGTGCCGGCATGGGAGGCACACCAACCCTCGTAGTTTTCTGAGTGTCTGGTTCCTTTTTTCTGTGCCTGGTCGCCTCTGGTACCATGACGTTCTTCTGACTGGTGGTTTCTGGCTGCGGCCTGATTGGTCGTCATGCAAACAATAACGAAGACAAAGGCCAAATTTTTTTAACATCTGTGGCTAGGCACCTGTCTGTGAGTGAATAGAGCACTGCAGGCGTGGCCAGCCTGGTCTTTCCGAACAGGGGTCCGCAGCGGGCGAGATTTCCTCCATGTGTCATCGTGGACCTCGCCTCTGGGCTCTTCGCTGTTCCCTGATACTCTCGATCATCCCTGCTCCCACAGCAGTAATGATCTGGCTGTACCCGTGCAAAATGACTCATGCACCCACATTGACGGCAATCGATGGCGTTGCGCGGCGGTGTCGCAAGCACCACTGGTGGATATGACTCCCCCCCCTGGCCATCTAGAGTCCTGGGTGCATGTCACATGAGAAATGCCTGAGTCCCTCTTGCATGAGTTGAGCCCATGCCCCCAGATTCCTGTCCTGCAGTGCCTGATGGATGTGGAAGGTCAATACTGGCAATCTTAGCCTGCAGTACGGTGCGAAATTGCAACACGAGGGGCCCTTGTGCGTAACGAAAGGAGGGCAGATGCAGCACATCTGTTCCAGATTGCGCTGTAAGCCCCCCACATTGACAACCCCCTCCCCCCCCAATGCCAATAAACCCAAGTATCAATAAAGCCCCCCAAGGTTGGCTGTGTTGTACTTAGCACACTACCCTCCTCTTCCCCATTAAGACCACGAGCTGGGGCTGGGGATAAAAAAGGAGGTTTGCCGGTTGGAACAGGGCTCAGCGCGCCCAACCCGTGCACTCAACGCCGTTAGCATGCCCTCCCCAAACCGAAGAAGCTCTCAGGCCCTGTCATACAGGCGGCACACCTGGTCACCCTAACCCCAGTGCCCCTCCTTTTTTCGGGATCCAGGGGTAGAGCTATCGGGAGCACGCATGCAATGACACGGGCGCGCGTGCGGCGTGAGTCGACAACCAGCAACCAGCAGCGAGAGCAGCCAATGGCTCACTGTGTCTCATCGACTTAGAGTGTGTTTGGAGGCTGGCGTTCTTGCAATGTGCGTGTCTTTACGTGTGTGTACATGTGTGTATCCATCAGTGTCCAACGCACCCATCAATATGCCTGTTTACCTCCTCAGAGTCCTCCCCAAGCGGTTGGTTGCAGCCCCACACATTTGCCCTGCGATCCATGACAGACTTTATGAGAACCAAGCACTTCGCTGCGTACAGCACGTTTATTGTGCATGCGTGTTGATGCTTTGTGAGCGGAATTCTGCTGAAGGCTGGTGGTGCAATCAGATATGGCAGCAACGCTTGTTTTTTTTTTGAGTTTTTTTTGTGAAGCCGCTCGCTGTCAGCTCAACTCTGGAGTGCGAATTGTGTTGGATGGCCGCGCTGTGCACGCTTTGTTTTATCATCGTTTGGAATGCCATTTTCATGTCCTGTTGGAGTGTAATCTCGGATTCATGTTCAATGCTTTTGCTCACTCGTTGGCCGCTACATCCTTTCTGTCACACACTGTCCCCCCGTAAAATCAGCTGATCTGAAGGAGCTGCACGGTAGAAAGCTGCACCCGACCGAATGAGTGATCTGGAGTGGCTGAGTATCATGGAGCTGTGTTTGACGGAGTATTCGACGAGTGTTCGACAGCACCTGATCAAATACAGTCCCATGCCATGCATTCTCACGCATACCACGCCGTGCTAGATGCTCGACAATCAGCTGGCGTGTTTTTGGCGGTCACGAAAGCGGCTGGTATTGGTTGGGGCTGTGGATTGGATTGCCGTCTTGGCTGGTTGTGGTGGGAGGGTGGGAGGGTCCCCCCCCCCCTCCCCCCCCCTTTGCAATTGAGTCTACCCCCCCCCCCCCCCTCTTCCCTTCAAGCGATTCCCTGCCGGTCCACAGAGAACGGCAAGATTCCAAGAGGAAGCGCGTGGGGCGCCGCCCTGCGGCTGCCCCACGAGTCACGCGTGGCAGGAAACGCGCGATGGCGGGAGAGACTGAGGAGGCAGCGGGCACCGAGGACGGCGTGGAGGCGGCGGGGCGGGCCGTGAAGGAGGAGGGCACCCCTCAGAAGAAGCCACGGCTCTCGCGCGGGGCAGAGGGCGCACCGAATGATGCGGCGCCGCCCCCCAAAACGAACCCGAAGGGGGAGGAGCGTCTGGAGCCGAAGAGGGAGCGGGTGGAGACGGAGGACACCGCCCGGCTCAGCAGCTTGGCCAGCCTTGCGACGGAGGGCTGCGGGGGGGACGACGCAGAGGCCCTGTCTGCGCCGGCGACCCCCGTGTCCCCCGATGGCACTATGGACCCGGAGGGCCCGGAGCATGGCGAGGACGAGGGGGAGGAGGAGGGGGAGGAGGAAGGGGAGGAGGACATGGACGTGGATTTCGAGCCGGAGGACGTGCACGGGGCTGAGGAGGACACGGAGGAGCGCGACTCGGACCGGGAGGTGATGGCGTCGGATGTGGCGGAGGAGGCGGAGGAGGACGAGGAGGAGGACGAGGAGGAGGCGGAGGACTTGCCCGGGGATGCGGCAGAGCTGCCGGGGAACGCGGTGGAGGTGCTGGGGGATGCGGCGGAGGTGCCGGGGGATGCGGCAGAGCTGCCGGGGAACGCGGTGGAGGTGCCGGGGGGTGCGGCGGAGGTGCTGGGGGGTGCGGCGGAGGTGCCGGGGGATGCGGCGGAGGTGCCGGGGGATGCGGCAGAGCAGGGGGCAGGGGATGCGGATAGAGCAGAGGCGGAGGCAGCGGCACTGTCCAAGTGGCCCAAGCAAGAGGCAGTGTTTGCGTGTCTGGAGGTGGCGGCGGACGAGGAGCACGAGGAGGGGGTGAGCCCGGAGGCAGCCCCCCCACCGAACAAGGGGAAGCAGGAGTCGGTGTTCGATTGCATGGAGGTGGCGGCGGAGGAGCAGGAGGAGGAGGACGAGGAACTGTCGCCTGCGCCGCCGCAGGGGCCAGTCCTGAGGCAGCCGCCGGATGCCCTGGTGGGGCTGGCGCAGGGCCCGGCAGAACGTGCCCTGGGTGGCACCAGCCTCCAGTCGGCCTTCCGCAGCGCGCGGAGCGCCCCTGAGTCGCTGGAGCATAATCCCACGGACCCCGAAAGCCCCTCAGCCGACGTCCCGTGAGGGGCCCAGAGCCTCGGTTTGCTTTTGGTGTTGTTGCGTCAAACAGGAACGCCATCTCGTGTGTGGGGGGGGGGGGGGCGGTCCCGAGAAGGGGGCTTTGGAATCGCATGGGCGCACCTCCACTACACACACATCCACACACGAGCCCTGGCACAGGCAGGCATTGGTCAGCAGAATGAATCCGGTCACCCCCCCCCCCCCCCTCCCCCACACTTTCGAGTATTCGAGTGCAGGCCGCAAAACAGCCAAATGAAATGTGCTGCGAAGGGGTCCAGAGGTAAGGGCTATCATTTTAAAGGACGAGTTTGCTTCTTGGATGTGCAGTGCAGCATTCCACCCGTTGCCCTACATGCCCCTGAATAGTCACCCGATTTTCTTATTGGACGCCTCCAGGAACTCATGCACTTTTGTGCTCGTTCATGCTTAGTCATGCTCAGTCAACAACGGCCAGAACTTCTCCCAGCCTGTCGTCTGGATGCACCCCCGAGCTCTCCACCGAGTGTCTTCGGAACCCCAGCCTATTGCATACCCCCCGAACGTTTGGTAAACCTGCGGTGTTCGACAGAGCCACCTCCAAGAATGAAGTGACCCAGACCGACTGACCCAGACCAGGGCCTGAGCATCAAATAAATTGGGGCTTGGGGCGGGTGAAACGTCATTTGAAAGGGAGATCGCATTTGATATGGCAACAAACAGAAGCAAAACAACGTGCACAACGCTGGGCACGTCTGCACGGCACCGGTGCTTCAGAGGAATGCCGCAATCCGACCATCAGTCTTTCGTGTGAGACTGCCTGGAGGCATGGCGTGCATGGGTGCCCACAGGACGCCTGAAAAAATGAATATTTGAAAAGGGGGGGGGGGTGCCGGAAAAGGCTCAGTAAAAGCGCCGTGTGCGCCGGAGGGGCGCGGGGCGGGGGGCAAGAGCCGCCGGAGGCTTCCCCTCGTGAAAATGGCCTGCGGCATCCGCGACGCGCCGTGAGGTTTCTCTGACCCTTGATTGGTTCAGCGGCAACGGGCGTTCTGCGGCGGGGGGGCGGGCGGGGGGGGGGGGGAGGGGGCGATTTGAGGACACGGCACTTTCTGACGTATTCTGTTCAGTACCGCTCTGAGGGATTACACTCGCCCCCTTCGAACCGCCGTTGGGGACCGTCCGACGACCTCTGTCCGTTGACCCCCCAACTGGAAAGGGGGGGGGTATGGACCGCAGCCCCCTCTTATGGAACCCCCCCCCCCCCCGACCAAGGGAGCCCTTTTGGGTGAACTCGCCAGTTGGAGTCAGCAGGCACACTGCGGAAGGTGATCCTGTGGAAAAGGTTGTTGCGTGCTTCTTGAAGGCGGGAGGTGGGCCATGGAGGGACTCGGGTGTAAGAGTGAGGCCCATGAGATCCTCCGTGTGGGCTGCGGGCACATTGTATGCCTTGAAACACATCAATGCGCGTTTGACAGTGCACTGGCGACGGTGCAGTGACCACACGGAACTCCGTTTGGGGTGCTCTGCTCTGTGCAGTCCTTGTGGCCGGGAATTGCAGGGGGTTTCATTGCGATCCCCGGGAATGTGAGGACCATTTCCATCGACGTCTGCTGCGGTCCCGCATGCCCCCGGCCCCGGCTTTGCAATCTGCCCAACGGGGCATTTGCACTTTGATGCCCACTTGTCTTGCTGAGGTCCATCGACGGGGACGTGCACAGGCAACTGCGCTAACAGGGGGCGGTGGTGGTGCATCTGTTATGGGGCCATCACGCATCGGTGCTATTGTCGCCGCGCCCTGTGCCTGTGTGGATGGAGGGCCAATCGAACGTTTTGCTTCAGGGGCATCAGGAGGGGGGTTCATGCCCAGCAGATTCACAAGGAATGCGCAATTCATTGCTGTGCTCCGTTTGGAATCTCCATGTTTTTTGGAGTGTGTTTTCTGAGTGTCGGAGCTTGTGCAACTTCACTTTAAGTGACATCATTTTCCTGATCACCTGATCCGTATCGAATTTCACTTCCCGGACCCCCATGTGTGGCAGGGTTCTGTGATGTCACCAATGGATGCCTGCCCTGGCACTGCTTGAAGCTGCCCACCTCTAATCTGCCACAGACGCTTGTGCCCTGCGTCTTTGAGAAGGCTCTTTCGTCTTTTCCGCTGTACCCAACGGTGGCGGTTGTGCCCAGGTAGTCCACAGTCCGTTAGGGAGGGAGAAATGTGTTACACGGAGCGGACTCATGGGTAGATATGCGGCTGAAGACGGGAGGGGTCGAGAGGGATGACAGTTCGTTCCGCCCCAACCGCTTCTGTCCGTCCGCAACGACTCTCCAGCCGTTTGGCAACCGCCAGCTTTTGCCTCCAAGTGCTTTTCCAACCACCGTTTGCAACCAATTTGAAGTTTTTTAAAAAAAATTGACATTGTCGCTTTGCTGCCCTCAAAATCTTCAGGATTCCATGGGGATCTTAAATATGCGGCTGTTGTGCTGGGGACTGGGTTACTCCCCCCCCCCCCCCCGCTTCCTTTCCCCTCCTCCAGGGTAAGGTGTGCACATGAGCGCCCCCGGATGCCACCATGGACCCCTGAGGCTGGAGTTGGGCGTTCAAAGGATGGCAAGGTAATTTCTGGTGTGAGATCCTGACATCCGCGACATAGGGTTGAGTGGCCACATTCATGGAACCCCAGCACACACCAATGTGCGTGGGGTGGGGGGCATATCCGTTGAGCGAGCGAAGCGAGCCAGGAAGGGTTTCAAGGGGGGAGGGGGTTTATTGGAGGGTACCGTTGCCACACTATGTAGGAGCCGGGGTCCTTCACCTGTGTCTTTCAGGGGGTACATCAAGGGTGTCCTCCATGTGGCATATAGGGTACGTGCTGCTCATCCTACAATGCACAGTGTCCTTTCACCACCATCTCGGTTCTAATATTCCGTCTTGATTTGGGCCAAGGC
Source organism: Eutreptiella sp. 'Long Island Sound 2002' (assembly GCA_964036045.1). Classification (NCBI taxonomy): domain Eukaryota; phylum Euglenozoa; class Euglenophyceae; order Eutreptiales; family Eutreptiaceae; genus Eutreptiella; species Eutreptiella sp. 'Long Island Sound 2002'. The sequence goes on from OZ038394.1 coordinate 15,014,595, forward strand.
CAGCACTGGCATGGTAGTGGTGGCCACATGGAGAGCAGGCTGCAATCGTGGGCAGTGGGACAGGTATTCCACTCTCACTCACTCACAACTCTGCTTCCTAGCCTTTTCCCGTCTGGCAAATGACACAAATGACCTTGACCAACAAGAGGTGACTCAAAAGACACAACACTGGACATGATTGCCCCAAACAATAACCAACCACCTTTAGATACCCTCCCCTGCTGTGTGTTCGGGGTACTAGTGAACCCATAAAGGTTGGAGCTGTTGTCACAAGGGGCTACTTTCTTCACCTTTCCCCCACCACCACCTCCCACAGCGTGGTTGCAACAGATCTTTGCACCTAACAAGTTATTCCCGTACGATGGAGAGGGAGTTGTAACATAGGGCCAGGGGTTCCAGATCACCAAATGTTATGCATCAGTGGCACACTACATTTGCAAGCATGTATTTTGCCCATGGTGTTGCTGCTGGGATGTGCTCCCTACGGCATAAGCCGGGCAATCCTTCGCATTTCCACACTATGAGGGGGGCCTTTTCTCATTCCTTCATGCACTTGCATTGGACTCATAGACTGGGTAAAGGGCATTGTAGCAGCAGCGCTAGGTAGGCTTCTTCACTTGTGGTCTGCCACTGCTGGGCTAGCCAACACTACATCGGGGATACACCTCTAAACCTGCAGCGCCAGCAGCGCACTTTGGAAATAAGCGAGCCAATAGAATGGATGCCAGCTCATTTTCATATTATGCATCAATTTCTTGCTACCCACCCATTTACATGCTGCATGTGTGCGTTTTTAGCGCCACTCTCATTGGACAGTGTGCGCACTCCCTCCATGACACCCTCTTGTTACTTTGCTGGGAGGTGTGGTCGTAGTGGCCACCCAATGCACCACGGGCCCGTGGCTCCATGGGATGCAGTGCTTCGGTGATGCCCCGCTGCCCTGCACCGGAAGATATGAAACAAGCAGATGTGGCAGGGTCCAAATTGTTTTGGCGTACAGCCCCTTCGCCATGTTGCTGCTTCGAGTTGCCACAAGGTACCGCCCCAGGCCAAGCGCGGCACACCACACAGAACCATGCACAGCAAACAGCCTGACACTCTCCCACCAGCAGCCTAGCAGCCTAGAGTCACCATGAAGCCAGTGTTCCACGTCCGAGTTCCTGTCACCAGCCGCAACATCATGTTACCTTCTCCTCGGGTGCTTGGCGATAGCTCCTACTCCTGATGATGTACATTTTGAGGGCGGACTCCCCAAGAAACAGGGCACGTGGTGGAGGACAGGGGGCTGCAATTTGCACATGACCATCACATGGCCATCTGACCTCTGACCTGATGACCTCTTCATCCCACAGCATGGATGCTGCTCTGTGATGTTAAAAGGCCTAAGGCACCTGCAGCCTCCAACATGCATTGTCATGGCTCCCGCCACACACCATTGACCCTACTGCCCCCCCCCCCCCGGCCCATACCACCCATCCTATTACCACTATTCACTCCCTGAACCACCAACCCGACTATGAACCCCCCCCCCCCTTCCAAAAACACTGACCCTGTTACCACCACAAACCACTTCCACTGCTCCCCATACTCATGGTACTGCATTTATGAACTGTGCCATTAAGTTGCTGTGTGCAGTGCTGTTGTCTGATTGTGGATCACATCTTGCCTGCACTGTCTTCTTGTATTGTACAGGTATTGTGTTGTATAGTTGTATTGTGTTGTTTTTGTACTGTAGTTGTCAAACCACGTGTGTTATCTCTGGAGTCGGCTCCCCACCCTGCAGAAGTGCCTGAAAACTTTCAATGAGAGAAAGTCAGTGCGCCGGCCGCTTGCCAGGCATCTTTTTAGGCTGACATGCCTCCGACCACCACTATACCAAGCGCTATACAAAGACTTCCCCACCCGGGGCCCCCAAAGAAGCAGGGGTTTCATTCCTCCCCAGTTTGGTTACCCAAATGCGAGGTTCTGTAGGCCACGGGGGGGCACCAGCGCCGGGTCCTTGACGCCGACTCCCCTCCTCTCTCCCCCTGGAAATTGGGAGGAAAGTGCCCGACCATCGGCGCCAAAGGCACTGCAAACAATTTTTTTTTGATGTGGCAAGGGTGAAAATGTGTTTCCATTCCATGTGTCTATTCACCATATACTTGGAATTTTTAGGAGAATTCGGAAGTGGACAAAAACTCGCACTTTTCAGTGGGCCCAAAATCAGTATCCCATCTTTGAGCACCAGATGCCAGAGTGCACCTGCTGATGGAGAGTCCTAGGTTCAATTCCAGGGGTTGGTAGAAGCGAGCCACTAGGTGATAGGGCGTGGAGCTGCATGTGTATTTTCCTTTTTTTTCCCCATGCCTCGCCATGAATCTACTTTCCCAAGGGAGGCGTTATGTAGCCACTTCTGATTTTATCCCCTTTGTTGGGGACCCCCCAGAACGCAGGGGTTATGAAGCAATTTCTCCGACTTTTGGGGCCCCCGAGAAGGCAGGGCTGATGTAGCCACTTCTGATTTTGTCACCTTTGTAATAGCAATAGTGGCTGGAAATTGACTCGGGGGTGCTATGCCTAGGGGGGGGGGGCGTTTTTGCGGAGAACGACAACATGGGGGCTTTTACATAACCCCCCCCCCTTTTTTCGTTGGCCAAAATTTTTAGGCAAAAGTAGGGTTTTCACATAACCGAACCCCCACCCTTTTTTGGGGGAAGGGTTTGCTTAGCGCACCTCACACTCCCACTATATAGCATTTCTGACCACTTGTGAGCCCCTGAGAAGGTAGGGGTGAGGTAGCCAATTCGCTTTATTGCGTGGCCCCTTGAGTTGGGATTTTGTTTTACTAGGTAAGAGTTTACTAGGTTCACTAGATTTTACTAGGTATTGGGAACATAGTAAAAAAAGGTTTTTTTTTCTAGTAAAAAATAAAATGTTTTTTACTAGGTTACTAGGTAGCCACCTTGCCCACTTGTGGGCCGATTCTGATTCTGCCCCCCGCTCCGAAGCGGTGGGGATCCCCAGGCGGTAGGGGTTATGTAGCCACCTTGCCCACTTGTGGGCCATTTCTGATTTTGCCCCCTGCTCTGAAGCGGTGGGGTCCTCCCAGGCGGCAGGGGTTATGTAGCCATCTTGCCCACTTGTGGGCCACCTCTGATTTTGCCCCCCGCTCTGAAGCGGTGGGGTCCCCCCCAAGCGGCAGGGGTTATGTAGCCACCTTGCCCACTTGTGGGTCACTTCTGATTCTGCCCCCCGCTCTGAGGCGGTCGGGTCCCCCCAGGTGGTAGGGGTTATGTAGCCACCTTGCCCACTTGTGGGTCACTTCTGATTCTGCCCCCCGCTCTGAAGCGGAGGGGACCCCCCTGGCGGCAAGCGTTATGTAGCCACCTTGCCCACTTGTGGGCCACCTCTGATTTTCCCCCCCGCTCTGAAGCGTAAGGGACCCCCCAGGCGGCAGGGTTTATGTAGCCACCTTGCCCACTTGTGGGCCACCTCTGATTTTGCCCCCCGCTCTGAAGCGTAAGGGACCCCCCAGGCGGCAGGGTTTATGTAGCCACCTTGCCCACTTGTGGGCCACCTCTGATTTTGCCCCCCGCTCTGAAGCGTAAGGGACCCCCCAGGCGGCAGGGTTTATGTAGCCACCTTGCCCACTTGTGGGCCACCTCTGATTTTGCCCCCCGCTCTGAAGCGTAAGGGACCCCCTAGGCGGCAGGGTTTATGTAGCCACCTTGCCCACTTGTGGGTCACTTCTGATTTTGCCCCCCGCTCTGAAGCGGTGGGGACCCCCCAAGCGGCAGGGGTTATGTAGCCACCTTGCCCACTTGTGGGTCACTTCTGATTCTGCCCCCCGCTCTGAAGCGGCGGGGACCCCCCTGGCGGCAAGCGTTATGTAGCCACCTTGCCCACTTGTGGGCCACCTCTGATTTTGCCCCCCGCTCTGAAGCGTAAGGGACCCCCCAGGCGGCAGGGTTTATGTAGCCACCTTGCCCACTTGTGGGCCACCTCTGATTCAGCCCCCCGCTCTGAAGCGTAAGGGACCCCCCAGGCGGCAGGGGTTATGTAGCCACCTTGCCCACTTGTGGGCCACCTCTGATTTTGCCCCCCGCTCTGAAGCGTAAGGGACCCCCTAGGCGGCAGGGTTTATGTAGCCACTCTGCCCACTTGTGGGCCACCTCTGATTTTGCCCCCCGCTCTGAAGCGGTGGGGACCCCCCAAGCGGCAGGGGTTATGTAGCCACCTTGCCCACTTGTGGGTCACTTCTGATTCTGCCCCCCCGCTCTGAAGCGGCGGGGACCCCCCTGGCGGCAGGTGTTATGTAGCCACCTTGCCCACTTGTGGGCCACCTCTGATTTTGCCCCCCGCTCTGAAGCGTAAGGGATTCCCCAGGCGGCAGGGTTTATGCTGCCAGCTTGCCCAGTTGTGGGCCACCTCTGATTTTGCCCCCCGCTCTGAAGCGTAAGGGACCCCCCAGGCGGCAGGGTTTATGTAGCCACCTTGCCCACTTGTGGGCCACCTCTGATTTTGCCCCCCGCTCTGAAGCGGTGGGGCCCCCCAAGCGGCAGGGGTTATGTAGCCACCTTGCCCACTTGTGGGTCACCTCTGATTTTGCCCCCCGCTCTGAAGCGGCGGGGACCCCCCTGGCGGCAGGTGTTATGTAGCCACCTTGCCCACTTGTGGGCCACCTCTGATTTTGCCCCCCGCTCTGAAGCGTAAGGGACCCCCCAGGCGGCAGGGTTTATGTAGCCACCTTGCCCACTTGTGGGCCACCTCTGATTTTGCCCCCCGCTCTGAAGCGGTGGGGCCCCCCAAGCGGCAGGGGTTATGTAGCCACCTTGCCCACTTGTGGGTCACCTCTGATTTTGCCCCCCGCTCTGAAGCGGCGGGGACCCCCCTGGCGGCAGGTGTTATGTAGCCACCTTGCCCACTTGTGGGCCACCTCTGATTTTGCCCCCCGCTCTGAAGCGTAAGGGACCCCCCAAGCGGCAGGGTTTATGTAGCCACCTTGCCCACTTGTGGGCCACCTCTGATTTTGCCCCCCGCTCTGAAGCGGTGGGGACCCCCCAAGCGGCAGGGTTTATGTAGCCACCTTGCCCACTTGTGGGTCACTTCTGATTCTGCCCCCCGTCCTGAAGCGGCGGGGACCCCCCTGGCGGCAGGTGTTATGTAGCCACCTTGCCCACTTGTGGGCCACCTCTGATTTTGCCCCCCGCTCTGAAGCGGTGGGGACCCCCCAAGCGGCAGGGGTTATGTAGCCACCTTGCCCACTTGTGGGTCACTTCTGATTCTGCCCCCCGCTCTGAAGCGGCGGGGACCCCCCTGGCGGCAGGTGTTATGTAGCCACCTTGCCCACTTGTGGGCCACCTCTGATTTTGCCCCCCGCTCTGAAGCGTAAGGGACCCCCCAGGCGGCAGGGTTTATGTAGCCACCTTGCCCACTTGTGGGCCACCTCTGATTTTGCCCCCCGCTCTGAAGCGGTGGGGACCCCCCAAGCGGCAGGGGTTATGTAGCCACCTTGCCCACTTGTGGGTCACTTCTGATTCTGCCCCCCGCTCTGAAGCGGCGGGGACCCCCCTGGCGGCAGGTGTTATGTAGCCACCTTGCCCACTTGTGGGCCACCTCTGATTTTGCCCCCCGCTCTGAAGCGTAAGGGACCCCCCAAGCGGCAGGGTTTATGTAGCCACCTTGCCCACTTGTGGGCCACCTCTGATTTTGCGCCCCGCTCTGAAGCGGTGGAAACCCCCCAAGCGGCAGGGGTTATGTAGTCACCTTGCCCACTTGTGGGTCACTTCTGATTCTGCCCCCCGTCCTGAAGCGGCGGGGACCCCCCTGGCGGCAGGTGTTATGTAGCCACCTTGCCCACTTGTGGGCCACCTCTGATTTTGCCCCCCGCTCTGAAGCGTAAGGGACCCCCCAGGCGGCAGGGTTTATGTAGCCACCTTGCCCACTTGTGGGCCACCTCTGATTTTGCCCCCCGCTCTGAAGCGGTGGGGACCCCCCAAGCGGCAGGGGTTATGTAGCCACCTTGCCCACTTGTGGGTCACTTCTGATTCTGCCCCCCGCTCTGAAGCGGCGGGGACCCCCCTGGCGGCAGGTGTTTTCTAGCCACCTTGCCCACTTGTGGGCCACCTCTGATTTTGCCCCCCGCTCTGAAGCGTAAGGGACCCCCCAGGCGGCAGGGTTTATGTAGCCTCCTTGCCCACTTGTGGGCCACCTCTGATTTTGCCCTCCGCTCTGAAGCGTAAGGGACCCCCCAGGCGGCAAGGTTTATGTAGCCACCTTGCCCACTTGTGGGCCACCTCTGATTTTGCCCCCCGCTCTAAAGCGGTGGGGAACCCCCAAGCGGCAGGGGTTATGTAGCCACCTTGCACACTTGTGGGTCACTTCTGATTCTGCCCCCCGCTCTGAAGCGGCGGGGACCCCCCATGGCGGCAGGTGTTATGTAGCCACCTTGCCCACTTGTGGGCCACCTCTGATTTTGCCCCCCGCTCTGAAGCGTAAGGGACCCCCCAGGCGGCAGGGTTTATGTAGCCATCTTGCCCACTTGTGGGCCACCTCTGATTTTGCCCCCCGCTCTGAAGCGCTGGGGACCCCCCAAGCGGCAGGGTTTATGTAGCCACCTTGCCCACTTGTGGGCCACCTCTGATTTTGCCCCCCGCTCTGAAGCGTAAGGGACCCCCCAGGCGGCAGGGTTTATGTAGCCACCTTGCCCACTTGTGGGCCACCTCTGATTTTGCGCCCCGCTCTGAAGCGGTGGGGACCCCCCAGGCGGCAGGGGTTATGTAGCCACCTTGCCCACTTGTGGGTCACTTCTGATTCTGCCCCCCGTCCTGAAGCGGCGGGGACCCCCCTGGCGGCAGGTGTTATGTAGCCACCTTGCCCACTTGTGGGCCACCTCTGATTTTGCCCCCCGCTCTGAAGCGTAAGGGACCCCCCAAGCGGCAGGGTTTATGTAGCCACCTTGCCCACTCGTGGGCCACCTCTGATTTTGCCCCCCGCTCTGAAGCGGTGGGGACCCCCCAAGCGGCAGGGTTTATGTAGCCACCTTGCCCACTTGTGGGTCACTTCTGATTCTGCCCCCCGTCCTGAAGCGGCGGGGACCCCCCTGGCGGCAGGTGTTATGTAGCCACCTTGCCCACTTGTGGGCCACCTCTGATTTTGCCCCCCGCTCTGAAGCGTAAGGGACCCCCCAGGCGGCAGGGTTTATGTAGCCACCTTGCCCACTTGTGGGCCACCTCTGATTTTGCCCCCCGCTCTGAAGCGTAAGGGACCCCCCAGGCGGCAGGGTTTATGTAGCCACCTTGCCCACTTGTGGGCCACCTCTGATTTTGCCCCCCGCTCTGAAGCGGTGGGGACCCCCCAAGCGGCAGGGGTTATGTAGCCACCTTGCCCACTTGTGGGTCACTTCTGATTCTGCCCCCCGCTCTGAAGCGGCGGGGACCCCCGTGGCGGCAGGTGTTATGTAGCCACCTTGCCCACTTGTGGGCCACCTCTGATTTTGCCCCCCGCTCTGAAGCGTAAGGGACCCCCCAGGCGGCAGGGTTTATGTAGCCACCTTGCCCACTTGTGGGCCACCTCTGATTTTGCCCCCCGCTCTGAAGCGTAAGGGACCCCCCAGGCGGCAGGGTTTATGTAGCCACCTTGCCCACTTGTGGGCCACCTCTGATTTTGCCCCCCGCTCTAAAGCGGTGGGGACCCCCCAAGCGGCAGGGGTTATGTAGCCACCTTGCCCACTTGTGGGTCACTTCTGATTCTGCCCCCCGCTCTGAAGCGGCGGGGACCCCCCTGGCGGCAGGTGTTATGTAGCCACCTTGCCCACTTGTGGGCCACCTCTGATTTTGCCCCCCGCTCTGAAGCGTAAGGGACCCCCCAGGCGGCAGGGTTTATGTAGCCACCTTGCCCACTTGTGGGCCACCTCTGATTTTGCCCCCCGCTTTGAAGCGCTGGGGACCCCCCAAGCGGCAGGGGTTATGTAGCCACCTTGCCCACTTGTGGGCCACCTCTGATTTTGCCCCCCGCTCTGAAGCAGTGGGGTCCCCCCAAGGCGGCAGGGGTTATGTAGCCACCTTGCCTACTTGTGGGCCACTTTTGACATGGCACAGTTGATGACTCGCCTCAAGGCCATCATGAGTGTGATGAAAGTGTTCGAGGATAATCCGGAATTGAAGCAGACTCGTACTCGCTACCTAGTGGAGTATAAAACCACTTGGATACAAGGGCGATTGCAAAGTGAAAAAAAAAGTTGGGTGCCGTGTGGCGGCAATGTATCAATGAAGGGGAACAGATGCTGCCTCTACACCCCAGCATTGGAACGCAAGGTAGCATTGGTATATTCGATCGGTTATTTTCAGAAGGAGCAACCCTCTTGAAACCAAAGGGCCGGTCTCTACAAAAGGAAGTTGACGAGGGGAAAGATGTCTCTGTGGTGGTGGAAGAATTACTGGAAACAACAGTGCGAGGCAACTCAAACTCCGAAGTCCCCGAAGGACTCCGAAACAATTGAAGTAACTGATTGGGCTGTGGAGAAGCAGATTGCCCAGCGTGCTCGGAAGACAAAGGCGGAGAAAGGAGAAAAGGTGCGGCTGATTACCATTCATGTTGGCAAGGAAGCGGAGGAAGGCATGGGACAAGCCACAACCACGGGTGATGAAGGAGGGGACAAATATGGCACACAACGACGTACAAGTGAGGCTGATGAAGATTGGCGTCCAGAGCGTCGCGCGTCCGATGAGTCAGACAGGTCCGACACGGATAGTTCATCAACAACCAATTCTAGTAGTGGTGGAAAGTCCTCTACATCATCGGAGTCTAGTTCCGAAAGCAGCAGTTCGTACTGCAGTGCCAAAGTGGTTGTCGCGACGCACGCGAAAGTGTACAAGAAGACCGGCAAGCAACCCCGCGGGCAAGGCCAGCAAGCGAAAAGTGGGAAGGCACCTGTGGCAGCTTCAGTGGCACAGAAGCGACAAGCACCAGAACGGAAGTCGAGTAGCGACTCCCAAAGGCAACAGAAGTAGAAGATCACGTGAGGTGCACAAGCAGGTGCATAAGACGTTACGCTATGGCGGGGGGCTTGGGACCAACGCAATGCAAGCGTGCCTTGAGGAAGTGAAGTGAAAGGGGTAGATGGGTCTTTCATGCTAGGGAGTTTTTTTTGGGGGGGGGTGCGAAGTGCATGTGGTTCTGCACATTGCCGCGAGACACACAACAACACACAACCATAGCGTGACAAACGATGTACTTGTTGTTGGCACAACCCAAGTTCCGGGATTGGGCACCCCGTGAAACAGGACACGACTCGAAACAACCGCATTGTGGGATTGGGCACCCCATGAAGCGTTGTCGCGAAACGCGAAACATGACGAAACGTACGTGTTGCAGGATTGGGCACCCTGTGAGGCACCCTCTTCGGTGTTGGGCCGCGCCGAAGAGAAATCGTCCATGCCCCCCCCCCCCCCCCGGCAGGGTGTGTGGCCGGCTACAACCACCATTGCATTGGTGAGGAGGTAGAGTGGAGGCCTCCGTTGTTGTATGCTAACCGCTTAGGCCACCGCGTCCCTGCCACACCTGATATCTGAACCAGCAACATCAAGGAAGCATGCAAAGATCCGTCACTTTTGAAGCAAGACACCCTCAAATTTCCTTCCGCATGCCCAAAAAATGGGGAAATACGCACTTGTGCACATCCAAGGTAACCCCCCGCGGCGCGTTTTGGAAAATTTCAGGTGCGTGCAAAAGGGGTAACCCCCCCCCCCCTTTTCGAAGTGGCCAATTTTAGGCAAAATCCCATGACTTTACATTTCGCAAAAACGCCCCCCCCCCCCCCTCCCCTCCCCGGCTATCCCTTTAAGCAAAAGTACCACCTACCATCCCCCCCCCCTTTTTCAAAAATTTTTGCATCAACATACATACCTCAAAATGATCAGCCATATATTTAAACCATATATGTTGGGATCTGCCCCCCCCCCCCCTCCCTGCTGCCCCCCCCCAAACCTCCCCCCCCCCTCCCCCGCCCTCCAGACGGACATGGAAAGGGGTCTACAATCATGGCGGACGACTCCTCAACAAAGTCATGTCACAAGGGGGGTTTGATACCCCCGCAGTCCATACCCAAAACTGGACCGGGGCATGGCTGCTCCAGTTCTACGCCTCTCAGCCAGGGGTCCGTGACCCGCAAACACCGGAGGTATGGGAACAGCTGGCACAGGCACAGCTACCACCGAGGGCTCAAGACTTTGCGCGAAAGGCGCTGTGGCACAAACTGACCGTACATGCAAGAGTCTACAAGAGGTGAGGCACTGACAAGTGCCCGGTTTGCTCACAAACGGAGACGATCCAACACGCGATGGTCGGATGCCCCATGTTCAAAGCAGCGGCGGCGGTTATACAGCACTACTATGGCCAGGTGACAACTGATAACGGGACATCCACAGTTCGAGATATGATGGAGTCTGACGACCAAGAATGGTTGCTGAAAACGAACCAAGGCTGGGCGATGTGGTCAGCAAGAAGTGCCCACTGGCGACATCGATGCGAAGTCAAGGCAGGAGCGTCGCCGGTGTTCGCGTCATACCTTACAACATGGCTAAGGGAGCTATGTGAGTGGGTGGGATTTTACACAGGGGAGCACAGGGAACAATGGAAAGGATTTCAAAAATCGCCGGAACAACTTCGAGACACCGGAGTGCAGCCACGACAAGGGGAAGTGCAAGTACATGGGGGACTGAATGCGTGGTGGCAAACACACACGGAATGCTTCACCCAAGAAAAATCAGCCGACAATCAAAGTTGGCAAAGGGCAACGGAATCACGCCCGAAGCGCCCGAGGCAGGCAGGCCCGGGAGTGCTACAAGGAGTGCAAGAACTGATTGCAGAACTGGTGGAGAAGGGCTACAGGATAGTGTACACTGATGGATCGTCGAAGCGACTGGGCCACAAGGACATGCGCAGGGCCGGGGGATTTGGCGTGTTCGCGGCGGAAGACGACCAAGGACCAGAGGTGCGCTTCTGTGGCTACGTACCAACACATTACAGGCAAACAAACAACGGAGCAGAGCTTTGGGCAGCCGTGGAAGCCTTACAGGGTTTCTGGGTGCCAAAACTGGCAATCCTCACCGACTCACAATACCTGCAGCTGGGAGCGACTGGCAGGGCCCAACACTGGAAGTCAAAGGGATGGACAACCACATCTGGACAACTGCAAGTCCACGTCCCAGTCTGGGAAATACTGCTCCAGGAAATGGCGACGCCGGGAAGAGAAGTCAGGTGGGAACATGTCCCAGCACATGTCAACGTGCAGGGAAATGAGATGGCGAATGGATTGGCCATGGAAGGCATGTGTTCAAGCCCACTGTGGTCACAGCATGTTGCACCAAAGTCATCATCTGGGTCAGAGTCCACGGTAGGTTTGAGGGGAGGGTCGGGATCAGAGTCTGAGGGCACAAGGGCACTCTGGTCATCCCTGGGTATGGTACCCATGGACAGTGATGAACTGACAGGGGAAGCATCCGGGGAGCCAGCGCCACGTGGGTTGGGACCGTACTCCTCAAGCAATACAGAAAGTGAGGAAATGAGACCAGGACACACACACCAGGGAGTGCTGTCGAGTGCACTGTCAGCAGCAGACACACTGTCCTTCAGCACTGATGTGAGTGACACCAGGCGACAGCGCAAGAAGCGAAGGCTCAGGAAACGCAGGAACCCAGGACAGGGTCGATAATGCCAGAGCCAGAAGCCCTAACCCCCTTTATGAGAGAGAGAGAAGGCGGGTCACGGAGTGGGAGAGAGTGGGAGAAGGACAGAGAGAGACAGAGAGAGAGAGAGAGAGAGAGAGAGAGAGAGAGAGAGAGAGAGAGGCCCGCACAGCAAGGGTTAGAGACTAACCGGCATTGTGGGAGGGTGGTGGGTGCGAGCTGACCCAGATGGACAGATGGCCAAGGCCAAAGCACAATCAGCAACCACCTGGAGTGGTACAGAACTGTTCTGCGCTGCAGTGCAGCAAAGCAAAACACTGAACTGTGTGGTGATGACCATGCGCCTGTGACACGGGGGCGTATGCGAGCCCAGTATCCGTTGCCCCATGGCCCGCCCTCCAGAAAGTGGTCCGAAGATGGGAAGGAGTTGGTGTATGGCCCGTTGCTATGCCCCCCTCTCCACCTGTGCTGTAGGCACCTTGATTGCCCTTTGCTTTGCAGGCCCCAGAAGGTAGGCTGTGATTCTTCCCCGAATGGGGGACCCCCAGGTAGCAGGGTTTATGGAAGCATTTCACTGTCCCCTGAGACAGTAGGGATTACGTAGCCAAAATCCAGTGGTCCCTAACGACAGCAAAGATCGCGTAGCTGTCAACATTCAGTGGTGCCCAAGATGGCAAGGGTTACACAGCCCATGGGCACACAGCCATCCCTGTACGGCCAGGGTTGCATCACCCCTTTCATTTGTCCCCAAGATAGCAGGGGTTTGAAAACTTGAAAATAAGCGCCCGCCCTGCACCCTGCCCCAGCACGGCTGGGCACAAAAAAAAAGTTGAACCGGGCAGGGCACACATTCGTCGGAAACAACAATTTGTCCTCTTTATTTTTTGCTCAAAAGCACGAAGATTTTTGAACTTTTTGATTTCGAGCCGAAGAAGTGTTCTTTGGTTCCAAATTTTTTGGACCAGCCCCAGCCAGCCGGGCGTCTGAAATGGCCATGATTTGGTCCCAAAACCGAACCATCCGATTTGCGAGCTCTACCCATTTCCCTAAAAATGCACGTAGCCCCGGGAAATCGTGATTTCTTGCATTATTGGGCGCCCATAACACAAAAATTTGCACAAGCGCCCAACCTGTACCTTTCCCCGGCCCAGCTGGGGTGAAGAAGAAAGTTGCAAAAGGCAGGGTGCTCATGCATTTTCGGAATCTATGGGAATAGTTCAATTTTGAGCCGAAAAAAGATTTTTCAGTCCTCCAGTGGCCGGTGGGGTGTCCAAAATGGCCATAATTCGGTGCAGACCCGGATTACTGGATGCACATTTGCAAGGTGTACGGTTTTGTCTTGCAAGAAAATTCACTGAAAATGCATGTAGCCCTGGGCAATCCTGATTATTGTATTTGGGGGGGGGGGGGGGGCTCAGTGGCCCGATAATTTTCATAAGCGCCCCTACCCTTCCCCAGCGAGGCTGGGATGAAAAAAATTGAAAAAGGCAGGGTGCAAGCGTGCCCTCGTGAGTGGAAAATTTTGTCCTCTTTATTTTTGCTGAAAAGCATGAATCTTTTGGATCAAATTGCGGGACCAGCCAGCTCATGTTCCAAATTGCCTAGGTCTAGACAAGCCAAATCGGCCAAAACCCGGCTCATCAGATGTGAGCTCGTTGATTTTGTCCTCAAGGAAAATTCGCTAACAATACACCTTCACTCGCGCGGCACGACGCGCAACAATGTTTCCATTATCGCCGGGAGCGAATTTGGGTTGATTCGGCTTGCTCAAAAATGGAGGCAAAAGTCGTTTTGAAATTATGGGTCAAGGTGGGGTCTACCGTGCGAAGTCCCAAATAGTGCCAGGATGGCATTTCGCTGGCCGACTGGCCGGAACAGATTTTTTCACAACGCGCCTGCGGTGCGACGCGCTAAAAATTTCTGTTTTCACGCGGAACAAATTTGGGTAGATTCGGCTTGCTTAACAATTGGGGTAAAAGTAGGTTTTAAATTATGGGTCACGCTGGGGTGTTCCTTGCGATACCCCTGCATGGTGCCAAAAAGCCGCTTGGCTTGCCCACTGGCTGGATCTGATTTTTTCAACACGCGCGCGGGGCGTGGCACGCCGAAAAATTTCCATTTTTGCCAGATTTGGAAAAAAAAATAGGTTCGGAATTATGGGTCAAGCTGGGGGGTTTCCCGTTGATATACCCAGATGGTGCCAAAATGGCACTTGGCTTGCCAACTGCATGGAACTGTGTTTGGCAACGTGTGGTATGACGCGCAAAACTGTTTCCTTTTTCACCAGCATCGTGAACCCTACCATGTAGGGTTAGAAGCCTCCAAACTCCTTGCCCCCATAAAGGACTCGGATGCCCCTAGCGTTGCTACCAATCCCTTAGCGAATTCACTTTGGGCAAAGTTGGGCGGACTTCGACCCCCTTTCTCAATTTTTTATTGTTTGCCCAACCCCATCCACCCACCCAAAGAGATGACCCTGAAACATCAATCACTATTGAATTGGGTGTGACTTCATTCTACTTATGTGTTTGCGGGTTCGCTGCTATTCGCAATTGGCCAGTTGCCAATTTGGTAAATATCTTGCCCACAAGAAATTGTGGGAACAAGTGTAGCGTGTTGTGGTTGCTTGGATTTTCGTTCGTAGCTTCTTTGGTGCCCATGTCGTGAGGGTGTCTCTAGAAAGTAATGACCAATGGCCATGACTGATATGCGGACGGTGAGGCTTAAGAGGCTTTCCGAGGCCGAGTGGAGAAATTTCCAGGCACCCCGATCCCGGCTAAGTATATGGATTTTGAGTCGCTGACTCCCAAATGGGGTTCAGTGATGTATGCGGTACTGGGCCGTTGAAACGCCGTAAGCTGCATTTTTGGCGTTGTTGTCGTGCGTAGGCTAGTGGTGTGGATTGCCGGGTGGTGTCTATCTGTGTTGTTTAAGTTTTTTTCTCCTTGCTTAGCTCTACATTCTTCATTCAAGTGTTCTCCAAGATCTAAAATGTGATGAGCACTTGGATTGCAATGCATGGTGGTCTTTTGACACTCACAGAATTGCAAGCGAGAGCATCGTTGCTTCGTTTGATAGTGGGTTTCGTCCCTCTGTGCCTGATTCAGTTCACGGACAATTACATGCACATAGGACTAGAGCTCCCAGAGACTAGAGACTGAGCAGTGCTTTCCGTGCATTGTTCCTTCGATAGTGTGGGTGTTGCTTTCAGAGTTCCCTATTGCATTGATAGAAGGACAGGTATGCAGGTGTGCCACATTTTTTGGTGCGTTGCAGTCCCTGACCTATGAAGATGGCTTAGCTTCACGTTAGACTAGAAACTAAAAGCGTTCCTCTTAGGGGTTGGTTCCTCATGTGTGTTGATGCTCGGTGGGTGCTTAGTTGCTTGGAACTCAGGGTCCCGTATTACCTAGCTGAGTCCTTGTTTTGTTACGTGAGGAGGGGGGCCGAAGTTTGGCCCTAGGTGGCTGCCACACTCCGGTGACTGGTTCGGACTAGAGAGTGCAACTCCCCCCCTTAAGGCGATGTCTTGTCAGGGTATCAACCGTGTTTACACCTAATAGTGTAAGAGGCATGGACGAGTCTAGGGGTATGCGCCATGGGTGGTGCTCGTCGTTGTCGGGGGTTCGAACCCCGGTACGTCCGTCCGTCCGTCCAGGGGCCCGTTGGCGAGGTCCCCGCCACCGCCCCCTTCAGCATTCTCCTCCACCATCGGTACCGCCGGTGGATGGGTGGCGTGTCTCCCCCTTCGTAGTTTTTCTTATGTCCAGCTGAGATGTCATAGGTATATGTACCACTCCACAAGATCATGTCACAAGGCCACGGGGTCGGATCATGGTCAGGACCCCAAAGGGGGGGGGGGAGCCCCTCTACAGACCCCGAAATTGTCGCACGGAACAATGTGCTTTGTCGGCCCCAGAGACGCCATAGATTTTTTTTTAGGCATACGGTAGGGGGATTTTTTTTCGTTTGACCCTATGTGTTTGTACTCAAAATACTCAGAATTTCATGGAGAATTCAAAAATGGCTGAAAACCACAAAAAATGTTATGTAGCCACCTTGCCCACTTCTGGGTCACTTCTGATTCTGCCCCCCCGCTCTGAAGCGGAGGGGATCCCCCAGGCGGCAAGGGTTATGTAGCCACCTTGCCCACAAGTGGGCCACTTCTGATTCTGTCCCCCACGCTGAAGGGGAGGGAATCCCCCAGGCGGCAGGGGTCATGTAGCCACCTTGACCACAAGTTGGCCACTTCTGATTGTGCCCCCCACTCTGAAGCGGAGGGGATCCCCTAGGCGTCATGGTTTATGTAGCCACCTTGCCCACAAGTGGGCCACGTCTGATTTTGTGCGCCGCCCTGAGGCGGAGGGCATCCCCCAAGCGGCAGGGGTTATGTAGCCACCTTGCCCACAAGTGGGCCACTTCTGATTTTATCCCCCGCTATGAAGTGGAGGGGATCCCCCAGGCGGCAGGGGTTATGTAGCCACATTGCCCACTTGTGGCCCACGTCTGAATTTGTCCCCTGCTTTGAAGCGGAGGGAATCCCCTAGGCGGCACAAGTTATGTAGCCACCTTGCCCACAAGTGGGCCACTTCTGATTTTGTTCCCCGCTCTGAAGCGGAGGAGATGCCACAGGCGGCAGGGGTTATGTAGCCAGCTTGCCCACGGGTGTGTCTCTTCTGATCCTGTCCCCCGCTTTGAGGCGGAGGGGATATCCGCCATGCGGCAGGGGTTATGTAGACATCTTGCCTCCTTGTGGGCCACTTTTGATTTTGTCCCCCGCTCTGAAGCGGAGGGGATCCCCTAGGCGGCAGGGGTTATGTAGCCACCTTGCTCACAAGTGGGCAACAACTGATTCTGCCCCCCACTCTGAAGCGGAGGGGATCCCCCAGGCGGCAAGGGTTATGTAGCCACCTTGCCCACTTGGGGGCCACTTCTGATTTTGTCCCCCGCTGTGAAGTGTAAGGGATCCCTCAGGCTGCAGGGATTATGTAGCCACCTTGCCCATTTGTGGGTCACTTCTGATTTGGTCCCCCGCTCTGAAGCGGAGGGGATCCCCTAGGCGGCAGGGGTTATGTAGCCACCTTGCCCACAAGTGGGCCATCTCTGATTTTGTCCTTCGCTGTGAAGCGTAAGGGACCCCTTAGGCGGCAGGCGCTTATGTAGCCACCTTGCCCACCTGTGGGCCACTTCTGATTTGGCCCTCCGCTCAGAAGCGGGGGGGATCCCCTAGGCGGTAGGGGTTATGTAGCCACCTTGCCCACAAGTGGGCCACATCTGATTTTGTCCCCGGCTCTGGAGCGGAGGGGATCCCCCAAGCGGCAGGGTGTATGTAGCCGTCTTGCCCACAAGTGGGCCACTTCTAATTCTGCCCACCGGTCCTAAGCGGAGGCGATCCCCCAGGCGGCAAGGCATATGCAGCCACCTTGCCCACTTGTGGGCCACTTCTGATTTTGTCCCCCGCTCTGAAGCGTAAGCGATCCCTCCGGCGGCAAGGGATATGTAGCCACCTTGCCCGTTTGTGGGCCACTTGTGATTTTGTCCCCCGCTCTGAAGCGGAAGGGATCCCCTAGGCGGCACGGGTTATGTAGCCACCTTGCCCACAAGTGGGCCACTTCTGATTTTGTCCTCAGCTCTGAAGCGTAAGGGATGGCAGGGGTTTTGTAGCCACCTTGCCCATTCGTGGGCCACATCTGATTCTGCCCTCTGCTCTGAAGCCGAGGGAATTCCCCCGGCGGCAGGGGTTATGTAGCCACCTTGCCCACAAATGGGCCACTTCCGATTCTGCCCCCCGCTCTGAGGTGGAGGGGATCCTTCCGGCGGCAAGGGGTTATGTAGGTACCTTGCCCACCTGTGGGCTACTTTTGATGTTGCCCCTTGGTCTGAAGCGGAGGGTATGCCCCAGGCGGCAGGGGTTATGTAGCCACCTTGCCCACAAGTGGGCCACTTCTGATTTTATGCCCCACTATGGAATGAGGGGATCCCCCAGGCGGCAGGGGTTATGTAGCCACCTTGCCCACTTGTGGCCCACTTCTGATTATGTCCCCTGCTCCGAAGCGGAGTGGATCCCCTAGGCGGCACAAGTTATGTAGCCACCTTGCCCACAAGTGGGCCTCTTCTGTTTCTGTCCGCCGCTCTGAGGCGGAGGGGATCCGCCAGGCGGCAAGGGTTATGTAGCCACCTTGCCCACAAGTGGGCCACTTCTGATTTTGCCCCCCGCTCTGAGGTGGAGGGGATCCCTCAGGCGGCAAGGGTTATGTAGGCACCTTGCCCACCTGTGGGTTACTTCTGATGTTGCCCCTAGGTCTGAAGCGGAGGGTATCCCCCAGGCGGCAGGGGTTATGTAGCCCCTTGCCCACAAGTGGGCCACTTGTGATTTTATGCCCCACTATGAAGCGGAGGGGATCCCCCAGGCGGCAGGGGTTATGTAGCCACCTTGCCCACTTGTGGCCCACTTCTGATTATGTCCCCTGCACCGAAGCGGAGCGGATCCCCTAGGCGGCACAAGTTATGTAGCCACCTTGCACACAAGTGGGCCCCTTCTGATATTTCCCCCCCCCTCTGAAGCGGAGGGGATGCCCCAGGCGGCAGGGTTTATGTAGCCACCTTGCCCACAAGTGGGCCTTTTCTGATTCTGTCCCCCGCTCTGAGGCAGAGGGGATCCGCCAGGCGGCAAGGGTTATGTAGCCACCTTGCCTCCTTGTGGGCCAGTTCTCATCCTGTCCTCCGCTCTGAAGCGGAGGGGATCCCCTACGCGGTTGGGGTTATGCTGCCACCTTGCACACAAGTGGGCCACTTCTGATTATGTCCCCCGCTTTGAAGCGGAGGGGATCCCCTAGGCGGCAGGGGTTATGTAGCCACCTTGCTCACAAGAGGGCAACTTCTGATTGTGCCCCCCACTCTGAAGCGGAGGGGATCCCCCAGGCGGCAAGGGTTATGTAGCCACCTTGCCCACAACTGGGCCTCTTCTGTTTCTGTCCGCCGCTCTGAGGCGGAGGGGATCCGCCAGGCGGCAAGGGTTATGTAGCCACCTTGCCCACAAGTGGGCCACTTCTGATTTTGCCCCCCGCTCTGAGGTGGAGGGGATCCCTCAGGCGGCAGGGGTTATGTAGGCACCTTGCCCACCTGTGGGTTACTTCTGATGTTGCCCCTAGGTCTGAAGCGGAGGGTATCCCCCAGGCGGCAGGGGTTATGTAGCCCCTTGCCCACAAGTGGGCCACTTGTGATTTTATGCCCCACTATGAAGCGGAGGGGATCCCCCAGGCTGTAGGGGTTATGTAGCCACCTTGCCCACTTGTGGCCCACTTCTGATTATGTCCCCTGCTCCGAAGCGGAGCGGATCCCCTAGGCGGCACAAGTTATGTAGCCACCTTGCCCACAAGTGGGCCACTTTTGATATCCCCCCCCCCCCTCTGAAGCGGAGGGGATGCCCCAGGCGGCAGGGTTTATGTAGCCACCTTGCCCACAAGTGGGCCTCTTCTGATTCTGTCCCCCGCTCTGAGGCAGAGGGGATCCGCCAGGCGGCAAGGGTTATGTAGCCACCTTGCCTCCTTGTGGGCCACATCTCATCCTGTCCTCCGCTCTGAAGCGGAGGGGATCCCCTACGCGGTTGGGGTTATGTTGCCACTCTGCACACAAGTGGGCCACTTCTGATTATGTCCCCCGCTTTGAAGCGGAGGGGGTCCCCTAGGCGGCAGGGGTTATGTAGCCACCTTGCTCACAAGTGGGCAACTTCTGATTGTGCCCCCCACTCTGAAGCGGAGGGGATCCCCCAGGCGGCAAGGGTTATGTAGCCACCTTGCCCACTTGTGGGCCACTTCTGATTTTGTCCCCCGCTCTGAAGCGTAATGGATCCCCCAGACGGCAGGGGTTATGTAGCCACCTTGCCCACTTGTGGGCCACTTCTGATTTGGTCCCCCGCTCTGAAGCGGAGGGGATCCCCTAGGCGGCAGGGGTTATGGGGCCACCTTGCCCACTTATGGGCCACTTCTGATTTTGTCCCCCGCTCTGAAGCGTAAGGGATCCCTCAGGCGGGAGGGGTTATGTAGCCACTATGCCCACTTGTGGGCCACTTCTGATTGTGCCCCCCGGTTTGAAGCGTAGGTGATCCCCGAGGCGGCAGGGCTTATGTAGCCACCTTGCCCACAAGTGGGCCACTTGTGATTCTGCCCCCCGCTCCGAGGTGGAGGGGATCCCTCAGGCGGCAGGGGTTATGTAGGCACCTTGCCCACAAGTGGGCTACTTCTGATGTTGCCCCTAGGTCGGAAGCGGAGGGTATCCCCCAGGTGGCAGGGGCTATGTAGCCACCTTGCCCACTTCCGGGCCACTTCTGATTTTATCCCCCGCTATGAAGCGGAGGGGATCCCCTAGGCGGCAGGGGTTATGTAGCCACCTTGCCGACAAGTGGGCCACTTCCGATTTTGCCCCCCGCCCTGAAGCGGAGGGGATCCCCAAGGCGGCAGGGGCTTTGTAGCCACCTTGCCCACTTGTGGGCTAGTTCTGATTTTTTCCCCCGCTCTGAAGCGTAAGGGATCCCCCAGGCGGCAACCGTTATGTAGCCACCTTGCCCACTTGTGGACCACTTCTGATTTGGTCCCCCGCTGTGAAGCGGAGGGGATCCCCCATGTGGCAACCGTTATGTAGCCACCTTGCCCACAGGTGGGCCACTTCTGATTTGGTCCCCCGCTCGGAAGCGGAGGGGATCCCCCAGGCGACAGCGGTTATGTAGCCACCTTGCCCACAAGTGGGCCACTTCTGATTTTGTCCGCCACTCTGAAGCGTAAGGGATCCCCCAGGCGGCAACCGTTATGTAGCCACCTTGCCCACTTGCGGACCACTTTCGATTTGGTCCCCCGCTCTGAAGCGGAGGGGATCCCCCAGGCGGCAACCGTTATGTAGCCACCTTGCCCACAAGTGGACCACTTCTGATTTGGTCGCCCGCTCTGAAGCGGAGGGGATCCCCTAGGCGGCATGGGTTATGTAGCAACCTTGCCCACAAGTGGGCCACTTCTGATTCTGTCCCCCGCTCTGAAGCGTAAGGGATCCCCTAGGCGGTAGGCGTTATGTAGCCACCTTGCCCACTCGTGGGCCACTTCTGATTTTGTCCCCCGCTCTGAATCGGAGGGAATCCCCCAGGCGGCAGGGGTTATGTAGCCACCTTGCCCAGAAGTGGGCCACCACTGATTTTGTCCCCCGCTATGAAGCGGACCGGATCCCCCGGGCGGCAATGGTTATGTAGCCACCTTGCCCACAAGTGGGCCACTTCTGATTCTGTTCCCCGCTCTGAAACGGAGGGGATGCCCCGGGCGGCAGGGGTTATGTAGCCACCTTGCCCACAAGTGGGCCACTTCTGATTCTGTCCCCTTCTCTGAAGCGTAAGGGATCCCCCAGGTCGCAGGGGTTATGTAGCCACCTTGCCCACAAGTGGGCCACTTCTGATTCTGTCCCCTTCTCTGAAGCATAAGGGATCCCTCAGGCGGCAGGGGTTATGTAGCCACCCTGCCCACGAGTGGGCCGCTTCTGATTCTGTCCCCCCACTCTGAAGCGGAGGGGATCCCCCAGGCGGCAAGGGTTATGTATCCACCTTGCCCACAAGTGGCCACACATGCATGCAATCGCCAGTTCTGCTTACCGAAGAGGGCACCGCTCTGTGTCCTTCTGCCGTCGGACAGTGGAGGATCGCCTCCCACTGGAACGGGTGCCACTTGCCTGCACTTTTGGGTCGCCACTGAACCTGCATGTTCGCCAGAGCCTGGGTCTTCAGGGTCCAGTTGATCTGGACCATCACCGAGTAGAGCTCCTGATTGCTCATCTGCAGTGGTTCCCCATGGTTGTCCACAATCTCACAGTGCATCTCGGTGCCATGTGGTTGGTCCAGTCGGAGCCAGATCTGCTGATTGCGGGCCAAGGCCATCGTGGTCAGTTCTGCTTTAACTGCTTGCAGTCCTTCGTTCGCAATGGCGTCCAGCTGACTCAGTGCTTGCACCTTGAAACGCCGGCGTTCTTGCTGGGGCTTGACCTTCTTTGGGGTTGGCTGGATGTGTGTGTATGGGCCATACCGCTGCTGGTGAGATCCCTTCTCCTGCTGTGTCCTCACAGACGGCATAACGCCTGGGTGCCTGTCCGCGACAGGACGCGGCGTTCAGCTGCTTGGTGTTCTCCTTTGCGTGTTGCTGCTCACTGCGACAGAACGCAGCTCATGTATTGCAAGCTCTATTGCGATAAAACGCAGCTCATGTGATGCATACTCTGCGTCAGAACACAGGTGTTTCAGACATGCATTGTTGTGCTTGGTGCCTGTGGGATGTCTGTACCATTGTGCAAGGGCTTCTGGCTCTGGCATTATCGACCCTGTCCTGGGTTCCTGCGTTTCCTGAGCCTTCGCTTCTTGCGCTGTCGCCTTGTGTCACTCACATCAGTGCTTAAGGACAGTATGTCTGCTGCTGACAGTGCACTTGACAGCACTCCCTGGTGTGTGTGTCCTGTCCTCATTTCCTCACTTTCTGTATTGCTTGAGGAGTACGGTCCCATCTCACGTGGCGCTGGCTCCCCGGATGCTTCCCCTGTCAGTTCATCACTGTCCATGGGTACGATACCCAGGGATGACCAGAGTGCCCTTGTGCCCTCAGACTCTGATCCCGACCCTCCCCTCAAACCTACCGTGGACTCTGACCCGCATGATGATTTTGGTGCAATATGCTGTGACCACAATGGGCTTGAACACATGCCTTCCATGGCCAATCCATTCGCCATCTCATTTCCCTGCACGTTGACATGTGCTGGGACATGTTCCCAACTGACTTCTCTTCCCGGCGTCGCCATTTCCTGGAACAGCATTTCCGAGACTGGGACGTGGACTTGCAGTTTCCCAGATGTGGTTGTCCATCCCTTTGACTTCCAGTGTTGGGCCCTGCCAGTCGCTCCGAGCTGCAGGTATTGCGAGTCGGTGAGGATTGCCAGTTTTGGCACCCAGAATCCCTGTAAGGCTTCCACGGCTGCCCAAAGCTCTGCTCCGTTGTTTGTTTGCCTGTAATGTGTTGGTACGTAGCCACAGAAGCGCACCTCTGGTCCTTGGTCGTCTTCCGCCGCGAACACGCCAAATCCCCCGGCCCTGCGCATGTCCTTCTGGCCCAGTCGCTTCGACGATCCATCAGTGTACACTATCCTGTAGCCCTTCTCCACCAGTTCTGCAATCAGTTCTTGCACTCCTTGTAGCACTCCCGGGCCTGCCTGCCTCGGGCGCTTCGGGCGTGATTCCGTTGCCCTTTGTCAACTTTGATTGTCGGCTGATTTTTCTTGGGTGAAGCATTCCGTGTGTGTTTGCTACCATGCATTCAGTCCCCCACTTACTTGCACTTCCCCTTGTCGTGGCTGCACTCCGGTGTCTCGAAGTTGTTCCAGTGATTTTTGAAAGCCTTTCCATTGTTCCCTGCGCTCCCCTTTGTAAAATCCCACCCACTCACATAGCTCCCTTAGCCATGTTGTGAGGTATGACGCGAACACCGGCGACGCTCCTGCCTTGACTTCGCATCGATGTCGCCAGTGGGCACTTCTTGCTGACCACATCGCCCAGCCTTGGTCCGTTTTCAGCAACCATTCTTGGTTGTCGGACTCCATCATATCTCGAACTGTGGATGTCCCGTTATCAGTTGTCACCTGGCCATAGTAATGCTGTATAACCGCCGCCGCTGCTTTGAACATGGGGCATTCGACCATCGCGTGAGCACACCGGGCACTTGTCAGTGCCTGACCTCTTGTAGACTCTTGCATGTACGGTCAGTTTGTGCCACAGCGCCTTTCGCGCAAAGTCTTGAGCCCTCGGTGGTAGCTGTGCCTGTGCCAGCTGTTCCCATACCTCCGGTGTTTGCGGGTCACGGACCCCTGGCTGAGAGGCGTAGAACTGGAGCAGCCATGCCCCGGTCCAGTTTTGGGTATGGACTGCGGGGGTATCAAACCCCCCTTGTGACGGGACTTTGTTGAGGAGTCGTCCGCCATGATTGTAGACCCCTTTCCATGTCCGAGGCAGTGCATTGAACAATCTTGCGTCCTCCAAGCTTTGGAATTGACCCCACGTGAGCACGCCCTGCCAGATCAATTTCGTGTTGTAGTAGGAGCAGCGGAACTCATTTCGGAAATACACAGAGTGCCACAACGGCAGGCGGTCCTGGTTTGCCGGGGGGGCCACCTGCGGGGCCACTCGCTGAATGTTGGAGTGTGCCTTCGCCGACCATCCCAGAAATGTGAGGTCTGCCGTTCGGACCATGCCCAGTTGAATATATGGAAGGTTGTCCTTGGATGGTGTGAACCGTATGGCTGTTGCCCATGCATAGAAGGTCTCCACTGCCTTGTCAGGGAATTCGTGAGGCTCTCCCAACAGGCTGACGAACGGAGCCGCTGCCTGGTGCATAAGAAACAGTTCTGGTTCTGGTAGTGCCAGTCCTCCTTGCGTTCTTGGTCGTGAGAGGATTGGTAGGGTGATTCCCCAGCTGTTGGTACCCATAGTCACGTGATACACCAACTTCAATTGTCTGATCACCGAGACTGGGGCGCAATATGCCTTGGATACCCATACATCCACTCCAATGTCCCGAAAGCACCTCGCCCACTCCATTCCCCCACAGTTGCGAACTATCGCTGCCGTTTTGTTCAGGTTGACCTTCAGCCCCGAAAACCGTCCAAAACGTGAAACCACTTCCCATACCCTTTTTAACAGCTGTTGGTTGGCTCTTCCATCAAAGAAAATGATGAGGTCGTCTGCATACATCATGACAGTCAGTACTGGACCCAGGTCTTGTAGTGGGAAAATCACGAAGGATGCCACCAGGGAGAACAGCGCCGGGGAGAGTGGATCCCCCTGGCGTGTGCCTGCCCTCGGGTGGTGGTATACACCTGTGACGTATCCTTTTCCAACGGAGTATATATACGGAGCTCACAAAAGGTGTAGAATCAGACGGATATACAAGAATGGTATGCACATTAGACCCAGAGCTGCCGACACCATCTCGGGAGACATCGTGGGGAAAGCATTTCTGAAGTCTACGGATAACGCCGCTCCTTCACTTAGGCCATCCCAAAGTGCCCGTGACCCATAGACATGCTGGAGTATGCTTCTGTGTCGAAGGAAGCCTGTTTGCTGTGACGGGATACAGTGGAGGAGTACATCCTCTGACTCGATCAGGAGGATGTTGGTGAGCCACTTCTGCCTTGTAGTTTGCAGTGCAATTGGTCGGAGCAAATCTGGCGTTTGCATCGCCTTCGTCTTGGGGATCATTGTCACCACTCCCGAGGTCCATGTCTCCGGCATTTTGCCCATTTCGAGGAAACGTTTCATTGAGTCATACATTTGCGGTTCGAAGATGTCCGAGAACCTCTTGAAGAATTTTGCCGAGAAACCATCCAATCCAGGGGAGCTGTTGCTGTTCAGCCTCTTAAGGCCTTCATGGACTATGTCTAGGGATAGTTGCTTGAAAAGAAGTCGACCTGCCTTGCGCAGCCGCTGTTCCACTCCTAACGACTTCAGATAGGCCACACAATCTTCTTCGGTGGATCCCGTCGGGGTGGACACTTTGTCCCAATGGTCCACCAGCTCTTTTGCCACCACCTTTGCACCCCGTATCCCCGAGCCTGTCCTGGATACCAGCTGTTGAAGTTTCTTTCGCACCTGCAACTCCCGATACAATTCGTTCCTTTGCGTTCTCGGATCTCCTGAGGTTTCCCCGGTCGTGATCACCCCCTTGAGCTTGGACAGTGTTTCCATGCCTGTTCTGTCACGCTGCGCCTTTTCATACACCCCCACTAGGAGGGTGTAGGCTGTTGCTGCATCTGTTGCTGCGATCCCAAGTGATGATAGAAATTGGTAGACCGCTGGTGCGACAGAGTCTCTCGTGGAGCCACGCAGGAACCGCAGGGCTTGTAGCTCTACCGACTGCTTTTTGTTTTTATGCTCCCTTTGATGGTAGATCGCCTTCTTTTGGATGCAGCTCAGCGCCTCTTCCCACCATTGATCCCCTGTTGACTTGATAGACTTGAGAGATGTCTCCAGATCTTCCCTTGCCTCCGGGTCGTGAAGGATGGTGTCTGGGCAGTAGAATCTGGGGACCGTGTCCTCTGTGTCGAAAGACGGGGGTGTGAATTCAGCCAGAATCGCCTTGTGGTCCGAGTTGGCAGCAAACATGGGTTACACGCTGGTCGCCAGGCTCAGCAATTCGGATGTTGTGTGGATGCGGTCAATACGGCGTAGCCTCTGCGGGTCGAGTCGCTCTCCTTCTCGGGGGTAACCGTATGTGAAGCCCGTCGGACACGATGCTTCCTTGTCCTTGATGTCCGTCAGGGTTGGACAGTGAATATCCACCCAAACATCCTGCAGACCCGCTTTCGCCAAGGTCGTTACCTCCTGGTCTCTGGCACGTAAAGACGTGTCATGCTCAAACTCTGGGTGCGCAAAGGCGACCCTGTGTTTTACAACTAAACTATTGTGATCAGCACATAAAATCAGGTTTGGTCCATGTAACTCCTTGGCGATGTCTTTCCATTGCGACTGTCGACGCGTGTGCTTGTGGTGGAAGTGGACCACAACTATGGTGATCTCCAGCGGACCACTCGACAGCGAGGCTTTCAACGCCCTGGGAGACAAGAACTTCATTGATTGCAGTGTCCACTTGGATGTTTTCCACGCCAGTGCCACTCCTCCCCTTCCTTCTTCATGAAGTGGTCCGTCTAGGCCATACCCGTACTTTGACAAGCACTGCATGCCCGCTTGACGATCCTCCACCGTGACGAAGTGAGGTTCTTGGATGGCGAAGAAGTCCACCTCCAGGGACCGCAGCAGTGACCCTAGGGCCACTATGCGCTTCTGCTTACGCTTTCTCATGGTTATTTTTGTTTGAAACCCATTGATATTTTGGGACAATACTCTGAGCGTGCTGCTCAGAGGGATGCTTGATGCTGACGTCATCGTGTTGCTCCATTGGACGACGAAGCCTCATCTTCCTTCCAGTCCGGCTTGCGTTTGAGGGAGCTGATGACCTTGTCGACTTGGTCATCCAACTCCATGGCCTTGGCCATTTCTCCCGCCGTGATTAGGCCTCGCCTGCGTGTCTTCGAGTCGTCTGTGTTTCTGGGCCGATCTGTGATTCGCCTTTTCCGCGCCTCGTAATCCGCCTCGGAGATCACAAACATCGGAGGCATCCCAGAATCTGACAGGTAGACCTTTCCAATCAGCCGTGTCACACTTTCCCCGGTCAATCGCCATGTGGCAGTGCGCATCTCCCCAACACTCCATCTGACGCGGTCCGCGATGTACCGGCAGTGCACTGAGGGAGCAACGGCTTCAGTCAGGTCTGAGAGGTACCACCACGGTGCCACATCCAGAATGTACAATGTGCCCACAAGGTCCTTCTTCCATGTCGAGGGGACTGTGGGCTTGGAGATGATATCCCTATCGCGGAACTGTCCTGTCCTCAGGTCCTTGAAGACGGCCCCGATAGCAGCCACCAGTTCACGATACCTTGTTTTCAACAGCGAGTGCCCAGTTTCCGTGAGACCCAGCAGCAGTTTGCTGGGCCCCAGCACGTGGATTTTCACTGGCGATTGTGCCTGCAGAACGCCCGGGTTGTCCAAAACATCGCGAGAACTGAGGCATACAGCATGGGAGACCATGTTTCCTTGTGCGTCTTCTTGATCCACACCTCATAGACAGCAATCATGTTGGTCACGTTGGCACCACGATACCATTCCACCGGCTGGATCTGGAACCTTGGCTTGGATCCGAACTGTGATACCACAATATTCACCTGTTCCTCATTCAACTATGTGAAGAACAGTTTTGAGTTCCGTGGGTCTGTCCCCGGGAGGAGATGGACTTCATCAGAGTTCAGGCCAATAGACCCCAACAGCCCGTTGATAAGGTCATTGTGAACCTGCACAGCGTATTGGTTATCCCGTACGTCTGGCTCGTTGAACACCACCTTGTCAACTTCTGCCCCAGGCGTCATAAGCCGCAGAAGCTTATACATTGGGGGCGGGGATAGGCTTCTGGAGTCCCTTGTGCTGCTTGCAATCCAGACATCAAATCTATCATGTGTGCGCATGTGCATGAGGGACCTGTCCGCCATTTGCAACTTTTCGCAGCCGAAAGGCAAGTTCGAGTTGAGGGCGAGTGCCCGATTGAGGAATGACGGCCTGCCATCATCATCGCTGACAGGTTCAAGCAGGATTGCAACAAAACGGCCCAGCATGGGCAAATCAGCAAGTAGTCTCTTAATCGCATGTTGGATTTCGTCATATTCAGTCATTTCCCCAACGAGCACAATATTGGGGCGACTGCCGTAAAGGACGGCAGCAAGTTTTTCAAACGAGTCGCAGTCCTTGAAGAGGTCGTACGACAGGGAGGCAGCCTCTGGAACTCCACTCTTCAGCACCACTTCGTCCTGAATGATATAGTCGGCGTCATCGATGGCTGCCAAACACGCCAATTGACCGGCGTCGGCAGGAACAATGACCTCGTCGCGTGGCGTGGCCAAACGGGCCTGGGTGTCCCGGACACTCATGCGGTCAGGGGACAAGGAGGTGGCGTCAGCGACAGTTTGTCAAGGCCAGCGGCCCGGGCAAGCATGGACAAAAAGACACCGAAAAAAAATAGACACTTAGAAAGTGGCTGGCAGGCCGAGCGGACCTCTTGCGATTGTTCCAAAGAACGCTCTTCAGGCAGGCGGACCCGGTACCCGGGGACGCTGTGAGGTTCCTCTACACACTGCTGAACACACCCCCATGCGAAAGAAGATACGCATGACAGGGGGTCACACAAAGGAGAAGAAGAGTGGAGCGCATGGTGCCATGGTGCAGATAACCCATCGTCGTGGCTCAGTGGATACACCACACCTCTTCTGTCCCGTGGAGGGGGATAGAGATGCACCGAACAACCCGAACCCCCTTTTTTTGGGCGCGAGAGAGAGGATGAGAGAAACAGAGAGAGAGAGAGAGGGTAGAGCACAGTGGGAAAGGAATAGAGAGGTGCAACAGGAGAGAAAGAGCAGGGGAGAGCAAGAGAGAATGGGAGGGAGAGAGTAGGAGAGAGACCCACAGAGCGAGAGACCGGGGCTAACCGGCGCAAAGGGAGGTGGTGGGTTCGAGCTGACCAGGGTTCGAGCTGACCAGGGTGGGTTCGAGCTGACCAAGGTAAAAGGGACGCCACGGCGGCACGGAACAGTCAAGAAATGAAAAAGCAGGGCGCCGTAACGCCCCTGAGCCACAGGCTCGACACGTTGTCATGTGTTGAACAGCCGAAGCAAGACTGGGGCGGCGAGAGTACGGCCCATGTTAGGATGACGGAAGCAAGTAGGCATGAATGTGTGGGCGGCATGCGCATGCATGGTGTGGAGCTGAAATGGTATTCGCCACACGCAAAACAGCAATGATTTGTTGAGTTGCTTGACAGACGGAGCACATGCTGAAATGCTGAGACGCCTTTGCGCCAACCAAGGCGCCATTGCGCCCCTGAGGATTGAGTATGACACGTCCTCATGAGCCAGAGAGCAAGTGCATGACAGGGTCACGACCTGCAGGGCAAGGGTTAGAGACTAACCGGCACTGTGGGTGGGTGGTGGGTGCGAGCTGACCTCAATGTCCAGAGGACCAGTGCCAATGCACAGCCAGCGACCACCTGGTGTGGTACAGAACTGGTCTACGCTGCAGTGCAGCAAGCAAAACACTGATCAATGTGGTTAGGGCCATGCGCCTGTGACACGGGGGCGTATGCGAGCCCAGTTTCCGTTGCCTCATGGCCCACAAGTGGGCCACTTCTGATTTTGTCCCCCGCTGTGAAGCATAGGGGATCCCTCAGGCGGCACGGTTGATGTAGCCACCTTGCCCACTTGTGGGCCAATTTTGATTTCGTACTCCGCTCTGAAGTGGAGGAGATCCCCCAGGCGGCAGGGGTTATGTAGCCACCTTGCCCACTTGTGGGCCACTTCTGATTTTGGCCCTAGCTCTGAAGCGGATGGTATCCCCCAGGCGGCAGGGGTTATGTAGCCATCTTGCCCACTTCTAGGCCACTTCTGATTTTGTCCCCCGATCTCAAGTGGTGTGGACCCCCCAGGCGGCAAGGGTTATGTAGCCACCTTGCCCACAAGTGGGCCACTTCTGATTCTGTCCCCTTCTCTGAAGCGTAAGGGATCCCTCAGGCGGCAGGGGTTATGTAGCAACCTTGCCCACTTGTGGGCCACTTCTGATTCTGCCCCCCGCTCTGAGGTGGAGGGGATCCCCCAGACGTCAGGGGTTGTGTAGCCACCCTGCCCACAAGTGGGCCTTTTCTGATTTTGTCCCCGCGCTCCGAAGCGGAGGGGATCCAACGGGCGGCAGGGGTTATGTAGCCACCTTGCCCACGAGTGGGCCACTTCTGATTCTGCCCCCTGCTCTGAAGCAGAGGGGATTCCCTAGGCGGCAAGGGTTATGTAGCCACCTTGCCCACAAGTGGGCCACTTCTGATTGTGCCCCCCACTCTGAAGCCGAGGGGATCCCCCAGGCGGCAAGAGTTATGTGGCCACCTTACCCACTTGTGGGCTACTTCTGATTTTGTCCGCCACTGTGGAGCGGAGGGGATCCCCCAAGCGGCAGGGGTTATGTAGCCACCTTGCCCACAAGTGGGCCACTTCAGATGTTGTCCCCCCGCCCTGAAGCGGAGGGGATCCCCTAGGCGGGTTATGTAGCCACCTTGCCCACAAGTGGGCTACTTTTGATTGTGTCCCCCACTCTGAAGCGTAGGGGATCCCCTAGGCGGCATGGGTCATGTACCCACCTTGCCCACAAGTGGGCCACTTCTGATTTTGTCCCCCGCTCTGAAGCGGACGGGATCCCCCAGGCGGCAAGCGTTATGTAGCCACCTTGCCCACAAGTGGGCCACTTTCGATTTTTTCCCCCGCTCTGAAGCGTAAGGGATCCCCCAGGCGGCAACCGTTATGTAGCCCCCTTGGGTGGGCCACATCTCATCCTGTCCTCCGCTCTGACGCGTTAGGGATCCCCTAGGCGGCAAGGGTTATGTAGCCACCCTGCCCACTTGTGGGCCACTTCTGATTTTGTGCCCCGCAATGAACCGCACCGGATCTCCCGCGCGGCAGGGCTTATGTAGCCACCTTGCCCACAAGTGGGCCACATCTCATTTTGTCCTCCGCTCTGAAGCATAAGGCATGCCGCAGGCGGCAAGGGTTATGTAGCCACCTTGCCCACAAGTGGGCCACTTTTAATTTTGTCCCCCCCTGTGAAGCATAAGGGATCCCACAGGCAGGGGTCATGTGGCCCCCTTGCCCACAAGTGGGCCACATCTGATTTTGTCCTCCGCTCTGAAGCGTCAAGGATCCCCTAGGCAGGCCCGTCTTTAAGGGACGACATTTTCCTTTTGTAAAGGATAGCCCTTAAGGACAGCCCCTAGAGGCCTTTTTGCCCCGGCCGAACGTGGGCCATGTCTACCCCCCGGCCCTCTTTTGGGCTCCACTTCTGTTTTTGCCCCCCGCTCTGAAGCGGTGGGGATCCCCGATACGGCAGGGGTGAGGTAGTCACCTTGCCCACTTGTGTGCCACTTCTGATTTTGCCCCCCGCTCTGAAGCAGTGGGGATTCCCGATACGGCAGGGGTGAGGTAGCCAATTTGCCCACTTGTGGGCCACTTCTGATTTTGCCCTCCGCTCTGAAGCGGTGGGGATCCCCGATACGGCAGGGGTGAGGTAGCCAATTTGCCCGCTTGTGGGCCACTTCTGATTTTGCCCCCCACCCTGAAGCGGTGGGGATCCCCGATACGGCAGGGGTGAGGTAGCCAATTTGACCACTTGTGGGCCACTTCTGATTTTGCCCCCCGCTCTGAAGCGGTGGGGATCCCCGATACGGCAGGGGTGAGGTAGCCATTTCGCCCACTTGTGGGCCACTTCTGATTTTGCCCCCCGCTCTGAAGCGGTGGGGATCCCCGATACGGCAGGGGTGAGGTAGGAGGGCGGAGGGAGAAGGCCCAGGGCTTGTTCGATGCACTTTCGCACCCCCTCTTCAAGTTGACGGCAGCCTTTTTTTGCGATGTTTTTGCTGTGGTTTGTGCCACAAGCAAGAAAGTTCAAGCGACCAAGGGGGCACGGGTCACCGCCGTCCAGGGTTTGATGAACGTGATGTGCACACAGCTGTTGCACACCATGCGTCATGTAATTCCAGGGGGGCGGGAGGAATCGTTGGGTGTTGACGTAGGGAGTAGTGTCATCAAGGGTAGCCGGATGAAGTTTCTTCGCAGTTTGATTGAGGACGTGCAGACACGATTCAAGCGAGCTGAGTGGGATGGTAGTGCTAACCTCGAGGATTGGGTTGAGGCAAGCTCGTGTTCGTGTGAGAGAGTTTTTAGCTAGGTGACGGCTACGGACTTTGGCCAAACCACGGAGCGCATGTGTGAGACTCTGTGGGTAAGGTGCAATGGGGAGGCACCAGAGGATTGGGGGTCCTTTGAGGTTTTTGAGGACCTTCGCAAGACCCCTTTCCGCCCGCGCAAACGGAAGCAAGGGCATGCGGTTGAGGTGGAAGATGCTGGTTTGCTTGGGTTTGCGGATTTCAAGGATTTGGCAGTTTCTTTGGAAGAGGATGGTCAGGCAGAGGTTCCGTTGGACATTCGAGATTTGTGGGTTGTCCCCAAGAGGGCGACACGTGACGCCGACATTGGCGATGTGTATGGGGTTGAGTTGGAGGGTGAGGACGAAGACAGTGAGGATGAGGATATGGAGCAGGCAGGTGCAGTTGCCAGTAGCTCCTCTTCTGACCTTCGTAACCCCTCAGTTGTCCCCTGCACCTCTTCTAACCCTGCCGCGCAGTTGGTGTTTCGGTATGATGTGGATGAGGCGGTGTTGAACGCAATGGAGAGGGGGAGGTTGTATGAGTGGACTAAGATTGAGTTTAAGGCCATTTGTGCGAAGCATGGTTTGAGTGTGCGCGGGGGGGAAGGGTGAGCTTATGGAGCGTGTTAGTGTGCACTTCCAGAGGTTGTACCAGCAGTAGGGAGTTTGTTTTCAGCTGTGCCACCGGCGATGGAACATTCGGGTGGTCGAACACTGCATCACTGTATTTGATGGAGAAAAGTATTGCTCTTGTTCATGTTGAATTGTGCAGGGTGTGAGGTAGGGTCATGCAACACATGTGGGGCTAGGATTATATGGTTGTGTGCTGAGACCAATTTGGGGCTAGGGACTCATGGTTGAACAATTGGGAACACCGGGGTGAAGACATGTACTGTCCGCGGGCTCTTTTGAAATTACCCCGTTCTGGACGGACTTTTTTTTTTTGCGCTAAGGACAACCCTGCCCCTAGGCGGCCAGCGTTATGAAGCCACCTTGCCCACAAGTGGGCCACTTGTGATTGTGCCCCCCACTCTGAAGCCGAGGGGATCCCCCAGGCGGCAAGGGTTATGTAGCCACCTTGCCCACTTGTCGGCCACTTCTAATTTTGCCCCCCACTCTGAAGCGGAGGGGATCCGCCAGGCGGCAAGGGTTTTGTAGCCACCTTGCCCACAAGTGGGCCACTTCTGATTCTGTCCCCCGCTACGAAGCGGAGGGGATCCCCCGGGCGGCGGGGGTTATGTAGCCACCTTGCCCACAAGTGGGCCACTTCTGATTCTGCCCCCCACTCTGAAGCCGAGGGGACCCCCCAGGCGGCAAGGGTTATGTACCCACCTTACCCACTTGTGGGCCACTTCTGATTTTGTCCGCCACTGTGAAGCGGAGGGGATCCCCCAAGCAGGAGGGGTTATGTAGCCACCTTGCCCACAAGTGCGCCACTTCTGATTCGGTCACCCCGCCCTGAAGCGGAGGGGATCCCTTAGGCGGCAGGGGTTATGTAGCCACCTTGCCCACAACTCAGCCACTTCTGATTTTGTCCCCCACTCTGAAGCGTAGGGGATCCCCTAGGCGGCAAGGGTTATGTAGCCACCTTGCCCACTTGTGGGCCACTTCTGATTCCCCCGCTCTGAAGCGGAGGGGATCCCCCGGGCGGCAACCTTTATGTAGCCACCTTGCCCATAAGTGGCCCACATCTGATCCTGTAGTCCGCTGTGAAGCGTCAAGGATCCCCCAGGCGGCAAGGGTTGTGTAGCCACCTTGCCCAATTGTGGACCACTTCTGATTTTGCCCCCCGCTCGGAAGCGTAGGGGATCCCCCAAGCGGCGGGGGTTATGTAGCCACCTTGCCCACAAGTGGGCCACTTCTGATTTTGCCCCCCGCTCGGAAGCGGAGGGGATCCCCCAAGCGGCAGGGGTTATGTAGCCACCTTGCCCACAAGTGGGCCACTTCTGATTTTGTCCGCCACCCCGAAGCGGAGGGGATCCCCCAGGCGGCAGGGGTTATGTAGCCACCTTGCCCACACGTGGGCCACATCTGATCCTGTCCTCCGCTCTGAAGCGTCAGGGATCCCCTAGGCGGCAAGGGTTCTGTAGCCACCTTGCCCACTTGTGGGCCACTTCTGATTTTGACCCCCGCTCTGAAGCGGAGGGGATCCCCCATGCGGCAGTGCTTATGTAGCCGCCTTGCCCACAAGTGGGCCACTTCTGATTCTGTTCCCCGCTCCGAAGCGGAGGGGATCCCCCAAGCGGCAAGGGTTATGTAGCCACCTTGCCTTCTAATTTTGCCCCCCGCTCTGAAGGGGAGGGGATGCCCAGGGCGGCAGGGGTTTTGTAGGCACTATGCCCACATGTGGGCCACTTCTCATCTTGTCCCCCTGCTCTGAAGCGTAACGGATCCCTCAAGCTGCAGGGGCTATGTAGCCACCTTGCCCAGTTGTGGGCCACTTCTGATTCTGTTCCCCGCTTTGAAGCGGACGGGATTCCCCAGGCGGCACGGGTTATGTAGCCACCTTGCCCACTTGCGGGCCACTTCTAATTTTGCCCCCCGCTCTGAAGGGGAGGGGATCCCCCAAGCGGCAAGGGTTATGTAGCCACCTTGCCCACAAGTGGGCCACTTCTGATTCTGTCCCCCGCTCTGAAGCGGAGGGGATCCCCCAGGCGGCAAGGGTTATGTAGCCACCTTGCCCACCTGTGGGCCACTTCTAATTTTGCCCCCCGCTCTGAAGGGGAGGGGTTCCCCCAGCGGGCAAGCGTTATGTAGCCACCTTGCCCACAAGTGGGCCACTTCTGATTTTGCCACCCGCTCTGAAGCGGAGGGGATCCCCCAGGCGGCAAGGGTTATGTAGCCACCTTGCCCACAAGTGGGCCACTTCTGATTCTGTCCCCCGCTCTGAAGCGGAGGGGATCCCCCAAGCGGCAAGGGTTATGTAGCCACCTTGCCCACCTGTGGGCCACTTCTAATTTTGCCCCCCGCTCTGAAGGGGAGGGGTTCCCCCAGCGGGCAAGCGTTATGTAGCCACCTTGCCCACAAGTGGGCCACTTCTGATTTTGCCACCCGCTCTGAAGCGGAGGGGATCCCCTAGGCGGCAAGGGTTATGTAGCCACCCTGCCCACAAGTGGGCCACTTCTGATTCTGTCCCCCGCTCTGAAGCGGAGGGGATCCCCCAGGCGGCAAGGGTTATGTAGCCACCTTGCCCACCTGTGGGCCACTTCTAATTTTGACCCCGCTCTGAAGGGGAGGGGTTCCCCCAGCGGGCAAGCGTTATGTAGCCACCTTGCCCACCTGTGCGCCAGCGCTGATTTTGTCCCCCGCTCTGAAGCGTAAGGCATCCCTCAAGCGGCAGGGGTTATCTAGCCACCTTGCCCACTTGTGGGCCACTTCTGTTTTTGCCCCCCCGCTCTGAAGCGGAGGGGATCCCCCAGGCGACATGGGTTATGTAGCCACCTTGCCCACAAGTGGGCCACATCTGATTTTGTCCCACGCTATGAAGCGTAAGGCATCCCTCAAGCGGCAGAGGTTATGTTGCCACCTTGCCCACCGGTGGGTCACTTCTGATTCTGTCCCCCACTCTGAAGCGGAGGGGACCCCCTACGCGGCAGGGTTATGTAGCCACCTTGCCCACAAGTGGGCAACTTCTGATCCTGTCCCCTCCTCTGAAGCGTAAGGGATTTCTCATGCGGCAAGGGTTATGTCGCCACCTTGCCCCTTTACTTCTGATTTTGTCCTCCGCTCTGAAGCGGAGGGGATCCCCCAGGCGGTAGGGGTTATGTAGCCACCTTGTCCACTTGTGGGCCACTTTAATTTTTCCCTGCTCTGAAGCGGAGGGGATCCCCCAGGCGGCAGGGGTTTTGTAGCCACCTTGCCCACAAGTGGGCCACTTCTGATGTTGTCCCCCGCTCTGAAGCGCAGGGCATCCCCCAGGCGTCAGGGTTTATGTAGCCACCTTGCCCACAAGTGGGCCACTTCTGATTTTGTCCGCCACTGTGAAGCGTAAGGGATCCCCCAGGCGGCAAGGGTTTTGTAGCCACCTTGCCCACAAGTGGGCTACTTCTGATTCTGTCCCGCGCTGTGAAGCGGAGGGGATGCCCCAGGCGGCAGGTATTATGTAGCCACCTTGCCCACTTGTGGGCCACTTCTGATTTTGTCCCCCTGCTCTGAAGCGGAGGGGATCCCCTAGGCGGCAGGGGTTATGTAGCAACCTTGCCCACAAGTGGGCCACTTCTGAATCTGCCCCCCGCTCCGAAGGGGAGCGGCTCCCTTAGGCGGCAGGGGTTATGTAGGCACTATGCCCACTTGTCGGCCACTTTTGATTCTGTCCCCCGCTCTCAAGCAGAGGGGATCCCCTAGGCTGTAGGGGTTATGTAGCCACCTTGCCCACTTGTGGGCCACTTCTGATTCCGTCCCCCGCTCTGAAGCGGAGGGGATCGCCCAGGCGGCAGGGGTTATGTAGGCACCTTGCCCACAAGTGGGCCACTTCTGATTATGTCCCCCGCTTGGAAGCGGAGGGGATCCCCCAAGCGGCAAGGGTTATGTAGCCACCTTGCCGACTTGTGGGCCACTTCTGATTTTGCCCCCGCTCTAAAGCGGAGGGGATCCCCTAGGCGGCAGGCGTCATGCAGCCACATTGCCCACAAGTGGGCCAGTTCTGATTCTGTCCCCCGCTCTAAAGCGGAGGGGATCCCCCAAGCGGCAAGGGTTATGTAGCCACCTTGCCCACTTGTGGGCCACTTCTGATTCTGTCCCCCGCTCTGAAGCGGAGGGGATCGCCCAGGCGGCAGGGGTTATGCAGCCACGTTGCCCACAAGTGGGCCACTTCTGATTATGTCCCCCGTTTTGAAGCGTAGGGGATCCCCTAGGATGCAGGCCGTTTGTAGCCACCTTGCCAACCTGTCGGCAAATTACGATTCTGTCCCCCGCTGTGAAGCCGACACGATCCCCCAGGCGGCAGGGGTTATGTAGCCACCTTGCCCACGTGTGGGCCACATCTGATTTTGTCCTCTGCTCTAAATCGGAGGGGATCCCGCAGACGGCGGGGGTTATGTAGCCACCTTGCCTACAAGTGGGCCACTTCTGATTTTGTCATCCACTCTGAAGCGGAGGGATCCCCCAAGCGGCAGGGGTTATGTAGCCACCTTGCCCACAAGTGGGCCACTTCTGATTTTGTCCCCCACTCTGAAGCGGTTGGGACCATTTCCCATTTTCGCCCTCTTTTAGGCACCGAAGAAGGCACGGGTGAGGCAGCCACTTCTGATTTTTTTTGTTCATCCCCTAGATGGCTAAGTTGCAACTGGGGCAGATCCCCATCTCTAAAAATGGCTATGTTGTGTCGTAGTTAAGGATTAATACGCTGGGGTGCTCCCTAGGTTGTCCGAAAACGGCTAAGTTGCAACTGGGGCGGTTCCCCATCTCTAAAACTGGCTACGTTGTGTCGCAGTTTAGGATTACCACGCTTTGGTGCTCCATAGGGTGAGCTGAGACCAGTCACAATGCGTCTTGCTAGCTTTGTGTGTTTGCGCGCTTGGACCGGGCCCGACGGAAAAGGTGCTAGGTTTGGGTCAACGCAGGGGGGGTGGTGCCCCCCCCCCCTTTGGAAGGGGTCCCCCCCCCCCCCCCACGCCTACAGCCCCCCCAAACTGTCGAACACCCCTCGGGGTCACACATTGGCTGGCGGCGGCCCCCGTGCACAAAGCAAAACAAGGCACCAGGCACCGCACACCTGCAGCAGTGCCCCCGGTCACCGGTACTCCCGGCCGCCGCATCTCCTCCTTGTATTCCCCTTGGAGGATTCGAACCGCTGTCTTCGGGGCAGCAGCCGGCTGCACAGCCGCTGCAGTGCGAGGCCCAAAACTTGTCTCACCGGCTCCCAACTCTCAGCAAGTCGTCAAGCAGAGGCTGGGCCCCCAGCCCCCTCCCACACAGCCAATTTGTTTTGAACCACGTACGCCGCATTGGTACCAACGGAGGTACAGCCACACCCCACACTCTTCCCCCGAAGCATACAATCTTAGTCCAGGTTACTTGGCCAAGGAGTGCCAGCACACGCAAGGTGACTCGGGTGAAAGATGGTAGCATTAGGGTGTCTTTTTCTGTCTTGTAGCATACAAACACCATTGTGTTGACAAAACAAAGGCCATCAGGTGCAGACAATTGTATGGTAGCACACGTGTATCATACGAATGATCTTGTGGAACTGCCGGACATTGCTGCATATGCATACCAGGACGTGCATGCGTAGAGCGCTTTGAGATCTGCTTGCGCCCCAGTGGGCGGGGGACAGTGACATGGTGGTTGATGCACTTTATGGCTCTCCACTGTAGGGGTACCATGTGGGCACAACATGAGTCATGTGTTGCCACGACAGACGGCCATAGGTTGTGTGTTGTCAAAAATGACATGTGAAACGTGGGTGTGTGTGTTGTCACAACATTGACAAGTTTTCTACTGACAATGCCGGGGCGCAGGCACTTGGATCGCCCGAGCCTCAAAACACGTGCCTTGGGGTTAGGTAAGGACATTGAAGAGCCGGAGGAACATGATAGGCGGATCATCATGGAGGTGGTGCAGTGGTGTGACCATCAATTGCTATGGTGTGCAATGGTGGAGTGCACAGATTCGCGGTTGGCCTTCACGGTGGTGAACCGATGGGGTCAGCCGGAAGTGATGCATAAACAGGAGATAATCTCTCTGCTAGTACACCTATCGTGGAGGATCAAGATTGATTTCCAAGAAAACACAACCGTAGGCTGGCACCTGAAAAGCACCACGGCGCACCCGTGCGAGTGGGTGGTGAGGGTTCGTGTGTATGTGCGTGAGGGGGCTAGATATGTGGTAATGGGAGCCACGTGGCGCGGGCGAGCGCATGTCCTGCGGGTCATGGGAACACCGCAAGTGCTACCTCGTGTGAAGAGAATGTTCTTTGGTGACAATGGGGGATGTCACGACGGTGGTGTATCGATACCTGCTGAGTGCACCCCACCCAGTGCCAATCGGGTCTCAGAAGGGTGGGGGCACGTGAACATGATGTGACGGTAGAAATAACGACATGCGGCATCGTCCATAGTAGAGTGGTATTCCTGAGGGGATAAGTGGGATGTGTTCGGTGGTTCGAATCCCATGACGGAGGGGGATCGGGAAGCACCGAATGGCCCTCATAACCCGTTTTGCATATGCGGCGTACAGGTGGTGCAACCGTTGCGTCTGTCAACTGGTGTCAATGATGTATGGGATGGGTGAGGTGGGGAAGAACCAGGTATGGAAGGTCACGACTCCTTCATAGTGTAGTGGCTATGCACGCCGCCTCAAGGCTCATCGGGGCTAAGTTCGGACCCCGGAGGGTTCTAGTTGGCAGCTGGTGTGATGTGGTCTATGAACATCGTGTAGCCATCAGGCACTTACCGCTCCCAACCGATGGGGGTCGTGATTCTTAGCTCACCTTTTGAGCTATGGTTCAGCTCTGTTTGCTGTGTGTATGTG
Organism: Eutreptiella sp. 'Long Island Sound 2002'; assembly: GCA_964036045.1. Taxonomy (NCBI): domain Eukaryota; phylum Euglenozoa; class Euglenophyceae; order Eutreptiales; family Eutreptiaceae; genus Eutreptiella; species Eutreptiella sp. 'Long Island Sound 2002'. Next base: position 15,054,083 of record OZ038394.1, read on the forward strand.
TGTGTGCGTGTGGTGTGCATGCATGTGTTTCTACCACAGCGCAATTTTTTGCACTTGAGTCTCCATGGGGATGCGGCACAGTGACGAGTTGTTTGTCTGCATTCTCGTGTTCTTGCATGTGTGCTTTCGTTTTTTTTTGTTGCTAAAATAGTAAACATCCAGTACAGGGGCGTTTGGTACTAGCGTTCTTAGCCCCTAAGTGCAAGGTTTACATCTAACCCATACAGCCCAAGAAACATTTGATAGCCGTAGTGCATGGCGAACTCAAGGCAACATTCGGCACTGATCTGGTTTGCTTGCAATGCAGCAAGTGAAAACAATGTACCCAGATTCGTACCTTTGACCATATGCCCGTGTCGCGGGGGTATATGCGATCTCAGTATCCGTTGCTCATGGCCCCGCTAAGGATCATTCCCATCAGAAATATCCAATTCAGTGTTGGCATAGGTGTCATGCCATACATGAGAAGGAATTTGCTCCCATGAGCTATATGGTTGATACTTGGTTTGTCTATGAATGGGGTTACCAGCAACGTGCAATTCTCCTTCAAAAGAGGCATAAAGGAAGGGTGCCCCCTATCTCCAGAACACACTTCATTCTCGTGTACGAGGCTTTCCACCGTACGCTTGCCAGAGAGTTCCCCCATAGCACCGTGCTGGCCTACGTGAATGACGTAGCTGTCATATCACCCAACAAGCAGGATAGACAAGTAGTTGCGGAGCGGTACCGCCTTGGTCGGTAGGATGCTAGTGAGGTCATGCCTCACCACCGCACCATGGATGGGCGCATACGCCACGTGTTTTGCACGAGTGTGACAAAATGCGTCCTATGAGACCATAAAAATCCCAAACCGCCCAAGCGTATAGTAGATGGTACATGGAGGACATCGTGGGATTTATGTGCGCCATTTTTGTTCATTTCCATGCCTGCCGCAGATAGTACAAATTGTTGGCACATGGTGTTGTTGGCCTTGAACATGGAGGTGTTGGGTGTGGAGAGTGCGTGATGTCCATTTGGGGATGAGAACAATGCCCACAAGTTGTAGCTGCCCAAAGGCGTTCAAGGGTAGCATGCGGAAGAGGGCAAGGTTGGCGGATATTGTGCCCATGTTGTCGTCGTCCTCCCATGCACGGTGAGCGAGCATGTGCCCCATACACTGAAATATGGGGAGTTCCATGGTGATGGTAACTCCTTGCCACTGAATGCAGTCTTGGTGCGGCACGTTTCACCTATCTTGCCCCAAGCGGCGGGGCGGGGAGGACCATAGAAACAGTTGTATTTTGGCGGAGTTCGTCCTAAAGCCCAAGATATTTGAGGGTTGTTGTACGCCTACGAGGATGCGCCTCATCTCGCTAGGAGCGCACATATCGGTCCACATTGATCTACCACAACGTCCCCCAGCCTGATTGACTCGGAGGCTCAAATGACAGCATCACCTCGCTATGTGCAAGGAGCACGTGGGCAACCCATGGCACACACAACACTACATAGATGCATGCTGCCACAACGATAACCTGTCGGTGGGTGAGATTCTGCCGAGATACTAGCCTACCACAGCAGCCGGCACAATGTGCCACTTCAAAATGCTACATCCAGCCTGCACGTCTTTGCATTTCGATGGCAGTCTCAGGGATGCAAAAATCGCGGGTCACACTTGTAAAGTGGCAAGAGCCGCCGTCACCAAAGGACCGCTCCGCATCATTGCAAGGGTCGCTGCCCCACAGCAATCCTACAGAGCCGAGATGTTGGGAGCAACCATCGGCATGGCAATTGCTTGCCACGGGGACACACAATACATTGACAACAGGGTAGTGACCCAATGTGCAACCACCAAGCCCGGCAAGGAATGCTCCAACATTGATGTATGTCTTCTCGTGTGCGCAAGCATGCAAAACAAATGGGTGCAGTTGGTGTGAGTACCGAGCCATCGTGACGAATCGGACGCGCAAACTGCCCAAGAGCAGGGAGATATTCACTGCAACAATGAGGCCGACGTCCTTGGCAAGATGGCCACACGACACCTCGTACCAGACAATGATCCACAGGGCCCGAGTGGCAGCACCATGTGTTGGGGACCGGCGCTCACACCTGCCTACTACACCGCCGTCACACGGCACACACTTCCCCGGCACGCACCGGATGTCATGGTTGCCCATGAGCGGCACCCGCCCTATGCCGTGGGTACCATGGCTAAGCGGGCATATGCGGTTGGACAGAACAAGAGCGCCCTAGGATCATGTGTCCAAAATACGCCCCCTGTGCCCGCTCCACCACACCACTACTGTGCACCACCACCTCATCCACCGCATGAGATGGAAAGTAGCCTTTCGAACTATGTGGGTCGACACATGGGCTCCATGGTGCAATATCATTGACAAATGGTGGACACGTGCCGCACCCGCAAACCTACGGCGCGTGTCCGGCCTACACATCCCACAGTCCACATGGGATTACCTCCTCGCTTCACACAAACGGGATTTCAAGAAGTGGGTGGTGTGGCATCAATACCATGTGTTTTACGGTGTCTGCCGGTTGCAGGGGCAACTCAGTATGCCACCGCGCAACCTACTAGCGCCGCCAACGCCATGAGTGTTGGTGCCGGCATAGCACACCCAACTCCGACCACGGCACGTGTGACCCCATCCCACACATGCTGTCTTGCACGATAAGGTGCTATTTAGGCCCACGCATGAGGTTGCTGTAGCGCCAGCGCAAGTTCCTAACACCAAAGCTGCCCGTTGTGGAGCAGCACATTTGCGGCAACAGCCTCAAACTTACCACACGTGTACATGGAGAGTCAAACATCTCGACTGGTGCATACCACGGAAAGACGCCTTGGGGCAGGCCTACTGGGCAGCCACGTGCTTGGTGGAACCATTGCTCCACTACCGGCGTGCCTCCCTAGACAAGGCAGCAATGGCGGCGCAAGCTACACACGAGGCTCATCTACTCACATTGCACTATGCCATACACCGTCTCGTGTGTGACGTAACCGAGTGGTTGCACCCTTTAGCACTGCCCTACGCACACTACAGACGCAGGAAGGAACGTTTCTCACTCATGTGTTGTCTTAGGCGAGCGGAGTGTTCACGTGTGTTGCAAGACACCTCACCCAAAAAGCGATGACGTCTCTGTTTCTTGGGCATTAGACCATCGGACTCCGGGTCTCCGTCTGTGAAACAAAGATGCACGGACCCACCTGATGCAACGTCCCTCGAGTGGTTGTGGCAACAATCACTTGGTGACACAAAAGATGAACCTACCCCCTCCCACGTGCTGCGTCATCAACATGTTCTTCGGCCTCTTGCACCCAACCATGATGCACCTGAACAGTGTTGCCTCAAAGGATTTGATTCACACACCCAAGCTTAGCACCGTAGCCAATCACTCACATGATCAGCGGCGACTCCCGGACTCAGATGATGTCCAAGGAATGCCACCGCGAGTGCTAGTTTGCATAGCCCCACTCACTTCGATGCACTCACCCACGGTGCATTGGTGACGTCGCGTAACGTTTCATTGCTGGAGGCGGCGGTGGTCAAAAGCCTGTCACAATATTCCCCGACTGACATTGGTACGCCACCGAGGATAGTCGATCTAAGTGATGTTGCCCTTATATCTCCTATGTCAAACCAGTTCTTCCGATCGTAGCTTAGGCGGACACCCCAACCAAAACGTCGAAGATGCACTAATCTGACGAACACGCAGCTCGTGAACTTGATCACCAATGACGCCTTCATCCCTCTCAATGATAGATGCAAAAGGATTTGAATGGATGCAAATCTTGAGGATTGGTGGTCCCAATGTCCGCGACAAGCGTCCAAAGCCAAAAGCGGCCAAACAAGTGCTCAACACGGGCCTTGTAGAAGCCCAAGGGTCAGAAGTGCGCAGACATGGGTGAATAGTATGAGTCATAAGCAAGAGGTTGGGGCTGGACCATCAAATCACAAGACAACTTCGTGGTCATCAGGTTGTAAGTTTTGAGTATGTGTGAGGAGGCATGGTGATGTGGGTGGCCAGGAACATGCGCCGTTGCATGTTGATATATACGGCCCTCCCCCCAAGGGCACGGGCCCCGTTTCCCCCATTGCTCACAAGAAGCCGCTGAAAGATAAGGCAATGTTGCTTTCATCTCCGGCATCCGTTGGCACGGCTCGTCACACTGATGACAAGCAGCTGTCCCCGACGGACATGGCCTCCCCGCGTAACCCTCGCGCAAGATCTCGCGACAACCGCGCGAGAACAGCCTGCGTTCGGGAGCGCCCGCGCAATCCTCTCCGGTATCCGTTAGCACAGCTCGCCGTCTCGACGGCAAACAGCTGTCCTTGACGGATATGGCTTCCCCGACCCCTGCGCCGAAGGCGCAAGCTCCCCCCGAAGAATCCGCAGTCGTCGACTTTGCGACGATTGTGAGAGTACTCTCCAAGGACAACATCGCGCCCCTGCTCATGGTCCTGTGCATGCGGTCCAAGGCCTGGCACGATGAAGCGGCGGCCGACGGATGAGGCGCCCCGTGAAAGATGCGAATCCAAATGGGGATCCTGTGATTATCTTAGTTGAGTCGGATATTAGTTGAGTGTATCGGAGTTTAGAGCTGAAGCAGGCAGACTTTTGTAAAGGGTCTAAGAGCTTTGCTAAAGGTTCAAAATCAAGAGAAGTTAAAGGGGCCTTTCGCCAAGAATTCCCAGCCCCCCACCTGCCTAGCTGAAGGGTGCATTGGATAGAGGAGAACGACGCGAATCGGTCCAGCCTATTGCCGTTTGATGGGAGTCAAACTTGAATCTGCTACAGGCCTAGTGTTAAATCGAATAGAGAGTTGTATTAGGATTTGGGGATATCTGAGGGTTCCGGAATGCACATTGGGGTTTGTATCCTAGATTTGAGGTTGGATTCGGGATTATAATTGAAGTTATCAAGAAGAATAAACACGCATAATAGCCCCTATCGCTGACCATGCTGCTGCCGTCTTCCTCCTCAGTTTTGCTTGTGCGGCCGACTGATTCCCTTCAACAATAGCTTCTTCGTTTGAGATCCGCAAGTTGGCGTCGGCGCTGCCCCCACCCGGCTGCCGCCCCACCAACCCTTTTGGGTTTCATTAGTTTTACCGCGCCTTCTCGGCTGTTTCGTGTAGCCTTTCCCCGGCTGCGTTGCACCATTCTCCCGCCAGGCTTGCAAACAAAAGCTCGTAAAAAGTGGCACTTTAGCCACTCGCTTAACAAAAATTACGCCAGAGTAAGCTGACGGATCCTTTCTCATAAAATCTTCACGAAAATCCAATACGATGTCTGAACTCACTGGAGATATGGCGAAGAAGCCGGTGCCAATCCTGATGAATGAGATCGAACGGCTCAAGGCCGAGCTCGCCGCGGTGAAGGGTGAGCAGAAACCCACCGCCGCTGAGATTGTCGATGGCTTGTTCAAGAAGTACAAGGAGACGACGGGCACTTCTTTCACCTTCGAGAAGGATCCGAAGGACGGGACCGACTTCAAGTACTGCACGTTCTCCGAGTGCCCCAAGTTCACCGACAAGCACAAGTCCCCCATGGCCAAGTACTGCACCCCGGAGCTGTGGGCGAAGCTGGGCGCCACTAAGACAAGCAAGGGCTACACGCTGTCCAACGCTGTGCAGACAGGCTGCTTGCTGCCGCACCTCGGTGTTGGCTGTACTGCTGGTGACGAGGAAAGTTGGTCTCTGTTCAAGGATCTGTACTACCCCGTGATCAAGGACTGGCACGCGTATGACGCGCATACACAGGCGCACCCAACCGACCTGGACGCGACGAAGCTCAAATTCTCCGCCGCCCAGAAGGCGAAGTTCGAGGAGTACGTTGCGTCAACACGAATTCGGGCGGCGCGGAACATCTCGGGCTACGCGTTGCCGTGCGGGGCAACGGACGCGGAGCGGGCGGGGGTGGAGAAGGTGGTATCGGGTGCACTTATGTCGATTACGGACCCTGACCTGAAGGGGACGTACTACAAGCTGGGCGAGATGACAGACGAGCAACGCGACTTCCTGCTGGGCAAGGGGTACTTGTTCCAGATCCCCACCGCGCGCAACCTGCTGATGGGCGCAGGAGCGGCACGGAACTGGCCAGCCAACCGTGGGATCTTCTACAACGACAACCAGACGGCACTCGCGTGGTGCAACGAGGAGGATCACTGCCGGATCATCTCGATGAAGGACGGCGGGGACATCCCGGACGTCTTCGCGCGCTTCGCCAACCTATCGAAGGCGCTTGAGGCGACGGGCGCAAAGTTGATGCGGAACGACATTCTGGGGTACATGGGCACCTGCCCGTCGAACCTGGGCACAGGTCTGCGTGCGTCGGTGATGGTCAAACTTGTCAAGTTCAACGAGCTCCTCGAGAACCCGAGCTCTTCCCACGAGGACAAGGAGCTCCTCGAGCAAGTATGCGCTCAGTTTGACCTTCAGCCTCGTGGCTCTGCTGGTGAACACTCTCCGGCTGTCGGTGCCAAGTTCGATGTATCGAACAAGCAGCGCCTTGGCTACTCTGAAGTACAGCTTGTGCAGAAGATGATCGATGGTGTGACGAAACTGATTGCGCTTGAAGAGAAACTCGCCGGCGGTGCTACTTCTGGTGAAGTGCGAGCAGAAGCGGGCATTGTGGCAAAGTGATAACTGACGGTGATTGTGGTTTGTAGCTTCAGAGGACTGTGCTTACGTACGAAGATAACTCGCCATCGCGATTCGCCACGTTGCTTGCTTATTTTTCTGGCTGGATAATTCCGTATATATAGCCAGTCCAGCTTGCTGATGTTATTAAGATTATAAGTAATTATCGTGGACATGGATGTTGGCCGGCTTTGCGTTCTCTTATTTTTGTTGATTGTATCCTAACAGTCGCCGCCTGCTGTGTATGTAAGATCTGTGGTTAGATGCTTGGTCTCAGCCCTTTTCCCCCGGATGCAATAGGGGATGATAAATCTATAGTAGCTAGGGTAGCTAGGAAAAGCATTAACAGTAACATGGAAACGTACAATCGATCTTACGCTCTCAGCGATCAACGCTTACGGGCACGCTCCTCGGTTCCACGAGACCTCGGCGCAGCAGCAGAGCCACAGGCAAAGATCTGTTGCTGTTGCTGTTTTTTAATACGCACTAATTTTTATTTAGTGCGACTTCAAAAGCTACAATTTACAAGAGACTCAAAAAACACACAGTTTAGTGTAAATCTCGGTAAGCTGGCCACAGACGACCAGGGACATCGGCGATTGAAACCGCCGGTGCGTATGCAGGTAGAGGCTCCATCAGTCATCCGGCAAGGGCCGACAAATGAAGTGCGGGACAACCGCGGTTACCAGAGGAATAAAAAACACCACAACGACGTTGAAACCGCTTCTTCGTCATGCATTGCTTCCTGCTCCTCGTAGTTGCTTTCTGCGCCTTCTTTTGACTGTCAATCAATCAGCAGTTATGGTACGCACATTCAAAAAACAAAACGGCACTACTTGCCTTATAGAAGGACCACCATCGCCCTTCGCCTCCGCCACCGTCGGCACAGCACAAGCAACAGATCTCGGACGATTAGATACCACGCCGATATCAAACAGTGACGGCTGCCTAGGGTCCGAGATCTTGTTGTCATCGGCGTCCTTCTTCTCAGCGAACCAGCCGTCGCTCCCGGTCGCACGCGCTTTCGTGTCCTTGCTACCTTTGGGGCGGCCACGGCTACGGGTTCGCCTACCAGGGGATGCTGCCACTCCTCCTAGTACTGCTGTTGAGTCGGTGGACGGAGAGTCACACTGATCAGGCTTGGCAGAGGTGAGATGGGGCATTCCTAGCATGCGAGACTCTAGGCCAACGAGAAGCCAGATCAAGTGGAATCTATACTAATGAGCACCGCAATAAATCTCCGCTCGGCCAGTACGGTGCCAGATCAAGTGGCCCTCGGAGTCTTAGGCTCGCCTCTCCACAGACACTGGCCCAAACGATACAACAAATAATATAGTGTGTTTTATTCGTGCCACGAGACTGCATCGATTAAGCTACTTTTATTTTAAGAAAGCTATGCACTAAAACCCCCGCAGACAGGACCTATTTTAGAGGCTCCATCAGCCACCATCAAGCAAGTGCTGTGCCTACTATATATAGGGTGGGGATTGGCGCATGTGGCTGCGTGCTGCCCCCCCCCCCCCCCCCCCCCCGAGCTAAAGGGGGGGCACTGGGCGGCAATAGGGACGCCCCTTCAGGTGCGTCGGAAAACCCCTTCCCGATCGAAATCTGAACTTCTGACTTCGGATTCGGTGGTTGAGAATGCGAGTCGCATACACCCACGAATCCGGTCTTAGAAGTTCAGATTTCGATCAGGAAGGGGTTTTCCGACGCACCTAAAGAGGCGCCCCTGGTTGCCACCGCGGCTGCCCAGGTGCCCCCCCATTAGCTTAGGGTCAACCAGGTGCAATAATAAACTGGCGAATAATCCAGACTGAGACCGACTGTGCAATCGGATGAGGTGTGCCAGTGGTATACAAAAGTGCGCCCGCAGTCAGCGTCTCAAGGCAGGTTCCTTTGTTGGCTTCCCCGATGCATCCTGGTACAAGTTTGGTGTTGCTTCTTTGGGCGCCTTGGATGTGCTGCGCCATGGATAACGGGGTTGGGCGGGTGCCCCCGCTAGGATGGAACACTTGGGTTCCTCGCGGAGACTCAGCATGTTCCCACGATGTGTGCAATGAAGCGGAAGTCAAGGCGGCTGCCGTCGCCATGAAGCAAAATGGCATGCAAGCGCTCGGATGGAATTATATCAACGTGGGCGATTGGTACTCCCATCTTCTTGTCGCCACCACTCTTTACGTCCCTGCTTGCTGTTTCGCGCAGTTGGGCGCTGGAGCGGAACAGCACTGACGGCACGCTTATGTGGGATTCACAACGCTTGAGGGGTGTTGCCACTAGACTTCGGATTGCTCGCACTTTGTGGGTCACGGGAGGGGGTCTGGGGACCTTAGCACCAAGGATACCTTAGCATTGTTATGCATACCCCACCTCAGGATCCATCTATGGAGCTCTTCCTCTTTTCCTAGGTGCTATGACAGCTTGGGTGAATAAATTGTCTAATTATGATGCAGACAGTGCAACAACATTCCTAGCGTTTCCCCTTTTCGTAGCCCCCTGCCAGTGCCCCTTATGGACTGTAGCAATATGCTAGGTGTTGGAAGTGGGCGTGGGCCACATGTGGCAGTTGCTTAAGTGGGTATGGTGGGCAGGCGAGGGAGACGGAGGTGCTCAAGGAAAGGTGGCTTGGTGCCCACTGGAAGGAGCACCTCAAATCCTATCATGGGCACACCATGGTTATTGGCACTGGGGGCAGGTTCCACAGCTGATGTAATTTATTTGAGCTACCATCCTCTACTCTAGGACACACCATAGAGGTGGACAAGGGCACATGGGCACACCCACGGTGGCTCACAACCCAATGCCAAAACGGCCAACACCTCCCACATGGATCATGATCAAGTTATTGTTACATCAACCAGAGTTTGTGGTTTGGGATGTTGGGAGATTAGAGAGCCCTGCAAGGAGCTGAGGGACTGATTTTGGCAAACAATCAGGCACAAGTGTTGGTTGCAACAATATTGAGCAATTTTTCAATTTCAAGATTGATTATTGAAGGCACGGTGCATCACTATGAATCTTGCCTCGAGTGCATGACTTCGTACAAAATTGTGCACAAACATGGATGATCTTCAATGTGATGTGGCAACATGGAGTCTCTGACTGATTGTGAGACACTGTAGGTCACAACAAGATGTCTCCACAAAGGATGAGAATGAGGATGGGGTTGACCATCAGAGGATATGACAAGGTAGGCAGAAGCCATCATTCCTCCCAGTGCAACACAGTGAGATGTGGTGCCTAGCCTTCTGCTTGATACACTGTTATGCTGCATGAGATGTGTATGATTCAAGGGGACAGGTCCACTGCCTATGAATTGTTTAATTCCTCGGACATTTGTGGAGTGTCCAACAAAGTTTGGAGCTCCGAAAGTCCCATAAAAGGGGGACACATACTGTGCACACATTGCAGCAGAAATGACCAGTTGGGACTGTGGGTAGATGCACAGTGTTGAAACAAGTGCACGTCACGAAGTCATACCAATTGGAGGGCCTTTGGGACAAGGTAGAAAACCTAAGGAAGGGGGTCCCCAAGAAGAGAGTTCCATCCACAGGAAGCCCTGCCTTCTTGGGAAGTTCTCGGGAAGTGGAGCACCTTCTGTGTCATGTCGCAGAGTACCAATTTCAAGGAATTCTTTGGTCCCTGTGGCGAGGTGGTGCAGTTCTGAGAGTATTTCTGACTGCCTGCACAGGTGTGAATCCTAGCCTGGACAAGCCTACTTGGGACCCTGTGTGAGACGGGGTACCACAGCATCTGTAGCTTTAGTTCGACAGGCTGAGGTGGTGTAGCTCATACCACCATCAAGTGTGCAGCCTTTGGCCCGCCGGTCCACATGCCATAATATTATGCCAACGATGGCAACCACTGGCGAATGCCTGCGGTATGTAATATGTCAGAGGGCATGCGACATATGGAGCCATATCTCTCGGGGACATTCATAACCTGCCAACACGGAGCAAATTCGCACCTTTTCAGGGTTTTCTCATTTTTTTGTCCAATGCACCAAAATTTCGTCCGGAGGGTGGGGGGTATGTGTCTACTTTTTGAAATCTGTGAGAAAAGGGCATTTCGGAAATGTATGGGTTGGAGGGTGGTCACATTTTTGAGCACTAGATCTGCACGCAAACATGCACTGAACATTTCACACTTGCTTATTCCGAATCGCCGTTTGCATCGTCTTTTTCAGGCCGGGCTGGGACCCCATTTGGGGAGACGTCACCATGCTTCTTGTTGGGAACATATTTTTTCAGCTTTTGCCAATCCTGCAGCCTGCGGCTGTTCACTGGTACCCACCCTGAATTCAGAGGCATGGCCCAGAGACCATCTGTTGTGGGGTCGACATTCCGTTGCTTTGTCAGCCTCACCTTGTGCCACTCAATGGACTCACTGTACCCTGCTTTCATCCACACAAAACCAGGATGAGGGGAAAGGTTGCCCTCATCGGGGGTGGTACCAAAGTCTTGTGGTCCCGAATCAAATCAGGCTTTTTATACAGCACGTTGTGTGAATTTGTATGCCGACATAGTAGCTGCCTGTTGACAAAAAGAGGCAGCAAGCACCACAGGCATCGCCCAAAATGGATGAAAATCTCAAATATGTCAGTACAGCATGCAGATCTGGGTGTCCGAATAGCCCTTTTCAAGGGCTTTCCGAATATACCCCACATACCCTACCTCAGGGACACTCAGTGGGCACAAACGAAGCAACAATGGCACCGACCCCCGAAAACGCTCTGTGTTGGCATGATCCCCACCGTCCCTGAGAGATATGTTTGTGCACATAGCTTGCTCACGGTGCCACAGAGTGCAGGGTGGCCCTTTGCATCATTTTGTATTTGTGGGAATCAGGGGGCGGACGGTTGTCGTGCAATGTGCACATGGCAAAATCATGGATGCACTCCTGATGAGGCAGTGCAGGAGCACGTGTGTTCACTGTGATCCAGGTTGCTTCACCCCATACAGGTTTGTGGGATCGATTAGTATGTTATCGTCCTCAGGTTGTTCCCTAGGTTAGGGAACCCTTGTGTCCTAAGCCATTGTGGACCTTGCGAACTCAGAGTTGTGGATTTGGGTGGCGGCCATCACCGACCCCCCCCCCCCCTCTCTCTGTCTCTCAAGAGCGCGCGCCCGGCTAGACAAACTGTCAAGGTTAGGGCTCTTGGATCAATGAAGGTAGTTGAGGACCACCAACGCTCCAAGGAGCTTGCTCCAAGGGGGAAAGAGAGACCACTCACACCGCCACCGCTGTTCCCAAGGGACTTCCATCCGTCACCCATTTCTGTACTTGGCCCTGCCACTGTCTCCGTCTGCTACGGTCTCGTTTGTCCTGGGCTCCCCGGGTGGGCAGTGAGATACTGGGATTCTGACGGGGTTGTAGGGCTTTGCAATCGGAGCACACAGTTTTGCACAAAACTAAATCATCCTCACCTGGCCCACTGTCTCCACACACGCACTTCGCTTAGGCTATCCAAAAATAGAACTGCGCTTTTGTGCGAGCCTTGGGCCCTCTCCAGCGCTTCGCTTGGGCGCCATCCAAAAGCAACAAGTGTGTCTCTAGCCCAGGTCCAAGAGTTGTCTTTTAGGCACCAAGGGGTCAACCTGCCCGTAGGGCTGTGACTGGGCCAGCCGTGGCACCCCATTCAATGTAGAATGTATGCATGTGGCGAGGTTGTGCTGGTAGTACTGCGTCTCCAGGGGCCAAATGAGTGCCAGTGACTTGGTGGACAGCAAGGCAGGGCATTAGTAGCATGACGTGTGGTAAGCATGAATCTTGAGGTGGAAATGGCACCTGTACTGGCCATGCACAGACGGCAGCCATACAAGTACGGGGCAGAACATATATGGCTGATTAGAGTGCTTTTCATGAATGTATATAGACCGTGTTGGCGACAGTGGGCTTGTATTGGTGGCAAGAGCTGGATTGGCATTGGGCGGGATCATCCGGCTGCTCAGTTTCTGACCCAACTGAACTGAGGGGGGAACACTGGCACCGACCTCAGGACCAAGAGGGCACATTTGTGCTGCCCTGGAGGCTAAAAGGCTACTGCCCATATACGTAGTGCATCCCTTCGCATGAGCATCCAGGACCTTGATAGCCTCATAAATAGTACAGCGCATAGGGAGAGCTGGTGCCTCCGGCAGCGCTTGCCATCCTCATCACCTTCGTTGTCATTGGCGACATCCACAGTGTCCATGGGAGCCCAGCCCCCCTGGGGGGGGGGGGGGGGGAGCAACAGAGAACGGGGGTGGGGGGGGGGAAGCAGCGCCCCATACTCAAGCTCTGCAAGGAGCATTGGGGCCTGGGGTGTCAGCATGTGCCAAGCACCGGAGTGTGTGCCACTGCTGCTCACGCCATCACATTGGGCATGAACAGCAAGATGAACAGGGTCTGACGGCGCTGTGCCCGCCCATTGGGTGGGTGGGGGATGGGGGGGCTGCTGGGCTTGGGGTTCACGGTGCAGATGGAGGTTACCCCTCCCCCAAGGGGGTGTGTGAACATAGCGGCTGGTGGCCCGCAGTCAGGGCACAGCAAATCATCAGAGCACCTGATGTAGCGGGGAAGGCACAGTCCTCATGTCGTGCTGCAAAGCATGGGACGGGATGGGGAGGGAGGAGCAGGCACCCAGCCAGCCCTAATCCGCCAAGCCCCTGGCTATCTTTTTGCAAGAGCGTCCAGGACCTTCATACGCTTGTGCCCTCATAACTAATACCAGTCCCTCTGTGGCAGGGGTGGGCAAGAGAGCAGGCGCTAGCCGACCCTGACCTGCTAACCCTCTCCCAGCTGTACCAAGCCACCCACCTGCTCACTCACTCAGTCCGTCGCGTAGTCGTTCACAGGCACTCTTTTTCTCCACACAATCTCTTTGTCCTTAGTGATGGATGATGATGACCTTTTTGGTATGGGCTGCTACACGGCTGCGACCGTGGCATCTGCCCGTCCATCGGCGCTGCCGCAGCCATCAGAGCCTGTGGACCTCTTTGGATGGGATAGCTACACAACGGAGGTCACTGAAACGGCTGCGCCAAAGTGCAAAAAGCGGCGGGTTAGTGCAGCAGTGGGTGCCAAACCCAAGGCTATCGAGTCTCATCCTGTGGCCTCTGAAGAAGTCTTTGACTGGACAATCTTTGACACTGAATTGAAGGCACCAAAAAGGGAACTTCCGTTGGACATAAAGCGTGAGATTCTGCAGAAGAAGAAGCGAAAACGCATGCAAAAAATGTTGCAAAAAGCTGCAGTGTTCGGGGTTGGTATGTATGCTCCCCCCCCCCCCCCCCAAACAAGGGATGAACGCTGATTGCATGAGGGGCTTTTAACAGTGTGATATTTTGGATGAAGACACAGGAAATAGGGAATCAGGATGGTTCGGAAATGGATAGCGGTGCGGACAATGGGCCAGGTTCCGACACAAGAGAACCTCTTTCTAAGTGCATCCGGCCCAACACCCAAATGCCACCAAGGCATTGAGGGTGTAGTGCTTTCGGACAGTTTCAACATGTATGATAGATCCCAGTTGTAGTGGCTGTAGTGATTGCCATTGGAGGCCATGACTCTCATGGGACTGAGCAGCTGCATTTTGAGAACGCTAATGCGGTGGTGCAGTCCTTGAAATTTCTGCCCGGCCCAGGGGTGACTGCGACCTGTACCGGGCCGCACGTTCGCCGTAACGCCAGACCCTGGCCACACTACAGCTTTCATCGTCTGCTGCATTCCATATCTCTTGGGGACTCGGAAACACACCAACACAGAGCATTTTTCAGAGTCGGTGACCTTGCTGCCTCGTTCGCCCACTGAGGTTCATGTAGTGGTGTGTGGTCATGATTGGAAAGCCCTTGAACAAGGTGATATGGGACACCTTGGATCAAGCCGGTATCAAATGGGGGGGGGGGGGGCGGAGTAATTTACGTTGTAAATTACGTAAATTTTTGTAAAATCCTCGAAAAGTGGCGCAAATTCCCGTAAATTTTTGTAAATTCGGTGTAAATTAGGGGTTTTACATGGTTTGCTTGCTATTGCCGGCACTTGGGGGGTGCTGCCTGAACCGTGCGCGCACCGTGCGTCCTTTTGCGCATTCTGTGTCCACCAAATCCACAATGCCTGAATCTGAGCTGCCCTGGCTTGTCGCCGGACTGCTTGTGTACTACCACCGCTCCAACGGGGATAGGGTGTCGGCCAGTGTCGTTGGCCCTTCTCCAAGAGATGGGCGTCGCCTGTGCATGTTTGTGACAGAGGTGCGTGCAAGGTGCAGAAATTGGGAGCCTGGAACCTGTGACAAGCATCACATTCAAAAAAAAAATCTTGGAAAAATAGGACCCTGGAACCTGTGACAAGCATCAGACTAAAAATTGAAGAATCCTGGTATGCCAGTATGGACTGCAAGGTGCAGAAATCAGGACCCTGGGTGTGTTTCTATGGGGGCCATTCAACGGGGTACAAGTTGGGCAACCATCCCAAAAACATTGAACCGTGCGTGCACCGTGCACGCACCGTGCGACAACGCCCCCTTGCAAATATTTGTGAGCTAGATTTGTGTCCATTTTGGAATGTAAATTGTGTAAATGCCCCTTCCCTGTGGCACAGTCGGCAGGGGCTATGTGGCCAATTCGCCAAATCCGGCAAGACGAATGAAGATCCCTGCCTCGAGCTTTTCCCCGGCTCGAGAAGGAGGCATTTAGGGGCATTCTTTCTTTCTTTGCTCTCACGTGCTTTGCGTGCCATTCCCTGCACTTACAAATATTTGTGAACAAGATTTGTGTCAATTGTCATGTGCAAACTTTGTTGATGCCCGTTCCCTATGCCCAAGAACACCAAGCCGAATGCGGCAAGACGAGTGAAGATCCCTGCCTCGAGCTTTACCCCGGCTCGAGAAGGAGGCATTCAGGGGCTTGAAGATCCCTGCCTCGAGCTTTTCCCCGGCTCAAGAAGGAGGCATTTAGGGGCTTTCTTTCTTTCTTTCTTTCTTTGCTTTCACGTGCTTTGTGTGCCATTCCCCGCACTTACAAATATTTGTGAACGACATTTGTGTCCATTGTCAAATGCAAACTTTGTTGATGGCCGTTTCCTATGCTAGAGAACACTAGACCGAATCAGGCAAGAAGAGTGAAGATCCCTGCCTCGAGCTTTTCCCCGGCTCGAGAAGGAGGCATTCAGGGGCTTGAAGATCCCTGCCTCGAGCTTTTCCCCGGCTCAAGAAGGAGGCATTCAGGGGCTTTCTTTCTTTCCTTACTTTCCTTCTGTTCACTCTGTGCTAGCTTTGTCATGTAATGTGGGTGCAGAAGCAAGGCGGTGATGCCGTGTGGCAAGAATTTGCTACTCCGGCAGCCGCGCTCCGCTACATCAAGTCCGAAGGTGCCCCCTCAAATTTGCAGCAAGTGCAGATTGAGCGTGCGGCTAAGAATTCGAAAGCGCGCAATGGTTTCGAGTTCTCATTTGAAGCCCCCATTGGAGGCGCAGCTGCCAAGCCACCATCCAAGCCTACGATCGGTCAACAAAGAAAGAAGAGATGCTATATGTCCGATACCCCCTCCCCAATCATGTAGTGACACACTTTTTTTCACTTCAAGCGTTTGGGGGGGGGGGGGGGGGGGGGCAAAGTCAATTATGAGAGCCTACAAGGCGGCATTTGAGCAAGCCGCCATCCCTCTGGAGGTTTGGGTCCATCGGCTTGTTTGGCTTTGCACGGATGGGGCAAATGTCATGGTAGGAACAACTTGTGGCCTAGTTGGCCTCCTTCATGCGCTGCAGCAAGAGGTAACAGGGCATGCTTACTTTGTAGCCATGCATGCCAACTGCCATTGGGCAGATTTGGCAGTGAATGGTTGACGCAATGGGGCAGTTCAGCAAAAAAAATTTCGCAAGGTCGCCCCCCAAAAAAGAAGAGGCCGAACAAAAAGGAGTAAAAAAAAAGGGGAAGAAGACTCCAGCGTCAACCAAGCGCTAAGTATCCATGCTCCTTTCCTAACCCTCACCCAACAACCTTTCGCCCTTTCCCTTTTTTGGAATGCACCAAAAAATCAGTTGTGTTTTTGAGGGACGGGACACATTTTTGACCCAAGCGCGGGTCCATGGTGCAATCCCCAACACCATCCCCCCCCCCCCCCCAACCCCTGGCAGTCAATGGGCAAACCCACCAAAAAAAACCCTGGCTGTCGGTATATATAAATATGCATCCACACACATTCTTTTCTAATCCAAACTCATTGAAGCGGTGGGAAAACGCCACTTCGGGCGGGTCACAAGGCCCAAGCAACCAACATTCAAAACATTGAGTTCCTCTGTTTTGAGTTTTTGAGGTTGGTTGAGCTGTTGAGTGACATTGTCCGTTCTACTAGTTTACACCATTTCTTGGGAATTTACGCCACTTTTCTTGGGAATTTGCGCCCGTTTGGGGGAAAATTTACACCCATTTACACAACCTGGTGGCTGGGGGCTGAAACGCCTGTAAACCCCCGTAAATTACCGGCTTGCCTTGGATCTGCGCTGAACTGACGATGGGGCGGAGAATTTCGTCCGTTTTGGAAAGTGCATGGTCTGCTTGCCGGCTTTTTTTTTGGTCGACAATCACGTGCCATGTCCGCAAAAGAATTTTCACAACATGCCGTCGCATTCCCTGATGCACCACAGAAGCCTTTGATTCGAAAAAGAACACGTTCTGAAGGTACTCTTTACGATCCAAAAAGGTGAATGCAAAAACAGTGACCTCAGAGACAAGATTGGGTGCTCTGGGTGCTTGCACGAAGGTGGCTGTGCACGGACCCCCCCTGAGGGGTCTCCCCGCCACCGCTCTAATAGATGTGGAGGACTGCACTCTGGCGTCCAAAAGGCCGTGTTTTTCGACAGGCCGGAGCACTCGTGCCACACGTTGGCGCTCCAGGGTGGTCTCCCGCTCACCGAGGACTGGCACCCCAATGTGTAACACACGACAAGTGCTTTTCCCGGGATCCGTCTCCCCCGCACAACAGGCAGGAGCGGCACTGGCACCGCCATCACCAGCAACCGCCTCCACCATGTCCTGTAGCACTGAAGGGTCCAGGTGCGTCACCCCGGACGCCCACCGACAGCTATTTTGCACGCCGTAACCCACACGCCACACAGTTACACCCTCCCGCTCCTTGTATGGCTGTATGTTGACCTCCAAAACGCCTCTACCCACTGGGGGTTTTCAATCCTAAGGACCTAAATGAAACCAGGGTGGGTGGCAGGGACCTGCACGGTTGGCTTTTGACCGCCCGGTACCCTCCAGGAGCCGGGATAACAGAAACCGCGGTGTGTGGCCAAATGGGGCCAGCAATAGCAAGAATGCCAGGAGTGAAGTGAACACCAAAGTGGAACACTCTCAAACCGCTACACCCGCAACTGAGTCCAGTGCCCAGGCGATAATGCCTTGGACCCTCCCGATGACCGCTGGCCCTTACCCTATTTGGGGAGGTGAGGGAACTGAACTGGATGGAACTGTCCAGGAGGCACATAAGGAACTCAGATGGTGATGAAGGCCGTGAGGCAGGCGCGGCTGGAGCTTAGTGGCGGGTCCACACCTGACCTTTGAGGCCCCCGAGAGATATTACTGCCGTATCATCAGCGCCACCAATGTGCTCCTCTGGTCCTATTTGTGCCCTGCACTCAAACCCTGCCTCTCTGTCCCATCGTGTCACCTTCTCCCTTCCAGCACTGTTGCTCAATTCTTTGGCGCCTGCCATCCCCCAATGTTCAGGGAACCGTCTTCCTGGTGTGAAGGCGGCAACAATAGAAGAGATGGCCGGCGAAGAAGCAGAAGAAGCGCCTTGGGAGCAGCCCTCGGGGACTGCGAACAGTGCAGAGGAGACTGCGCAGACCACGAACCCTGGCGAGGACAGCGACGACACCGGCGGCAGCGGCGACGACGATGACGAGGAGGAAGGCGACGACAAAGGGGAAGACAGGAATGAGGAGGGCGTGAAGCTCACGCATCGGCAACGGAAGAAGAAGGAGGCAGCAGAGAAGTTTGCGAAGACAATGGAACTGGACGCGCTGATGAATAGCGATGCCAAGTTTGCCATGGGAAGAGGGGCGCAGATCGCCAGTCGCTTCACAAACACACCGGTGTGATTCACTGGCTTCTGCTTCGGGGGGGGGGGGGGGGGGGGGCTAAGGTGACGATTGGGAGGCGGTTGACAGTTGAAAACCGGTTGGCAGGTTTTCTGTTGTTGTCTTTTTTTTTTTTGCGGCCGTGCGGTGCAAAGTTCCAAAGTGCCCCATGGCCAATGCAAGGCCCCTGAATGTTTGTCTTGCGCCTCCATTTCAAGGCTTTAGGGCTTTTACTGCCGTATTTACACAGTTTCACCGGTTGCCACCCGATGAGTTCCCAGCCCGATTTGCTGAGGACCGTGCACCTTTCCCTCATCCAACATCTCCTGTCCAGACTAGACACTGGTTTACGGTTGTGAGTCGGTTGGAAACTCCGACCCCCCCCCCCCCCAACAAGGCCTTTCATGCAGCGCACCACCCATAGATTTCGCGTTGCGATTTGGACCGCTTTGTGGAATCCATGTTGGTGGTGAACAGCACGCTCTGAGCCAGCAGACACTATGACAGCAGCGCTGGTGCAAGGATGTTCCCGGGTGTTCCCGTACCAGCCCCCCCCCCCCCCCCCCCTGCTGGTGCCCCATGACCGCAGCTGTCAGAGCGGCTCCAACCCGTGCAATACGGTGGTCGGGAACGGCACCAGGATGGATTGACTGTCGAGACGCGGTCCGGGATAGTACAGTCTTCTCTCAACTATGAACACTGCTTCGGCAATGGGACCCAAGCAGAGTGTCGGATGTTGAGGGTAGGCTGTACCCTGGACTCGTTGGGTAGAGATGAGAGGCGTGGCGGGGGACCAGGTCTTGGACTTGCGCCCTCCATCCGAATGGGTGAGAGCCCCGTAGCTCCTCCTCCTCCTCCTCCCCCAGGACCCCCCCGCCCCTGATTTAGGGATTGGCTGTCCGTCTGTTTCTGACTATTAGTCTCCTAAATCCCCCTTTACCGTCCTTTTGATTCTGTATGCAGGTGGTGAGTGACGGCACTGGCCGACAGAAGCGAACCATATTCGTGGGCAACATTCCGCCCAACTTTGCACGAGCTGGAGCGATCAGGTGATGCTTCGGGATGTGGGATGGGTCCAACAGAGGCTTCGTCACTATCATGGCTTTTTGAGACCCTTTTTCGATGGTGATGGTGACAGCTCACATATTTGCCAAGGTGGGGGGTAGCAATGGTCAGGGTGGACGGAGGGCATGCGCTGGTGAAGCGGGCTGGGGGGATGAGGTTGGTGTTGTTTAGAGGTGGCGGGTGTGCCGTACAGAGGGCAGGGTGCATGTGCCGGTCGCAAGAAGGGTTTTTGTTGGCAAAGATGTTCGAGCGTTGCAGCGATCGTCGGCTGGGGCCCCCAGATGTCATGGTGATGTGGTGTGGAGATGGTGAAGTGGGGTACGGACACGGTAGGATGGGGTGCAGAGATGGCGGGGTGAGGCGGACAGACGGATGATGGGGTGCGGTGCGGTGGAGATTACAAGATGGTAGCATGAGAAACGGGAGGGCGGTGCATAGAGATGGTGGGACCAGATCGCCGGATGGTGCAGAGACGGTGCGGGACAGCGCAGACTTCAGGGACCCTATCCTCCACGTGTGCCGTGTCGGCACATTCAGCGCCGTTCCATGTTCTGCTGTGTACTTCTGCAGAAAGCTCTTCCTCGAATGTGGGACTCTTCTCGAAGTGCGCCCCATCATGAGGACCGGGCACGGATTCACTGGACCCAAAATGTGCTACTGCGAGTTTGAGTCCGTGGCTTCGGCAGAAAAGGTATTGCATAGCCTTTGGCACAGTGCCCGGCACAGAGTCTGCGCACGTGCGCACGCGTGTGGGCGTCACCCGGAACGAGGCGAATGACAGACAGCCCCGTGCCATCGCAACAGCGTCACTCTGCTGATCGTCAGGGAATCGTGATCAACCGCTGACTCTCCTTAATGAACGAGTTTTTTTCTTCTGAGGACAGTCCATAACGACCGTCCACAGGTCACTGACAAGCTGCCAGAGTTTTGCTTAACAACTCAGCATCTCATGGGGGGGAGGGGGGGGGGGGGCTCGGACCTCGGTGCCACAGGGAAGGCCAAAAAATGGGTGCTCAATACCTTGGTTGGCTCCAGGGGCCCACTCAACAATGTTGAACTTTGGAAAGAATTACTCAAAGAAATCGTATCCCCCCATCGAACAATGAAATGGATTAAAGTGCCCTCGCACATGGGCATCCAAGGAAATAAGGAGGCAGACTCACTCGCAGAGGATGGACGTCTCAGCAGCTCACTGCTAAGGCAATCAGTAGCTCCACAGGCACGCAGTTTATGCCGCTCTCTGGCTCCGCAAAGGGGCAATGGTCTCCCGCCCCGCCTAGAACCAATTTTGATTTCCGACTGTCTGACTGATGTGGGGATGTGTCATCTACCCTTTCTGCATCCTGTCACTACCCATCTGCACACTGCAATCTTGATTTGTTTGTACACGAGCACGAAGTCTCTGCACCCATGACACCATGTCCAGCAAACCAACCCAGCACTGTCAACTGCACACCTTCACCGCGATTTCTCAGCCTCGCAGTCAGTCCGGCTGCTCGCCTACTGTCTGCTTTGGATATGCAAATCCTTTCTACACCCGCTCAGTTGTTTCATTGTGAGGAGAGCACCCCTCCCTCCTCTGGTTGTGATACCCCTACCTTTGACAGTGCCTCCGACTAGAGCACTGTCTCTTTTGAGTCTGATGCCATGATGCCAGTACTGAAGTTTCAGTCCCCAGGAAACCTTGCCGGTTTCGATCATAATGCACCCTTTTGCGCAGAAGATGGCACACTTAGCACAAACTAGGACACTCACGGGTACTGAGAGCCAAAGGAGTGCTTGTTTACAGTCACCGTGGCTGACAGGACAGACAGTAAGTTATATGCAGGCACCTGTGGTGCCGACGCCCTATTACATCTTTCTATTGCAACTTTGATGTTGGATTGTAGATATGGATGCCAAATGAAGGATGGATATGTGGTACTGCATCTAGAATGTTCATAGCATATCCTCTCAAACACCAGAACTGATGCAGTGTGAATGATGATTGCGGACCCGGATTGCATTGTGGGAAATTTTACAAAAGGAAATATTGATTTGGCTGTTTTTGGTACACAAACTTGTGGACTTTTGGGTTTCAGGACCCCCCCCCCCCCAGGACTCTGTGGAGGATTGGGTATCTGGCCGGCACGTCCCCGTTTGGTGGCCCATCCCGTCCCTGCCCTCCATTCCGAATGGCGCCGGGCACCTCATCCCCTGCCGTGCGGACAGACCAACACAACCCCCCCCCCCCCCCCCTAACGGCGTAAGTCTGGCGACCCAGTCCGGGAGTTGGACCTGATGTCATGGGCTGCAAGCTGCTGTATTGCGCCACTCTACTCTACCATCGTCTGTGGTGACTGCCTGCGCCAAGCCGGTAACGAATGGGGGTAGAGCCGGGGGCCGGAGCAATTTACGCTGTAAATTTACGTAAATTTTTGTAAATTCCTCGAAAAGTGGCGTAAATTCCTGTAAATTTTTGTAAATTCGGCGTAAATTAGGGGTTTTACATGATTTCCTTGCAATTGCTGGCAATTGCAAATATTTGTGAGCTAGATTCTTGTCCATTTTGGAATGTAAATTGTGTAAATGCCCCTTCCCTGTGGCAGAGTCTGCCGGGGCTGTGTAGCCAATTCGCCGAGACCGGCAAGACGAGTGAAGATCCCTGCCTCCAGCTTTTCCCCGGCTGGAGAAGGAGGCATTTAGGGGCATCCTCTCTTTCTTTGCTGTCACATGCTTTGCGTGCCATTCCGTGTCTTTACAAATATTTGTGAACAAGACTTGTGTCAATTGTCGTCTGCAAACATTGTTGATGCCTGTCTCCTATGCCCAAGAACACCAGGCCGAATGCGGCAAGACGAGTGAAGATCCCTGCCTCGAGCTTTACCCCGGCTCGAGAAGGAGGCATTCAGGGGCTTGAAGATCCCTGCCTCGAGCTTTTCCCCGGCTCGAGAAGGAGGCATTTAGGGGCTTTCTTCCTTCCTTTGCTTTCTCGTGCTTTGCGTGTCATTCCCTGCACTTACAAATATTTGTGAACAACATTTGTGTCCATTGTCAAATGCAAACTTTGTTGATGCCCGTTTCCTATGCTAGAGAACACTAGACCGAATCAGGCAAGAAGAGTGAAGATCCCTGCCTCGAGCTTTACCCCGGCTCGAGAAGGAGGCATTCAGGGGCTTGAAGATGCCTGCCTCAAGCTTTTCCCCGGCTCGAGAAGGAGGCATTCAGGGGCTTTCTTTCTTTCCTTGCTTTCCTTCTGTTCACGGTGTTCTAGCTTTGTTATGTAAATGTGGGTGCAGAAGCAAGGCGGTGATGCCGTGTGGCAAGAATATGCTACTCCGGCAGCCGCGCTCCGCTACATCAAGTCCGAAGGTGCCCCCTCAAATTTGCAGCAAGTGCAGATTGAGCGTGCGGCTAAGAATTCGAAAGCACGCAATGGTTGCGAGTTCTCGGTTGAAGCCCCCAAGGCACCACCCAAGCCCGCGCGAACGACAGCCTACACCCCATCGGTCACCTCGTACGTTGACGTCCTCAGTTCATCATACTGTGCGAGTTGCCGCGGCCGGCTATGCGGGGACACTGCTGCATGCTCCCAGTGCCAACAGGGGGTGCATGAGCAGTGCTTCGTTGTTGTGAAGGGAAACGCCAGACAGGTGGAGGTGGATGAGGAGGGCGAGTCGGGAGATCATCGATGGTGTTTCGCATGTGCATGTCGGGTGTGTGCCAAGCCTCTAGGGGACACTGACACTCAACAGTGCATGCGATGTAAATGCTATGTGCATGTCACGTGCATTAATGATGGTGCTTGCCTCTCTTGTGCTCGGTCCGCACCTAAGCAGGTCGCAGAACCCCGTAGAGAGCAGCAGCCATTCCACGCTTCGTGGCAGTCTGGCCGCCCTTGGCTTAAATACGAAGATGGCATGATGCATTGTCGGCTTGTTTGGCTTTGCACGGATGGAGCAAATGTCATGGTAGGAACAACGAGGGCTTGCAACAGTTGGCTGCATACTACAACTCTTCCCCTGCGCGTTTGAAGGGGTTGCGGGAGTTCGCTTCAGAACTAGGGACCACTAGGGACCCCGTTCCCCAACGCCATGCCGGCACCGCGGAGAACCCGATCTTGGTGAAGGAGCAGGAGGAGGAGGAGGAGGAGGAGGAGGAGGAGGAGGAGGAGGAGGAGGAGGAGGAGGAGGATGGGGACGAGAGGGAGCGAAGGGAGTGGCTGCATAGGCAGCAGCACGATAGTTGGAAGGTGAGGGAGATGGAGGGCAGCGAGTGGCCCCCATTGTAAGCACTTGTGCATGTGCATGGGCATGAGCATGGGCATGCTATGTGGGGGCATGTATACATGCATCAACGCAAATCGAAACTAATGTTAACCCAATGTGTGTAGCTTGATCTTTCCACCCTCATCTCTAACCCACACACTCGAAACCAATAACATACAACCAAAACTAACGTATGTACCCCCCCCCCCCCCAGGCCCTCGTCAGGGAGGCAGCACCCATGGCGGCATGGGACACGTCAGTGTGGAACGCGGCGGTGTTCTGGACCCTCCTCCTGAACTCCACCCTCCCCAGGGCACCACTGGTGCTGGCCTTGCGCTTGCGAGCGCTGCTATTTCACCCCCCCCCCCATCACCATGCATTATTACACCTGCGATTACTGCGACACACACGTGGAGCACCCCTGGTCCCACGTAGCCCACTCCTGCCCATCGTTTCTCGTGCGAAGCCAGTGGGCGTTTGTGCGGCTCCTCACCATGATACCCAAACTGGAGGGATCATACCTACCTGACGGTACTACCGTCGTTCAGCCCAGCGTCAACACCTTCGTCACTGTGGCGCTGGAGACGGACCTCCACATACCCTCCCCCCTCCCGCCCCACAGGTGGACCGTTTTTTCTCCCTCTGGCCTTGTACGGTCCGTACACCCCGCCTCAGCGGCACGAGACGAGACACACGACCGTGTTCGTGTCGTCCTGGAGGCCATGGCTGACGCCACCCCCTCACTCACGGACCTGTTGATGGTCCTGGACACCCTTGAGTGGCCCACCCGGCCGAGCTTGACCCTCAACCCACATGTGTCTGAACACCGCACTCATGTTGTCCTACCACTGTTGGTGGCGTTCCTCGCACGCTGGACCATGTGCCACCTGCAGCATTGGCGAATGCTGGCGGGGGGTCGACTGCCCCTGCGAATGCCCCCCCCCCCCCTGCACAGTGGGCCCCCACGGTGACATTTCTGGTTCACCGCAACCTGCAGGACCCTTCCATTGCCCACCTTGTGCAGGTTCACCCGGGACCCCTAGTCATCCCCACTATCGTTTCGGCCTTGCAACCCCTGCTCCAGATGCTGCCTGGGCCCATGAACACTCTGGCCACCAGGCATCACGTGCTCCTGTGGGACACAGCAGTGGTCCACACGCTACCGTCTCAGGACCGCTTCCAGTAAAAAGACCCATCCCGCTTTCCGTGCCTTGCATGTGCCCTGCCTCGATGTCCCTCCCCAGCACAAGCACGACCACACTAGGAGGTGTATACCCCGCTCTCACACCGCATGGTCCGAGGGTGAGTGCGGTGCGCCTGAGCCTAATTCCCCCCATGAGAGGCACTCCGTGGGCCCCTAAGGCCCTCTTCGGATCGGGAAGACGAGCCCAAAGCCCAAAGCCCCCCCCCCCCCCCCCCCCCACACTTGTACGGCGCTAAAAGAGGGGCAGTGCGGGAAAAAAAATGTCTTTAGGAGTGAAGAGATACGGAGGCCCCCAGAAAAGATTTAAAAAAAACCCGCACAAGGTCCAAAAAAAAAAAAACTGTATGGACCGAATGGTTGACGCAATGGGGCAGTTCGGCAAAAAAAATTTTCGCAAGGTCCCCAAAAAAGAAAAAAAAGAGGCCGAACAAAAAGGAGTCAAGAAAAAGGTGAAGAAGACTCCAACGTCAACCAAGCGCCAAGTGTGCATGCTCCTTTCCTAACCCTCACCCAACAACCTCTTGCCCTTTCCGTTGTTTGCAATGCGCCAGAAAATCAGTTGTGTTTTTGAGGGACGGAACACATTTTTGACCCAAGCCCGGGTCCATGGTGCAATCCCCAACCCCATAACCCCCCCCCCTCCCCCACCCCCCGGCAGTCCATGGGCAAACCCACCAAAAAAAACCCTGGCTGTCGGTATATATAAGAATGTATTCACACACATTCTTTTCTAATCCAAACACCAAACCAATCATTGAAACGGTGGGAAAACCCACTTCGGGTCACAAGGCCCAAGCAACCAACCTTCAAAACATTGAGTTTCTCTGTTTTGAGTTTTTGAGGTTGGTTGAGCTGTTGAGTGACACCGTCCGTTCTACTAATTTACGCCATTTCTTGGGAATTTACGCCACTTTTCTTGGGAATTTACGCCACTTTTCTTGGGAATTTACGCCGTTTGGGGAAAAATTTACACCCATTTACACAACCTGGTGGCTGGGGGCCGAAACGAGTGTAAACCCCCGTAAATTACCGGCTTGGCCTGCGCTGAGTGCTGCAGCCGTTGCAACGTACTGTGAGGAATCCCATAGCGGTTGGCCAGTGACCGACGGCAGTTGGTGGCAAATCCACAAATTTTGCCGCCAACAATCGGTGGTTGACCGCCACGGGTGTGCGTGCCACAGCACTGCCCACCCCGCCGTATGCTGCCATTTGCATGTGCCAGGGCCACAGGGCGTGGGAAAAATTCGTCTTCAAGGAAGGTGGCGAAATCTGGGGACTTTGGCAGTGCAGTGTATGCATGAGGCAATACTAGCTTTGGGATTTGCAAGGCTCGCGAGGTTTCCCCCCTTCGAAATAATGGCGGCATGAAAATTCTATTGCCTTCGGCAAGTCCACCTCGCAGAGAACTCCAAGCAACGCACACACAAAATAGGGAAAAAACGACATAAAGACGGCCTAAAACATGCTTTACATACCTTGGATGGTCATTTTAAGTGATCACAATCACAAAAACAAGTTTTGAAAACTTCGATTTTTGAGCTGCCCAGGGTGAAAATCTGCATAAGCAGGTTGTGTACCAATCCCTTGGGAGAACCCCCCCCCCCCCCCTCCCCCGTGCGCCCAATACCGAAATAGGGTGAAAAACATGTAAATACGGCCTAAAACATGGTTTACATACCTTGGATGGTCATTTTAGGTGATCACAATATCATAAAAACAAGTTTCGAAAAGTTCGATTTTTGAGCTGTCCAGGGTGAAAAACTGCATAAGCAGGTTGTGTACCAATCCCTTGGGAGACCACCCCCCCCCCCCCCTCGTGCACCCAATACCGAAATAGGGTGAAAAACATGTAAACACGGCCTCAAACATGCTTTACATACCTTGGATGGTCATTTTCGGTGATCACAATATCATAAAAACAAGTTTCGACAACTTCGATTTTTGAGCTGTCCAGGGTGAAAAACTGCATAAGCAGGTTGTGTACCAATCCCTTGGGAGAACCCCCCCCCCCCCCCCGGGACCTATTACCCAAATAGGGTGAAAAACATGTAAATACGGCCTAAAACATGGTTTACATACCTTGGATGGTCATTTTAGGTGATCACAATATCATAAAAACAAGTTTCGAAAACTTCGATTTTTGAGCTGTCCAGGGTGAAAAACCGCATAAGCAGATTGTGTACCAATCCCTTGGGAGACCCCCCCCCCCCCCCGCACCTAATACCCAAATAGGGTGAAAACCACGTAAATGCGGCCTAAAACATGCTTTACATACCTTGGATGGTCATATCATGTGGTCACAATATCATAGGAATTCGAAGACTTCGATTTTTGAGCTGTCCAGGGTGAAAAACTGTATAAGCAGGTTGTGTACCAACCCATTCACTAGCCCATTATTGGTGGAAACAGCCATTTCGCGTCTTTGGCCCGGGCATTTGACCGGCCCTTGGCACGGCTAGAGACTGCAAAACACGTCCTTCTGTATCCTAGTAGGCATATACTGTCACAGCATCCCCACTCACACCCCTCAGAGTGGGTACCACGGGGTCACCGAGGTCGCCAAAACCGCCAACACAGCAAAAATGGCTGAAAAGTGCATAAACTGCATGAGCGCTCGTCCCACTCCGCCCCATACAAACCCTATGGAGTCGGGACCCGGAAACACTTTTTCGGCTCAAAATCGAAAAAAACCAAAAGATTCATGATTTTCGACCCAAAAAAAAACGGGCCGTCATTTCCCCCCCCCCCCCCCCCCCTCCCTCAAAACCTCAAAAAAGTGGGTTTCAAGTGGGGGGGGTTTGGGGGGGTTCCGGACCAAAAACTCATTGGGGGATGCGTTTATTGGACAAAATAATGATTTTACAAGGGGTTAAACTAACAATTCAACCCCTTGGGGTAGGGTACGCGAATAGGCCCAAAAAGGCCAAAATGGGGGGGTATGTGGCGTTTTCCCCTACATACGCCTGCCTGGCTTTGATCTAACAACCTCTGCGAGGTGATAAATCCCCCCCCCCCCCGTGAGAACAGGTCATCGCCAACGGCTGTCATAGCGAGGCCAGTCGGCGATGAACCAACGGTAGTTTGTGGTTGACGATTGTCCCCATCGGCTGCGCGTTGTTACTTTCTTGTCACAACCAAAAGCCCCGCCCTGTGTTGGTGGTGCCGCATGTACAGGCCTGTGAGCTGAACGGCGTCAACTTTGGAGGTCTTGAGCTCCGCATCAACATGGCTCATGACAAGGACGAGCGCATGCGGGCCATCACGAAGAAGGCGAAGTTACGGGTACGTTGACCCCCCCCCCCCCCGTGAGACGTCGTACAGCACGACTGCACTCAGGAAGGTGTGTGCCCCGCGGCGGACGTGAGTGAGTGAGGGGCGCCTCACCTGACTCCCCCACCAGAGGCCTTCCGTCAGCGCGTAAGGCTCTCGGATCGGAGAGAAAAGCCCAAAAGCCCCCCCCCCCCTTTTGCGAGAGGAACTCCCTTGTCAGGGCAAAAGGGGGTGTTGTTTCCGTCAAATTCTGGAACTTTAGTGGTCCTCTCGCAAGGGGAGTGAACCGATCGGTGTGCGCGTCTGTCGCCGCGCGGCGCTGAGTAGTGGCCTGAGGCCCGCTGCCTGTGACGCAGGATCCGGAGCATCACACTTCCACGCACCCCCTGTGCAGGTCCGAGACATGCGCGCCATGAACTGCCGGGTGCTTGGGGCATCGCAAAAGCGGCTCCGCCTGGATGCCGAAGAGGCTGGCAAGAGTGGGAGGCTGAAGGATATCTTGAGGGAGCTGAAGCCGGAGGACTATGGCAAGGGCAAGGGCAAGGGCAAGGGGAAGGGGAAAGGGAAGGGGAAGGGGAGGGGGAAAGGAATGGGAGTAGGAAAGGAGGAGGGAAAGGGGTCGGGGGATGGGAAGGGGGGAGGGGCAGGGGAGGGTTAGGGGCAGAAGTAGGGGGGAGCGTTCCATTTTTCTGATAAAGGGCAAGCCTCCCCACCCCCATCTCCAACTGCCGCAGGGCCGAGGTGTCTGACAGGGGGTCAAATGTGGTGAGTTGGGACGGAATGAATTGCACCCGATGACTTTGATGTTCAATGGACCGCGTGAGTATTTTGACCACGTCTCGCCTCTTCCCCTCCCACACACAAACGCAAGCGGAGGGCCCAAGGCACCTGCGAGATCTGTTTGCTTCGTCGCATTGCATTGAATTGTTGCACAATTTAACTCAGACCAACAGAAAAGCGCTCAGTGTCGTGTTTTCTCTCACAAGAATCCGTTTCCTTGGGAGGCAGCCCAGGGAGTGTTCCCACACTGGGACCCACACAGCCCCACAGCGCTTGGCACCAAATGGAGAAATATCGGTGCGGATTGTCAGTGTGGGGGGGCACGTTCCATCTCTGACCGCTTGCAGGGGAGCGGGCACTTTGTTGTAGAGAGGGCGCGAATTGCGATGCCCCCCGGAGAATCTGCAGCATCTGACCCTGGCTTTTCAAACCAGCATCTACCCCACCTTCATTGAGTCCACCGATCCATTCTTCTCCCCCCAGGGGCTGGGGCCCTTGGCACAGGCGTGGTGCGCCCGCAAAGTGACCCGCTCACATGCCACAGCGAGAGGCATGTGGCAAAAATACGTCCGACGCCGGAGCAACGCCAGAAATCACGACACAAATCCGCCCATTCAGCCGCTTTTTTGCGTTCATTTTCTTGGGTCCCCCCCCCCTCCCCAAAGGGCACACCAGCGTGTCTGCCCACAAGTCTTTGTCAGTGCGAGCCCCGCAGAAAGATCCCAGGCCAGTGCACCGCGCGCAGCCCGTGCTGTATCGCGCAGCATCAGCTGTTCAGACGGAGGGTTCTCTCAAAAAAGAACTTGACACAACGCAATGCAATGACCTTCTCGGCCACCCAGTCATTCGAAACAGGGTGTGCAATCAAAAGCTGTGAGTGATGTGCGCCTTTTCACGGCCCGGGAGCTGCTGGTGGTGGTGACATGCAGAGGAGCCAGTGCCTGCGGCCCATGTCCGACATGCAGCTTTGATGTGAGATGCCTGCCACATCCAAATGTGTGCACAGAAGGGAGGGAGACGAAAGGTCTCAGCCGTATGACCCTGACCCCTGAGCCCGGCAGAAGTCCGTGGTGAGGCTGAGGTGCTCAGGGTTGCACCTGCTGCCAGTGAATGGGGGCACACTTCTCTGTTCCGCATCGGCACTGCCAGGTCGCCTGTCAGGCCGTCTGCAAGTGCAAATGATTGTTTTGGCTCAAACCCCTGGGCACAGCATTGAGAACCGCTATCCATCTCACAGAATTGGAATCTCAAAAATGCCCAGAGTCGCCTCCACTTCGCATATTTCATCTTCAATGCACTTGCTCTCAGCCACGCCACAGGCTTTTGCTTGAGGGTGGTCCTGCTGAAGTTGGGGGGGGGGAGGGCGTCCAGGATTGCACACTCCAGATGGGCATTCAAAGTTCTTGACTTTTTGGTGGGATTTATCTTGCTCTGAGGCAAACTGTTTTCTGATGCAAGTGGGCGGGTGCCCCCCAGTCCCTGCGGTACTCCTTGCGTCCTCACAATCAATTCGCGAAACAAGAAACGGCTGACCCTTCCCAACAGTTGTGGTGCCTCTGGCAGCATCTGGTTACAAATCTGCGGGCTTCCTACCCGCTTGCCTCCTGCACCTTGTTGGGGTCAAAAATGGCCCAAAAATGCCATTTTCCTTCTGTTTTGGGTACCGGGTATGTCTGTAGGAGGGCCATTTGCAGTGGAATCTAGCTACGTGATGAACAAATGCCCCCAGGCACTGTTTACTGCGTTTTGCACACAATTAGTGGGCTCAACAACACTTTTTGGTGTCCAAGTGCTGCAAGTACAGCCTCGAAAAGCAACTTCTTTTGCACATTTTTTCAAGGACCACCTACCTTTACTGTGTTTGACTGCCATGTATTGCGTTGGGCAGCTTTATTGCGTTGGGCACCTTTGTGGTGATCAATGATGATGAATGGACAAGGGCGCAGACTTGGGTATAATTAGGACACCATTTCTGCGGCTTGCTCTTAGGTCCTCAGGCTTAGCACACTCACACAGACATAGGCAGGTATAGGAAGGGTTCAATCTTTAGGCTTTTCCTGCGAGGCAAGCGTCTCAGCTAGCCTCAGCAACTCTCCTGGGTTGTTCTGGGACAAGTAGTCAACCAGAACTGAGTTTAGGCGTCCCTCAGGGAGCACGAAGGCAGAGAAGGCTTCTTCCACTCCAAATCCTTCCCAGAGGGCGAGGAAGCGCCACCCTTGGCGGTAGCGGTGGTGAATGATGGACTTCACTAGGTAGAATCCTTCTTTTGCCATCTCCTCGGCTTTCATGTCGGGGAGTTTCCCTTCTACTTCCATGGGGCTAGCAGCGCCCTGTAGGTCCAGAGCAGCGATCTCCTCGTCGTTCAGTTCCCACTCTTCTCCACAGAGATCCTCAGGGTTATAGTAGTACTTCAGTTGTTGCGCTGCGCACACCAGGATCCCCCCTAGCCGGGGAGGACACCGCACTGTGATGCGGTCGCTGTCCACTGATAGGATCTTGTAGGGCCCAAAAAAGGGGTCATCGCTGGTAGAGCGGGTAGACGACTGTGGTGCAGCAACACCCAGTCACCCTCTTGATAGGTGGGGGGCACTCGGTGCTTGTTCTTCTTGTCCCACTGTCGCTCCCTCACTCGCTGGAGCATAGTCTTGGCCTTGTCCACCTTGTCTTGTTGCTCCTTCACCCATTCTCCTACCGTAGAGTAGGAATCCTCAGGATAGGGAGAATGTAGGAACCACGCCGGGCGCCCCATAAATAGCTCGTGGGGTGAGTAGCCAGTTGCTGAACTCTCCTGAGAGTTCATCATCAGGGAAATGACGGGGAGTAGTTTCACCCAGTCCTTGGTGCGCCCAGTCTTGCACCATATCCTCACATTCTCTTTGAGAACTCGGATCTGTCGTTCACATAGGGGGTTACTCGTATGATCCCCGTGGACACTTGGGCATTGAGGGCCCTCAAGACTCTCTTGTACCATCCAGTGTCTGAGCGTACTCTGACGTCTTCGTCGAAACTGATCTCCTCAGGTGCCCCATAGACACGGAACCACTCTTCGAGGAGGATCTTGATGGTCTCCTCGCCGGTAATGTGCTTGGTGCATGGGAACACTCGGGTGAACATGGTCAACCCACGGTCACCACTAGGGCGAAGTTGTAGCCCCTAACTTTCGGCATCTCCGTGTAGTGTATGTAGAGCACACTGTTGGCACATTGTGGGATGGGAAGGGTCGGATAGAGACCTCTATCACTGTCATCTCCAGGTTTGCAAGACCGGCACAGACACTTGTCCACGATAGGCTGGAGGATCTTCCGTAGTTGATCATCACTCCACGTAGTGTGGAACCACTTCTTGAACAGCTTTAGGGTACGGTCAGCACCAACATGACCACTGGACGCATGGGTCCATTTGAGGAGAGCCGGAATACGGTCGCTAGGCACGACAATCCGGTCTTCATGCCAGAAGTAGGACTTATCACGTTTCCACTGGTCCTGGTTGACCAGGACACGTTCCATACACTTCTCCAGGCGTTTGTAGATATCCCCAAACTCTTTGAGGTACTCAATTTGTCGGAGCCCATCTAGAGGTCTAATCATGGTTATGTTCAGGTCAAGGTGTACATCCATACGGCCGAACGCCTCCTTGGCTAGCTCCTCCGACCCGGCACCAATCATGTCATTGAATTGTTGCGGCTTATGTAATGCGCACACTCGTTCTTGACACCCTGGATATGGTGCACTGAGAGCCGCAGTTGGCTCAGGTAGGTCCACCAACGTCGGAGCTTTGCCTTCACAGGTGGGGGTCCCTTTTGGAAGGTACATACCGGTTCTTGGTCGCACAACCAAACCACAGGGTTGCTCCCCAATAGTCAGGACTGAGAAGATAGCACCAGCATACCTGCGAGCAGTTCTTGCTCGTAGCTTAGGCGTCACAAGTTGCCCACCCTCTAGGACCCCGTATACGCGCGATGTGACAATATTCTACATTTCTACTTTGAGTATGCTATTTGACATATGTGACCAAAGTTGTTGGCAGAGCTGTGTGACACCCGTTGGAATACGTGTTGATGTGTTAGCCTTGTGTATCCCCGTCTTCTAGTGTGTTGTATTTGACGTTTTTCTGAAGCTGGCCGAAATTTCGGCCTGGTTTTGGGTAACATTGCAAACAACTATGTGTATATGCAGCTTTTGACCTTTCTGGCCGAAATTTCGGCCAGCTTTTTGGTTTCCTAGTGAATAGGCATAGTTATTTTTATTTTTTCTTAGGGCTGGCCGAAATTTCGGCCAGCTTTTTGGTCTGTTCACTATTCAAGCACTTATATTCTGGTTTTTGGGCGGTCGGGCCGAAATTTCGGCCAGCTTTTCCTATTTTTGAACATTTAAGCAATTATTTCCCCTTCGAACACACCTGGCCAAAATTTCGGCCAGCTTGCAATTGTCGTTGTTCATGAGTATTACACCATACACTCCTACATAACTGTTTTCTTGTCTCAGTATTAATGTCTTCTGCTATTACTGTCAATGTTGTACATGCTGCAGTTACTTGTGCTTTTGCTACTACAGCCAAAGGGCTGTTGCGAAATGCATTACGTGGTGGGACTCTGCAAAAGCTTTTGCAATTCTGCCTCATGTTGCGGAAGAATCGCAGGAGCCGGCACTCCCTGACACAGTTGAAGGCTGCCGCCACTGAGAAGAAGCCCCCACGATGGTACATGACATTTTTGTCACAGTTCCATGCCCTATACTGCCTGCTGCGTCGTATGGCCCTCCCATACTCTAACTGTGGGTCTGGTTACAACTGGGGTATTATGTCCTGCCGCCAACGCCGTAAGGTAGGAGTCCTTGGTCAGTGTAACACTAAGCAGGAGTCCATTCACCATCGTGCTCGACTAGCAGCACACAACTTGTGGAACACCATGCACGGTAGGCAAGTTTGTATATGGTTTGATAACCTGAGGCGTGACAGGTCGGGAGCTGATCCCCATTCACCCGACTTAACCCTAAACTGTACAGCTGTTGCTGTTTTGCACACTACTGCCCTACCTGCATACCGGGGTCTGCCGGAGCTGGCCGAAATTGAGGCCAGGGTACCAAAGGTTGCAGATGACATCTTTCGCTCACATAGATCATTGTTTGATCGTATTGATGTTGCCCACCAAGGTATTCAGAGAGTTGGGGTACGTGCTCCTTTGGATATTGCCAGAAAAAATGTTCGTTCCCTCAACCGGAGACCCTTTTTCCTGTCTGAGCTCCGCTCCGGCACACACAAAGAGCTTTTGCAACTCGTGGTTGATTTGTCATGTGTGGAACACCGCACCAGACACTGTGTTCCGCTGCTTGTGGACATGAAAATACACTTTGCCCTACTTAAGCTGTGTTATGGTGCTGCTTATGTTCCGTGGAATGTACCACAATTACTGTTGGGTTTTCCTTTGGTGTACGGAGTATGGCATAGCTATAAGTATTGCGTTGAATTGATCTACAGGGCGTTCCTGCCGTTCATTAAGTTTTTGGAGCAGGGGAACAACCTTCAGGTTGGGTCTATCCTCCCTCGCAAGGTCAAGGTCATCCATATGGAGAAGACATTGCTTGGACTCATGCTAGCCACATCGTCCAATAGAGGCAGACTAGATGAGCGCGTCACTTCCTTGCTCAATAGCCAGCGGGACTTGACACCCATTCAGCGCAAGGGTTTGCGTATGTTATTAGCCCTTAAGGCTTTGCTGTACACATACTGTCCAGCTGCTTTCAGCATTGGGACTTTGGTTCGTGAGTGCAACTGGGAGGGCCGGGGGGCAGGTTCCGGGATTGTAGCTAAGCAGGCACTTGAGATGTCCCTACTGCTCTTGCTGAACATCCTAAAGCCCGAGGAGCAGTTAGCCACGGAGTATGTGAAAACCACTGCTGTTGCTCTTTTGTTTTGGAGTCAGTGGCATTCCGCCTCCCTAGGGTGTATCCACTCTGAGGAGCTGGGTGAGGCACTTCTGAGTCGGTTCTTAGCCCACTGTCGCCGCAACACTGCCTATACCAGTGTCCAACAGTCGTCTGATTTATTTCTGACACTTCCCCCTGTCCAACCGGGAGAGAAAGTTTTGCGTGGTTTGCTGACTGAGAGATCCGTGGCAATGTTCTCTGCCAATCTTAAACAATTCATCTTGACAGCCCATACACAAAGCCTACCCATTTGTGTTCCCGTTCCGGACTATAAAGTTGAGGTGAGAAGACTGGATGCAGTTGAGGATCTGACGTTCTCCGGTACCATGTCTAGGACACGAATCATCACAGACCGTTTAAAAGTGGTTCTGTTGCATGCAATGCAAAATCTGGTTGCGCGTACCAGGGTTTTTGAGGGTGTTGAGGATTTTTCTACAGACAAATGCACCTGCCCGCACTGCTGCCCAGCAAGGAGTGATGCGTACTGCACATGCTTCCATTCGCGCTGCCAACCGTGCACCGCCTGCTGCTCCTGCTGCTGCTCCTAGTGGAATTGCCTTGCCCCCAAAGCCACCCCCGAAGCCCCGAGCCAGAGGCCCCCCAGTACCCCCCCCGCCCCCCCCCCCCCCCCCCGCCCAGTGACCCCCCCCGCCCCTGATGATTCCATTGCCGTCGACTCTTGTGATAGTGACCGGGATATTGATTGTGATGCAGACAGCGTTGCCTCCTTTGAAGCCCTAGATGAGGCGGAACACATCGGTGTGGATACCCAGGACTGGGACTGATTTCTGTTTGCAGCTGTGTTTGTCACTGTGGTATGGGTTGTGCCACGCATTGCCAGTGATTTTGGTGTGTCTATTTGCTGTTTCATGTTTTTCTGGCCGAAATTTCGGCCAGACTTGTTGTTTTGTCATATGGCTACCCCCAGAACACAAATGACATAAGGTTCTGGCCGAAAGTTTCGGCCAGCCTCTCAGAATGGTATTTGTACACAGTGGTTTGACATGCAAAGCAGTACTGGCCGAAATTTCGGCCAGGCTATCCGATTTTCCTGTCAGGCAGTCCGTTTTGGTCTTTTTTTGGTTTATCTGTGCTTGTTATTTGCTATCTGGGAACTCTCCCCTTCATGAAATGTTGCCCTGTAGCCCTTTATTTTATGACTGAGCCTGGAGGGGTATCACAGGACATGGCTGTATCGCCAGATGGTGAGCCTGCAGCAGACAATGGGCAATCTCAAGTGCAATCCCATTCTCAAGAGGACCAGGCGAGCACAGAGGGACTTCAAAAGAAGCCCAAGGCCGCACCAAAGAAAAATTTATCCATCCTCCATCAAGTTATCCGACTGGGTTACGTCAACGACGAAAATAAAGGTTCGGTGGGATCAGATTATTATCGACCACGACCGAAAATTTGGGCAGGTCCGTAGGCTGAGGATATGTATCAGTGTGATGTTGCAATTTACAATTTGTCAACCAAGACCCCGCTGTACACTTCTACGTCCCATCTGGTTTCCATTAGGTCTGCCACTGCCTTTGATAACAGGCTGCCCCGTTACGTGGCTTTTGCTGAAGGACCCATGTCGTCTGTGATGCCTGTTGAGATATTCTCATTTCTTTTGAGCCTGGTTCCGGTCCCAGAACGGGCAGGCAACTGGTTTTTGCTGGGGACTTTGTCTGTGTATTTTGCAAGCATGATGTCTACCAGGTTTTCCAAGGACTGTAATGTTGTGTGTGCCCTTTTGGGTGAGGAGACTGTTGTGCCTGATGAGTTTGTTCAGTCCATCAGAGCAGCTATCACCGACGCCGACACGTGCCCCCCCAAGTCATGGGAGGATGTGTACCACGACTTGGGGGCAGGTTTTCCTGTGGATTGTTCTGGGGTTAGGTATGTAGATGAGGATCCTGAGGAGCAAGATGGGGAGGCAGAGTCGCAACCAGAGACACACACTCCAAAGAAGAAACCCAAAACTGCCCCTGCCCCCTCACCCAGTGGCACGCAGTGCGCTCAGGCCACCCCAGCTTCCTCCTCAGGCACTGTGGCCCCTACTGGCAAAGGTATGAATACTTTTGTGAATCATTTTTCACCATCCCAGGGTGGAAACACACAGTCACAGAACTCTGCCACTGCCAAGCCTGGTGCTGCAGCCCCTGCCAAGCCCTCTGCTAACACAGGTGCTAAGAAGCCCCGTGCATCTGGTCTGCGCAAGCGCTAATGCCAGTCCTGCTGCTTATATTGCCTATCAGTATGAAGTCTAGCCGAAATTTCGGCCAGCATGCAGTCCTCAGCCTCTTCGGCCTTTTATTATTGTGTTTCCCCATAGGCACTGCAAAAGTCTGCTTTGATTCGTCGGGTGTCAAGTATTTGCTTGTATTTGAGTATATTATGTTGCACACCCTGTTCAAATGTCACTGCTCCTGTGTTCCTTGCTCATGTCTACTGTCATAGGTACCCATTTCAGTGATCATATTCGGAGTTTCGATGGACCTGGCCGAAATTTCGGCCAGCTTAGGCCTGTCTGTCAAATAGGACCATGTGTTTGGACATTTGTCGAAGAGCTGGCCGAAATTTCGGCCAGGTTGGTTAAGATAGGAAATACAAGTGCATGCTTTGGGATAGTTTTCTGTGTGCTTCAATGAAAGGTATGTTTGGGGTTCCCTCATCTGTGGTGTATAGGGGGGTTCTGTGATCAACCTGGAACAAAGGGGAGAGAAAAATAGGCAGCCCCCCCCCCCCCCGCACTGGAATGCTGTGGTCTAAATGTAAAACAACACTATATTTTGGTGATTGAATGTCTTTATTTTGAAAATCTGTGTGTTTCCAGAAATGCAAATAATGGCATATATTTGAAATACACACCTTGTTTTTGCATGTTGCCACCAGGGGGGTTTGGATACCCAAAAAATAACACCCCTTTTCACATACTTTTCTGCTCACTACAACATGGACTTCCGTGGGCCATAGCGCCAGGTGGGGGGTGGGCAACTTGTGACGCCTAAGCGTAGGTGGAATAATTACCCCTAGCCTCGTTCTATTTCCAGTTCCAATGGCTCAGGGGAACCATTTGTCCTCAGGGTAGCTGTGCTTCAAAGTTCCATCTCGGTTCAGTCCATCGGGCCCCCATTGGGATATGGCCGAATCGAAATCCACCTTCTCTAGCGCTTGCCACTGGAACAACGTTCCACCACCGTTCACGTTGCTGGCGTCAGTCACTAGGATAATTTCACCTTGTGCCTTAGGCACGCCCAAGCACTCAGCGTTGGCCACTTTGTCCTTGAGCTCGTCAAACGCTTCTTGCTCTTGCGGGCCCCGGCGCCAGGTAGTGCTCTTCTTGATGAGGTCCGTCGTGATGGCGCTGGTGTAGGTGAATTTCTTGATGTGGCAACGGTAGAAGTTGCAGGCCTCTATGAAGATACGTACATAAGTCCTTTCTTTGGGTCTTCATGTCGTACTTTGGCATCCATCAGGGGTTTGGCCTTAGAGGCTGCAGGGGTCCACCACCCATTGCCAATGTCGAACCCCAAGTACTGCATAGTCTCGTGCATGAACTCACACTTCTCCAGCTTGAGTCGTGTGTGGTTCTCCTTGCAGACATCAAAGAACTCCCCGAGGAGGAGTAGATGGTCCTCCAGGGTGTTCGTTCGCAGGCATACATCATCGCTGTGTGCTTTCATCTGGGCGCCTGCGGATATGAGTTCTTGCACTACGGGTCTTCGACGTAGGATGGACAGTATCTTGTTCATCAGCTCTTGAAAAAGAGCGGGTGCGTTCGCCACGCCAAAGGGCATGACCTTCCACTTGAACACCCTCCCCTGAGGGGTGATGAACGCTAGGAGTTCCTGGACGTTGGGCATCACGTCCACCTGCCAGAAATCACTTCTATTGTCCATCTTAGTCTTGTAGCAGCAGGAGGCTATCTTCTCCAGGGTTGACCCCATGTTAGGAATAGACCCGGAGTGGTTCAGTGTTTTCTTGTTCAGCTCTCCATAGTCCACCACCAGCCGTTTGGCTGTAGACCCACGCTTAGCCACCAGGAAACAGAGGCGGGAGTGTTGGGGGTAGTACCCATTGTTGTACTCCAAGACCAGGCCAGCGTAGATACCTTCTTGTATCTGACGCTCAATGTCCTCCGCCTGCTTTTTAGGAGCTGGGTAGGGCCTCCGACGTATCTTATGCCCCACGAACTCAGCCCTCAGCTTGAGATGCATCTGGACTAGCTTGTCACAGGAAGCTGGAGGGGGTAGTTCCCCGAATACCTCCAGATAAACCTGATCAGCTTGTATACTCTTGGGTCCAGGGGCTTGATCTTGTCTTCTAGGTCCTCATCAAAGTGTAGGTTGCTTGCTGTATAGAAGCAGGGAGGTGGTCCTCAACCGGCTCAGCATCCTTGGCGGGGTCTTTCAGCCCTTGATAGGCATATAGTAGGTCCCGCTCGACCGTCTCTGGTGGTCGGGTACAACATAGGGACGCTCGAGGGGGCTCGCATACACATTCCTCTGAGAGCTCATCTTCTTCGGGGGTCCTCACATGGGCACCCCATACGCTCTTCATGAGCTTCAAGTCCACCTCACGTTGCCAGGTGGTAATCTTGTGTTCCAGGTTCTCCTTGATTTGGGAAATATTTCCCATTGGTCCTCGTTTTAGCGGCCAGGAGCTGCGGGTAGGCCTAGGGTAGCATAGCCTCCTCGCCACGACTCTCCTCTTCAAGTCCACATACTCCCTCAACCTGGATCGAGGGTCCAGATCCTCATCCAGAGGCTTCTCTCCCCTGATGGAGAATAGAGGTTTCTCAGGCGTAGCGTAGTCGGCGTTCTCCACTTCCTCCACACAAGTCTAGACGAAGAAGGCATCATGGTTGGTTTCGTCATCAGAGTGCACGAAGCTGGTTAGCTCGGATGGCCCACACTCTGAAACTACATCAAGATTAGGTACATTGTAGGGGGTGTTGGGGGCAGCGGCGTCCGACACGACGTATTGCTCTCCCTCTGGAGTAGTCTCCACCGCCTCTCGGGGCCGGAGTCAGTTTTTCGGGACGTCCAGGGTGTAATCGTAGCTTTCATTTTGTATCTCGTGGACCAGAGAGGAGTCCAAATCTTCCCATGGTACTGGTGCCGGGCTCCCATCCACAACGCTTAGCATACTCCCCCATCTTGGTTTCCCGATAGGCGTCTTTATGCTTAGAGGCACGTAGATAGCGCTGTCCCGCAGCTTGGTGGAGGTCAGTGTCACCTTCTCCAATAGAGTACGCCACTACTCATTTCCCCCATGGGTTCCCCAATTGGGGGAGCACATAACCATACGGGAACGTTTCAGGGCCATTTTGGTCAGCACTCTCCCAGTTCACTAAACGTGGGCTTCCCGTAGGCCATCCCGAACGAGGGCTAGTAAAATTTATAGGAGAGTTGCACCCTTTGCTGCAATAGAGGTCCAACACGTGCTGCTTGTTGCTAGTGAACAGTTCCGCGCTTGGGTCTTCCTTGGAGTATCCCAACTCCTTTAGACCTTCGTCCAGGACATCCCCGAGGAGCTCATAGTCCTCCGTCTTGGCGGCAACCATCATAGTAGAAGGCTCCTTCTTACATACCCTCAGGTAGCTTGACGTTAGTTCAGACCGCTCCAGTAGTACAGATTCCCGTCCGTCGCCATGGTCCACATGAAGGACATAAGACGTTTGTAGCGTGAGGGACAAGCTCTGTTAGAAGTCGGTACCCAAAACGAATTCGAAGGCTTCGGTGTCCATCACATAGAATCTGTGGGCAATGCTTCTTGACCCCATAGGCACGTCGATCTCATAGTCCGCACAGCTGTGCACCACATGGCCATCCCCCATGGGTATGGCCGCGGTAGGCATGACGTTCTTGAGGACCCCACGGGGTAAAATTTTCTTGGCCACAATAGATATGGTGGCCCCTGTATCCAGTAACCCCAGGTATTCTTGTCCCCCTAGGCGGTTACGTACCCAGAACACCAAATCGGTATTCCGCCCAGAGCATCCTTGTCAGAATTGCGCAGGTAGGGTGGTATCAAACCCCTGCTTGCGAAGTTTTCGTACCATCCGCATCAGGCGGGACCGCTTGCGGGGACGAGATTCCTCTCCGTCTTCGTTGGGACGTTTGGCTCCTTCTTCTTGTTGAGCTTGAGCTTGCGCTTAGGACCACGTCGTAGGCCCAGTGTTTTGCTGACCACCAGACGGGTAAGGGTTTGTCCCCCCTTGCGTAGAGCTGTGGTTTCCCCCTGGTTTCCCTTGGTTCTTCTCGTTCCTCTTGTCAGGACCACCACGTCCTCCTTTGCCTTGGTCTTGGCCCTTGCTACGGCCCTTGGACTTGCCTTTGCCCTTGTCGCCGTTACCTTTGCGGTTTCGACCCCCATTAGGGGGCCCTCAGACTTCAGCTTAGCAGAAAGGCGTTGCTTGCCATAGCACTCATCCTCGTAGTGCTTGCGGTGACCATGGAAGGCACTGGCGATGGTACACCGGTAGGGTTCAGGCATCTTGGCCTTGCCGCCGGTGTTCGTCTCCTGCTTCTTGCCCTGCACCACGAAACATTGGTGCATATCACAGTCACGTGTATGGAGTAGGCCACCCTTTTTGTCTCGGGAGTCGCACCAGAATAAGTCCTGGATGTTCCTCATATACTGAGCATTCGTCGGGGTCTGCCCTTGTTCAGAGGGTCGGGGGCCTTGATATCCACGCCCATGGCTACCGGAATTGCCGCCTCCAGGGCGGTAGGCATTCAGGTGCTGGTCACTCTCCTTCTCCAGTGCCAACTCCAGTAGGAGTAACGACAAGTTCTCGTAGGTGAGGTTTCTTGCCTTGCGTTCCGCCGTTGCCCGACACTCTTCCCACACTTCTCCGGGAATCTTTGCCACAAGCTGGAAAAGCAGCTCGTCGCCGCCTTAAGATCTGGGTGTCAGTCGGCCTACCCAGTGGTCCAAGTCGGCCAATAGTTGAGAGATACACGCAGCTTTGAGGTTTTTCGGCAACATTGCCAGGTTTTTGGATCTCCGTCCGGATGGATAGGTCCGTCTCATGCGACGGGTACTGCCTCTCAAGGTCAACTAGCACCTCGGCGAACGTGGCGGACTTCGTCACAATTTGCTTCACCTGCTTCTCCAAGTACTTGGTTTTGCGACACTGCAAGAGCAGGTCGCACCTCACCCTCCCAATAGCCCGGGTTTTGGCTGATCATCCTCGGGAACCGGCCAAAACTCTGAGCAAACTCGCCGAGGTCCTTCCCCATGAACTCC
Source organism: Eutreptiella sp. 'Long Island Sound 2002' (assembly GCA_964036045.1). Taxonomy (NCBI): domain Eukaryota; phylum Euglenozoa; class Euglenophyceae; order Eutreptiales; family Eutreptiaceae; genus Eutreptiella; species Eutreptiella sp. 'Long Island Sound 2002'. The sequence continues at coordinate 15,096,506 of OZ038394.1, forward strand.
GGCAGGTTCACGACAATCTACGAGGTGGCAATAGCATTGGCCTCCCTTGAGCGACGCCTTTGTTGGCGTCGGCTCTTCCTTCTTTTCTTCTTCTTCTTGCCGCTCGGGTTCTCCTGGTTCTCAGGGTCGTCGTCCTCAGAGGGTGATGCCGACGACAAGGAGAGTGGTTCATCGTCCGAGGGGTCACCACCCAAATCACTGGAGCCATAGGGCCCCACGTCCACCAGCGCCCTCAAGGCCGTCAGCCCCAGCTGGTCCAGCTCAGCGCGTGTGGAATTCTCCACATGGCTGTAGGGAGGCTGCACGGTCCTTGGCACGAAGCAACTTCTGGGAATAGCCGCAGGGTTGGCATCGCCCGACTTCTCACACCACCCAGGGTATGAGTTAAGCCAGCAACCAGGTGGCTGGCCTGTACTCGGTGAGGTGAAGCTCAAGCGGTCATAGGTGACCCTTGGTGTGGTGTCAAGGGCTTCATCTTCGCCGTGATTTCTTGAGTGAGGTCTCCCATCAAATCCTCGCGGGCCCCTCGGAGGGCTTTCCTGATCTCAGAGCGAGTCAGGGACCGGTCAGAGGACCTCCTTGCTCCTTCCTCCACAGGACTCTCGGCCTCGCAGACCGCTCACGGAAGTAAAGCCATGCTCAGGCATGGTGTAGGTAGGCATCGTAGGAAGGGGGACGGCAGTAGGAACTCCTCGAAATGCATAAGGATCGTCACAGGGAGCCGGCTCGCGGATACGGGTGTAAGAAGAGGCAGATGCCACTGGTTGGCTGACTAGATGTGCCATAGATGGCGCCGTAGCGAGTGGGTCCACCCCATAGATGGGGTAAAGCACGCCAGTAACTTAGACGGCCCAAGTTGTCCACCCCGATAAATCAGCCAAAAACACCCAAAAAGGGCCATTTTGGCCGGTGCCAAATTTCATAGCCTGTTTTTTAGTCATTCGGACGCGTACATGAATTTGACTGCTTGACAGCCTGTTTTTTTTGGTTCTCATATCCACACACACAAACCCAGGTGACTGCGCATGGTCAATTTTTACGCTTCAGTGAACAAGTTTTGCTTTGTGCTGTGTTATCTTTGTCCACCTATGTACCTTTCTCTTGGAATTTCGAAAAGTGTCTAGAACCAGACACTCTTTGAAATTCCACCCCTGTCACAACGAGTTTTTGAGGTCGCAGTGTCTGGTTCCAGACAAACTAAACAATTTTCAACCTTTCAGGGGGGGGGGGTCACCAGGTGTCTATCCCGAGTGTCATACGTCCTATGTACACCCCCATAACATGGAGAATGCGTCTGGTTCCAGACATTTCGCTGAAATTCCGTGATTAAGATCCTCATGAGTGCACACTGTCTGGTTTCGGACACTCTCCACCAATTGTTTGGTCACTGAGCAGGTCTGTTTCATTGTTGTTCACTGTTTCGTTTAGTTTGGTTCTGTTCCACTGTTGATGAGCCAGGTGACCAGTGCTGCGACAGATCCCTTTGGTCTCCTGCGTGACTTCTTACGTGGAGCGAAGTATGGTACACCGCTGGAGCTTATGGATGCCGCTTTACGCGATGAGGAACCAGGTGCAGCCCTGCTTGTGGAGTTCTGCGCACAGATGAGGGTCAACCGGCGAACCAGACGCAGTATGGCAACGTTGATCAAAGCTCATGGGCAAACACCGTGGCCAAGGTGGTATGGAGTGTTTGCACGCCAAGTGTACACAATGATGCAACTGTGTCAGAAGATGGCTCTGCCAGAGGAAAAGGCTGTTGGCTCAATGATAAGTGCATCCAGGGGGATGCGGAGACAATTGTCACATGCAGGTCTTGCCGCGGGCCGGTTACCGCCTTTGGGGCAACAAGCACATGCCAGAAAAACCGCCATCTGGAGATCAATGGCAGGGAAGTAGGTGGTGGTGCAGTTTGACAACTGGTATCGCAGACGGTACCGCAGTGACCCGGTCCGACCCGATTGTTGTCTGAACGTCACTGCCATGTCAGTGTTGCATACAACTGCGATTCCTATGTACCCGGGTTTCCCTACACTTGATGATCTCCTCCAACGCATCCCGCAAACAGCACAGACCACAGCAGCCAGTTTCCGGGAGTTCCCACGAGCGGTGGACGCTTTGAGGCGACATCCACCAGAGGTCCAATACGTACGGGTTCCACTACATGTGCACCGGGACAGCATTTGTTCACTCCAATGGTCCCCCCTGGCACTAGACGACCTGGTCTCCAGCTCCAATGAGGCTTTGCTCCACATCATGGAACAATGCCTAGCCATTCAGGTTCACACACGCCACGTCATGCCCCTTTTGATGGATCAAAATATATTCTACAGACTCGCCAAGTTCATCTACAGTCGCACATGCAACCCTTTTAAGTCGTCTGAGCACTATGCCACTCTCCCAATGCTGTATGGCTGTTGGCACCCTTATAAGTATGTGTGTACCATGATCCACCGTAAGTTCTTCCCCATATTGGGCTACCTTGGGCAGCAAATGGCCGCGGTAGATGAAGAGATCATGTGCCACCCGAAGCTGTTGCACATTGAGAAGCAATTTTGTGCCCTACTGTTAGACACACCAAACGTTGAGGACCGCATTGTACACAAGGAGACTTCAAGTATGCAGTTTCCAGAGGCATCCCGCAAGCTACCACTCGTATGGTTGACCGGACTGAAGAACCTCCTGCACTTTTACATTCCGGCTGCGTTCCTCCTTGGAAACTTGGTTCGTGACTGCGACTGGGATGCTCGACCAGCAGGGACAGGCCGTATGGCCCGCAAAGTATTGGAGTTGAGTTTGGTATTGATTGTAACGTTGACAATGGACACAGACTGTAACATCCCCTACGTACGCACCCTTTGTGTTGCCCTTCTGTCGTGGTTACCCTGGAATGACGCCGTCCCGGGCTGTTGTTATGCTGAGGAGCCCCTGGAGGCCATGTTGAGTCGTCTCGGATCCAGGTGCCGCGCATACCCCCAGATGAAGACTTTTGACCAGACATTGGACCTGTTTTTGAGCATGGCACCACCAAAGCGCGGGGAAAAGAAGACGCGGGGGCAGATCCGCAGTGGATTGGTTGCGATCATGTCGTCACGGCTACGCAGGTTCGTGTTGGCCATTACAACGAACCGCATGGTCCATGTTGAATGGAACAGTGGAAAGAAGGCAGCATTCACCGCTGTCCCCGAGGACTTGAAATTCCCAGGGCAACCACTGGACAACGGCGGTGTGGCCCTGTACCAGAGACTGTTGACTAGATCACTCTCCACATTGACACGCGTAGCGCGTTCGCCCACCGATGAGGTCTCACGGTTGTTGAGAACCATTGTTCCAGGCAGAGACCCCCGCGAGCATGCAGGCCGAGATGCACAGGCTCAGCGGGTGCGGGACGCAGCAATTGCGGTAGCAGATGATGACGATGAGGCCCCGGAAGCTGCAATTGTCTCGGATTCAAGTTCACACCGGTTCGTGGGGGATTGGATAGTGGACGTGGACGCACAGGATGATGAATCACCACCTGTTGTCCTACTACAAGAAATGGAGGAGTATGAGGTTGTGAATCTCCAGGATGACTCACTGGACTGTTGACACCCCGCCGAAGTGGCCAGGGCAGGTCAAAGGTGTGTGTCTAGAACCAGACACCGGGCTGGAGTTGGTTACCACAGCAGCATCGGGGTACTCCGGCGGGGGCCACTAATGTCAACCAACGCAGTGCTGGACTGATGAGATGCGCGCGTACGTGCACTGTTGCATTGGTGTACATCCCTATTTCACCGGAAAACCACATCATGTGACCCTGACCAACCGAATACCCGGCTTAGGAAGCCAGCACAATAAACACCGCATGCATGTGTGTCTGGAACCAGACACCAACTGTTTGTACCCCCTATAGTGCCCACAGAAGTACCGTAGCCGTTTGGTACCATACAATTAATGATTTTTCACCCATGTCATTTGCTGAAGTCAAGGTGTTGTGTCTGGAACCAGACAGACTGTGTGTTGTGCCCTCCATTGCGTGCAACGTCATCTGCTCTGTTGTGGGAAATGCTAGACTCACATTGGGTAGCCATCTAACTCGGAATTGGACTGCAAGTGTGTCTAGAAACAGACACTGACTGTTCATGCCTGTCAATTGCCAGAACGGTACATAGTTGTCTGGAACCACACATTAAATTGTTTCACACCGGTTGCACACTTCAAAAGCAGACTGTTGTGTCTGGAACCAGACAGACTGTTTTTTCTACACCCCTGTGTATTGCACATGATGTGGTCCGAGTGTGAAAACGGTATGCTCACGTCGGGAGGCCTGGAAAGTTAGAATCACACTGCTAAAAGGCCCGTCCTTGTGTCATTTTGCGTTCTGCGCCCGGTTGGTTCCAACATGTCTGATCTTTCACAAGGTAGCATTGAACCCTCTGCACACCCCTCAATTGATCTGGCATCCCAATTCAGTGCCGTGGACGATGCCCCCTCCAAGCACAAGCGGAATGTGGTGACACAGCAAAGGGGAAAGATGCTCAAGTGAAGCTTGGTGACCATACTGAAGACTAGGAGGTCCTGCTGCCCCTCAGCAGACTGCAATGGGACAAAAAAAGGGAGCATGGCCAAATCAGAGTGCTGGATGAAGATCTTGTCCAGGACAAGATGACAGAACTGTGCAAGAATCCACGAGGTGCAGCAAAAATCCGAATCATAGTGTGGCGTGACGCAGTGGGGCAGTACTGGATCTTATCGGGGCAGCATATCGCCGAGGCCTGTCGACGAATCTCACGGGAGTACATGAATGCCCATCTGGAGCCGCCAACATGGTCAGTGCAATTTCTTGCTCAAGTGGTTCGTACGGATGTTTCTCTGCACATACGGGAGTCAATCGCTGGCACGTCACAGGTATATCGACTGTGACAGTGCACTACGACACTGGTTGCCCACACCAGTGAAATATCCTGCGCCTGTGACGTCCATCTCGACCTGCCCGTTCTCCTGCGTGACCGGCCGCTTCGTCGGGGAGGGGGGGGCGGGCGGGGGGGTGGGTAATTGCTGTGACCATCCGTCGCATCACAGGCTGTGCAGTCTGCCACGACCCTGCCGAAGCTGTCTACACGGATGGAACTCCTGCGTGTTGAGCTGAACCGCGATGAACTGGAGGATAAATCCATACGAGAACACCTGGGAGTGCTGTACGTGAAGGGTGGCTATACACTGAAGGAGGGGACACTGGTATGCCTGGTGTTGCACAGGGTGGCGGTACAGGAACTATGTGCAAATGCGTCCCTAGCCAGGACAGTTGTCCCATGCAACAACGAAGGCTGTCACAGTTGGTTGGAACCGGGAATCCAGGCACTTGCGCTCGCGGGTTTCGGAATGGTTTGGTGAATGAGTTCTCTGGCAGTCTCGTCAGGCCTAGCCGGCGAATCTCGCAAATGCATAAGGAAGTTGTCAGCTGCTTCCGACGGTGGCACAGCGGAGATGTCCAGATCGATGGCCTGCTTCCGACTTGCGATTGATACTCGGGTAGCGCCACTGGTCTCCGTCTTGAGCAAGTTGACCTCAATAATTTCTTGATGTATTTTTATCCCTGTCAAAGCCTGCGCCAGGACCTCCATGTCGGGAACCAGACAACAACACACTGATGCGGCCTGTCAAAGCATAATTCCTCCTGTGTGTGTTTGGAACCAGACACAACTTTTTTTATCCCTGTCAAAGCTTGTACCTCGACCACCATGTTTGGAACTAGACAACATTTCATTGATGCGGCCTATCAAAGCAGGATTCCTCCTGTTGTGTCTGGTAACACCCCTGTCTGCTTTGCAACACACTGTAAGATAAGCCTGGTTTCCGATTGCCGCCTGGGTGCAAGTGATGGGGGATAAGGCTGTGGCTGCTGTCGATGGATTGGAAAAGCGTGGACTGCCAGTAAAGTTGCCCTTTTGGAAATGTATCGAAGGCCTCATCCCACCAGACCTCGAGGAGGTTACGCAGCACATGGGCTCCAGCAATGTGTCACTGCCATTGATTACAAAAAAGGCAAAGCAACTGAAGGCTACACGTCCGTGGAAACATCATCTTTGCCACCCGGACAACGACCTGGTTGAACCCAGTCGCAAAACGCTTGCAGAACGGGCCCGCTGTGAACAGGGTCTCTTGTCGAAGACCCATGTCACCTTCAAGACGCACAATTGGAAGTGGTCTGAGAAGAATTGCTGGCCCCCCTTGAAGTATGTCGTCACTGCTGCAATCTGGAGTGACCCCACGTATGCTCCCCTCCGTGATGCCTTGAAACGTCCCCTGGTGAACCCTCAGGTCAAGATCGCTGCTGATGTCAACTTCATCACCATGAACATTGGGTCTGAGGCCCCAGAGGCGGGGGTGACTGACAGCAAGTCCCTGGATGGGGTCATGCATATCACTGGGATGGATTCTGGTACGCCGCTGCACTCTACGGTGGCCAACATGCCGTATTGCCTGATCATTGTTGAAGTTCCAAAGGGACATATGGAAGGCATTCATTCCGTTGTTAGCCGCAATTTTGTGTCTGGGACGCTTGTTCTCATTGTTGGCTCCGCTTGTGACGTCTTGGGAGTGCTGGATGGTCTCCGAAAGTTGCACGACAACAAGGGGTTGACACCAATTTGCGTGGCCTGCTTTATTCTGGGATCTCTCACACAGCAGTACTCGATGGGGTTCACATGTACCACCGGTGCCCAGCATAGAACATTGGAAGAGAGACCAATATTGTCCTGTTACCGGTGGCAATTTTAGGAAATTTGTACCGACGTGCATGCGATGTGCTTCGGTCCGCCGCTTGGAAGTTTTCGAAAACCCTTGGAAAGATGCTCGGAAGTTTTGGCAGCCCGATTGGCCCCCCAAAACGCAACCGATATCGGTAGGAATGTTGCATGGACTTCCCAGCCGACCGTGCTAGGGGAGCTCGGAAGAAATTTTTTGGCCCGGACGTAGTGGAACTTTGGTTGGATGCTTGGTGCCTACCTTGCCTGCAAGATGCCATGGAGAACAGTACGTTGAAGCTAATGTTTGTCTACCCTTTGTCTGCTTTGCCTACAAAATTGCATGGAGAACACTGTGCTCAAGCTTATGACTGCTTCCCCTTTGAGCTCCTTTGTGAATTTGCACTTTTGGTTTTGACATGTGCAATGCCAGTTTGATCCTTGATGCCTGCTTTGCCTACAAACTTGCATGGAGAACACTGTACTCAAGCTTATGGCGGTTTGCCCTTTGTGCCTTGTGAAGCTTTGTGCCTGCTTTTGTGGTTTTCTTTTTGCATGTGTGTCGCTTTTTCACCTTGGCCCCTTTGAGTAGACTCACTATTGTATTCCCTTCTTGTGCCCACAACACTTTTTTGTCACCTGCGATAGACATGTCTGGCAGCCAAGGTAGTGAGCCAATGACAAGTGCACACACTGTGGATCTCAACTCATGTCACTCAGCCCTCTAATCACCTGTGTGCACTGGAAGAGGGGCGTGGTGGGGAGCTGGTCTGGCCGCCGGAACTGGTGGATGTAGTCCCGCCATCGTTCCAGGAACGGGATGAGCGGTACTGTAACCCACTCGGCATTGACCTTTTGGTCCCGAAACGTGATAAATCGTGGGGTTGCGATGCCGTTGCAGGTGAAGCTACTGACGTCGCTAACCCGGAGTGAGTAGACTGCGGCACATGCCGTGGCGAAGAAGGTTCTTGCCCAAGCTCAGTGGTGTCGGCAGTGCCCCAGCTGCTCAAGGTCCTGCCCCGTGGCCCAGATGCCGGGCTGGGCGAGGTGCGCAGTGCCCTTGTCGATGGCCCGCACTTGGAGCCACATCCGCGCGGTAACCACTTCCGGGAGTAGCTGTAGGTTGGCCAACATTTGGAACCCGGACACGGTGGTGCGAGCAACCGACCGACCGCGTCGTCGGTGGCCAAGGAGGAGGAGGCGGCTGTCGATGGCAGCCTGTACATCGGTGTCGCCGTCGTTGCCCATGAGCGTGTTACGGACGGCCCACAGGTACGTGTCTCGTGTGCCTTCAGGTGTGGGACTTCAAGTGGTCACGGCGTTCAAATACCTTGGGGTTCTTTTGGGACATGTGGATTTAGATGAGGCATACTACACATGTATTGCAACCGCGTACCAGCGTCCTAATTTTTTTTAGCCCATTTGCCGTTACCTATGCAAGAGCATTCTGAACTGTTGAAGGTGTGGATGCTATTTTTGTTTGAGTTTTCTGCGAGGGTCTACCTGCCGTCCAAGCTAGTAATTTCACAGTTGCGCGATATTTATTGTTTGGCCTCGGGCCTTGATAGCTGGGGAGTGGTGTTACCCTTTATTGCACAGCTATAGGACCAGGGAGGTTATGGACTAGTTATGTCCCATACATACTTGTACTGGCAAAACGCACTGGCGTTTGTGTCTTATGTTACAGGTCAGTGACTTCTGCCGGCCGTCGTTGCCCGCCCATTTGAGCGCTGGTGTCTGGCGCTTTGGTTTGTCCCGCAGGCTCAATATCTCTTTATGCTGCAGTCGGGTAGAGTGCGCTGGGCGCACATGCCTTATTTAGCTTTAAAGGCTAAATCCTTTTCCAAGGCATGAGAGGCGTTACCAGTGATAATGCCGGAGGATTTCAGTGTAGACTCCATGCCAGCGTGGCATAATGCATTGTTCCTTGATGACCATGGTTCCGGTTATTTCTCACCCTCGCTGTTCGCCGGGGAATTTCAGGGCTCTCACAGATTTTCTATCATGACTCTTTGCTCGATGGTATCATTCTGCCACCTTTCTTTCGCACTGTATATGAGCGTGCGCAGGGGTGCGCTTATTATTTATGCGCACCAGCGGCGGTGTCCCAAGCCCTTTTACACGGTTAATCAACATGTGGTCTCGGTGGTTTAGTGCGGCAATGCTGTGATACCTCAATGAGCAAACAGTCGCGGAGCGCCGGCAGTCGGCGGAGACTTGGAAGGTCTTGCATTCTGCCTTGATGACCCCATCTTGCGTGACTTTGTCAAGGAATCCCTGTGGTCGAGGTTTACAACCATGGTACGCTTGCATCCATGGCTACGTGAACCTATGTTGTGCCCCATATGTGCAGTAAAGGAAACTCATGAACATGTGTTATCACATTGTGAATACCTGTGCCTGACGGCAAAGATTGTGTCAAAGTGTTTTGCGGATGTGACGGTTCGTCGTGTAATGTACATGCCATTCGAGTTACTTGTCGCCTCACCGGTTATCCTGCTTCAGTCTTCCCTTTCTGCGGTCTTGTGGGCAGCCCATTGGGCATCGTGGCGTGTGCGATGTTTGGTGCGAGTTAGGCGTGTAAGTGTCCTACCACATGCCATGTGGTCTTACTTCATTGGTTATTGGTGGCACATGCTTGGCCTGGTGTCATCCATGCATGAAGATTCGTTTGGCAGTCACATTGGTGAATTTTTGCACGCACTAGAATCCTTAGATGACAGCGGTACCCTCAAGCATCCTAGAGTTTCGATCCTGCTTCAAGCCCCCCTGACCAAATCTCGGATCAAAGCGCAAAAGCATCAGAGCAACAAGGAGGAGTGTCTCCAGCAACAGATCCCGTTAATTAATTGATTCCCGCTGCAAGGCTATATAGCTATCTATACTGATTGCTCTTCAAAACACTACAATGTGATTGGTTGGGTAGGCGGCTTTGGAGTATATGTGCACACGGAACAGCCCCTCACATATGCATATCCGGTGCCGCGGGAGTGCAGGTAGATGAATAATGGTGCAGAGTTGTATGCAGTTTACTTTGTGCTCACTGATATCATCCCTATATTGAACCACAACAAATGCTTGATTGTTCGTGACTCAGAATAGGTGTTCAAAGGGGCCCTGGGTGGTGCGCTGAAATGGCGTTGCCATGGGCGGCGTTGGGCCTGTGGCCTGGTGGCTGATTCGGGGTTGTGGTCCAAAGTTATGGCATGATTGAACATGTACGAGTGCATTTTGAAGTGGCTCCATGTCCCGTCGCATGTAGGAATCCGTGGTAATGAAAAGGCCAACACCCTGGCAGAGCAAGGGCGACAAAAGAACAGCCTGTGCCCGTTTCCTGATTTTTCTTCTGGAGAGTATGCGGTGTGTGTTGTTGAGCTTGATAGTACCCCAGTGCCTGTCACATCTCCTGGATTTCCTTTTACAAGCGAATCCCGGGCGAATGTTGTCAAGAGGGGTTTCCATTTTACTTCCCGGGGAGACAGTTGTGTTTGCAAGCAATCCAATTCGATTCATTGGTGGACAGTCCAGTGCATTCCATTGTGCACAATGATGATGCCGAGCCATCTCTGCAAGAAGTTGACGACTCAGGGAAGTGCAGTGAGCAAGAGATGCAGTGTGATAATGATGTTTCATCCTCTTCACCCAACGCACAATCCACCTTGGAGCGCAGCTCCATCCCAATTTACATGGTTGACACCCCAGTTGCGGAGGATTTTTCTATGAGCTCCTGTTCTGACAGCGACACAGAGTCACTGCTTTCTGCAATCAGTTGCATTTCCATTTCTTCCGGGTAGTGAATGGGGCACAGATTTCCGGCGCCTCGCAGCGCCATGTTTGGCTCAATCGTTTTTCTTTGGTCTCTTAAATGTTTTGGCACCGACGGTCCTGCAGGCCAGCTTGTATCCTTGCGGCGCCTTGCGGCGCCATGCTTCATTGCATTGTATGGGCTCGCCTTTGGCCCGGTTCGGATTTTGATGTTTGAGTTTGTCATAGCTCCGGGCATATAAAGTAGGCAACCATCGTCATAGTACAACCGTAGTGCGCTACACCCGTGGGCTGGGGAGCGCTGGTTCGAGACCCGTAGCGGCCTGTACGGGCGGCTCGGCCTATTCTATGCCCTGACTTGAAGCGGGTCGAAATGAGTTGTATAGGTGTTGTAATCCTAGAATCCTTGGGTATCTTCCGGTAGGGTATATCTTTTTTGCAGGATACGCTGTTTGTTTGCTGTACGTTAAGGTACTTTAGCCCTCGTGGCCAGAGCCCATCCAGTGATGTGTGGCACCTAGCGGCGCCATGCTTGGCACGATCCTTTTCCTTTGGTGCCCATTTTTTGTTGGCACCCATGCTCCACCAACCATCACGTATCATTGCGGCGCCTTGCAGCGCCATGATTCGTTGCACTCTGTGGGCTCGCCTCCGGCTTGATTTTGTTCATAGCAACGGTGTTTATAACATTTCTTCTTATCATATATTGTCGCAGTTGGAATTATGTTTGAGGCCACCAGGGTTCTCGGGGCGAAAGAAATCATTCTTTGCAAAGTTTTTCCTAGACCGCTTGGGATGCCCAAAGAAATGTTTGGCTGGTTCTCCGGATCCTCCCTGCCCTCAAGACACGGGCACAGCATAAGTTGAACAACCATCTGACGGGCGGGAGCGCGCGGCGCGGCGCAGCAGGGCCCGAGCGATGCAGGGGAGCGAGCCCCCCTCCCCCCCCTGAGCCAAGGAAATGGCAAGCACGCAAATACATGCTCGGGGCGAATTGGTGCTATAAGCGCGCCGGCGAATGCCCGCGGCTGGGCGGGGCGGAAGGGGGGGGGGGGGCTGACGAAGCTGAGGGTGCCGGCAGGCCGCAGTTGATGGCCTGCCGCGGGCTGCCGTCAAGGTAGCATGCCGTTCGCATGAAGCCATTGGTCCGGAGCTATCCTCTGTGGTGGGCCCACCCCATGTGTTTCAGCTTGTGCTCAGGGCAGTGCCGCAATGCGCTGTAGGTGGCCTCAACGTCCGCGGCCATGTGGGTAATTGATTCGTATTTTGATACCCGGGAGGGGCCGTATGCAGGGTTGAAACGGGACGCGATCTAGCTGAGGCGTATTCGGAGAACAGACGGGCTTAGGGCGTGCGCAATGCGGCGCAAGTGGCGTGCTCGAGCTGGGCTGGCCGTGCTACTCTTATTCCTGATGGTGGACCACATGGCGGACATGTTGTCAGCGACCAGGTGCAGTTGAGTCAACCCTTCATACGCCCCTGCTTTGGTGGCCCTTTCGATGGCCGCGAGCTCGGCGCCGTGTTGGGTACCGACCCAGGGAGGCAACCACCAGATGCGCATGCCGCGGTCGCGGTTCCACATTGCCGCCGTCCAATGGTGGTCGTCGTAGGCTGCGTCAACGTACCAAGTTTCCTCCATAGTGTCAAGGGGGGGCGGTGCCTGCCGCGGTGTGATGCCGATTACGAGAGCCTCCATAAGTCCCCGCAGGACCGCTGGTGGGGTGTACTTAGATTGCCGGGGCCCCCAGCTTAGCCACACCAGCGACCCCGCCAGAAACGGCATGGTGCCTCGTCCCGGCCGTGTCGCCCACACCAGCTTACCGTAAAGGCGACGCATGGTTCGATGGTCGTAGCCTTTGGTGGCTAGCTTGACCCACATTGCCGCGGTCGTGACCATGTATTCGGCCGACTACATCAAGGTGTAACACTCGCCATTCAGGTGTTTACCCATCCAGGTTAACTGGGTGGTAGGCTTCACCTGGGATTTCGTGTTGATGATCCAACCAGCCGCATTTTGGCCACGAGCATGGTGGTTTCCGCTTGCAGGCGGTCCACGTCTGCTGAGACGGGCAGGATATCATCCACGTACTGAATGAGGATCACTTCGCCCGGAGAGTGGAGCGTGAGGTAGGCGGCGAGTACCTCGACCGCCATGCCGGGACTAGTTGTCCACCCGAAGGGCAGGCTAGGGATGGCGTAAGTCACCACTCGCACGCGGGACCGGAAGCTACTGGAATACTCTCGGGGCAGGAGCACGGACCATACCATGTTGGACACATTAAGCTTGGTGAAGTGTGCCCAAATGTTCTGGGCCCGCAGGAGTTCAAGGAGTGCAGCCAGTTGCGCATGATGGGGAGCTCGAAAGGCCGCGGTGCGGGGCCCATCATTGCATTCAGGAGGCGGAGGTCGGCAAACAGGCCCCCTTTTTCCTGTGACTTTGGCTTCGAAAAGGCGCGCAGGTTGGCGGTCAGGTCATCGCGGCACCGAATGAGCAGACCATCCCTGTGCATGGCTTTGGCCAGCACAACCAGTGCTTGGTCATCCGAGTCGCCCAGGTCGGGCGCCACTGCGAGTGCCCGCTTGATGTGACGCGGAAGGCGTTTCTCCCAGACATCCGCACCGATTGGAATGGAGCCGGCTGCTCCTATGCCGTTGCTGGCGACATGCAAGGGTAACGTGTCGCCTGGCTTGTGCTTGGGCCGGGGGATTGTGTCCGTGACGGGTGATATGCCGTCCTCCCTGGGGTCGCGTTCAGCCAGTACAGTCATGATGGTGCAAAAATGCTCAGTAGTCCCCATCCATGTCGCTGTGTCCCACGCCCGGTTCATGGTGAGCATCGCCATGTCCTCCAGGAGGGGCAATACGGTACTGGTCCTCGGCCCCTTGATGGACATGCGCTGCGCCGCCCTGTATATGGCCTCCTGTAACGTGGTCAAAACGGCCGTCTGCTGAGCCTCTGTCCACCTGTGGCAGTGGCAGGGGTCCTGGGTTCCGCTGCAGGTACCCCCCCCCCCTTCCGAGGCGCGAGGAGGTCGTAGCCCCAAAATGGGGCATGGTCTGCCCGTGGTGCAGCATCGGCGCGACGTTCATCTGTGATGGCGGGCAGGGTGGAACTGGTGTCCGGCGGAGGGATCTGTCGCATTTTTCCTGACTGGGGCCGGCATTTTGCCCGTGGGTATGTGTGGGTGTTTGTCGGCCGGGTCGGTTTATCTTGTTCTGTGGAGGGGTTGTCCGCTGTGGCCGGTGTTGGTGCTGTGGCGGCGTCATTGGCCGTGCCTTCGTCCGCGGGTGCCGGGTCACGCTGGTCGCTCGTCCTAGGGGGGTGGAGGGGCTGGTGGGGGCATCCTTGGAGGGCTTCGGGGTGCGGGTGGACGTCGCCTTGCGTGTCTGCATCGTTCTGCCGCGCTTCCTTGTCATCGATGGGCATCGCATCAGAGCCCGGGGTCCGTATTGGGTCAGATGCGCTCGGCGCGGCTGTTGGTCGCGGTGTACGCGGGCGCTCGGGATCATTGAGCGGTGTTGTGGGCTGTGGGGTGCTGAACAGACGGCGCTCCACATCTGGCTGCTGGGTGGGGGCTGTGGTAGTGACGGGATGGCCTGCTGTACCCTCAGTGTCCGCACTGTGCGCTACGCGCGCCTTGTCCTTGCTGGCGTTGATGCCTCTTTGTTGGCTGGGACCTGCCGGCCGCGTGGATCCGAGACAACGCATCCATCAGTCGCGGACACCTCTGCAGGCTGCAGTTGGCTGTCACTGCTGTGTGGCGCGGTATCAGGCTGTGAATTAACCACACCAAGTTGTGGGGTACCGCACGGCATGGTACGCGGCGCAGTGTTTCGGCCCGGTGCCTCTGCATTCTCCGGCGGGTCACGTGCTTGGGGCTGGACTTCAGGGTTCGGGTAGTGCTGCGAGTCGAGGCCCCATGATTCTTGCCCGGAGCTGGACGAGTTGTCGGCGATGAAGTGCGGGTTGCTGGTGACGTGGGCTGGCGGGGCCGCTGCGCGTTGTGCCCGGGCTGCGACTCGTGCCCAGGCTTCCCGCGGCCACAAGTCCTTGGTGGCAATGATGCCGTAGTCGAGGTCTCGGGCCGCTGACCCGGAGCGCCTGGCTGGGAGGGGCAGGCATAGGGTGTCTGCGAGCGTCCACGTTGGGGGGTGGCGTGCGTAGTGGCGTGCCTGCCGGGGTGATCTCCATCGGGTCCACTGTTGCAGGCCCACAGTGGTGCCCCCGAGCCATATGTACGCCGCCGCTGAGAACCGCTTCCATGGGTGCCATGTGATGTGGGCACTGGGGATGCCCTCCACGAGGTCGCGCAGGCATTTGGCAGCGAGTCCGTCGCTAGGGAAGAGGGGCGTGGTGGGGAGCTGGTCTGGCCGCCGGAACTGGTGGATGTAGTCCCGCCATCGTTCCAGGAACGGGCTGAGCGGTACTGTAACCCACTCGGCATTGACCTTTTGGTCGCGAAACGTGATAAATCGTGGGGTTGCGATGCCGTCCCAGGTGAAGCTACTGACATCGCTAACCCGGAGGGCGTAGACTGCGGCACATGCCATGGCGAAGAAGGTTCTTGCCCAAGCCCAGTGGTGTCGGCAGTGCCCCAGCTGCTCAAGGTCCTGCCCCGTGGCCCAAATGCCGGGCTGGGCGAGGTGCGCAGTGCCCTTGTCGATGGCCCGCACTTGGAGCCACATCCGCGCGGTAACCACTTCTGGGAGTAGCTGTAGGTTGGCCAACATTTGGAACCCGGACACGGTGGTGCGAGCAACCGACCGACCTCGTCGTCGGTGGCCAAGGAGGAGGAGGCGGCTGTCCATGGCAGCCTGTACATCGGTGTCGCCGTCGTTGCCCATGAGCGTGTTACGGACGGCGCACAGGTACGCGTCTCGTGTGCCTTTGGCGAACGCCCTCGTGGCAAACGCGAGTGTGTCCGCGAGGCCCTCACGGAGTCCTCCTCGGAGCGCCGCGCGGTATGCGTCCCATGCGGCAGCCACCGTGGTCGTTCCTTGCCCATCCAACGGGATTGTGTGGTGTGGGGTGGGGCAGGGGGGGGGGGGGGGCGGGGCTGTGGCGGTTCAGGCTTGGGGGGGCTGTGCGCGGGGAGCATGTGTAGCAGGGCCGCGCTCCAGTCCATTGCCTGTGCGTTGGTGTTTCCGGGTTGTGCGCGGTGGCGGTGGCATGGATTGGGTTGGGGGCACGGGAACTGGCCCCACTGCATCTGTCCACACCTGTTGCATGGGGCTGGGGGTGGCGCGTTCATGTCAAAGGCTTGGTTGCCGCTCACACACAGTGTTTGGGCTCCCATTTGCTGAACTTGGCCTCCCGGGGCCTTCCATGGGCACACGCGGGCTATCGGCCATGCACCACAGTCGGATGCGGGAGATAGCGGCACTGCTCTGGGCCCATAAATTGGAGGCCGAGCAGATGCGCCAGCCACTCATTCCCCCGCTCACCCCAGCAGCTGTGGACCGGTTCCTCACAGAGGCGCTACCATATGCCTGGATGACATCCCTGGCAGCGGTGCTGAAGGAACTGGCCTTGGAGGACACCACAAGGGGAAGGGCCAAGCAAGCCCTGCCCGCCGCGGTGTGGCGTGTCCTCAACGAAGAACCCAGGGTGAAGCGGCAGGGACGTCCGTCAGCCACGGCGATAACAAATCACCCGGGACCCCAGGGGCAGGTGGCGGCAGTGCAGGTCCATATGGGCGCAACCGGGTCAGGCACAGTGTGCTTCAATTGTGGGGGTCGAGGGCACACGTCACCCGGTGTCGGGCTCGGTGCATCCGCGAGGGGGGAGTGCCGATGAAGCGGAACTCGTTGAGGTCGGGCCTGAGGCTTTTGCGGGCCGCGTATGCCCCCAAGGCGCGTACCGCCGCCGTGCGGTCGAAGTCCAAGCCCGCAGTCGTCACGAGCGTGGCCAGCTGTTCCGCGGTAGCTTCGGCTTCCATCAAATACTCCTCCATGTCGACCTCCCACTTGTCGAGTTCCGCTGCATACGTGCTGCGGCTGGCAATGGCGGCGTAAGGCCCAGCAACCCATCGCGCCCATTCGAGTACTGTTGGGGGCGGCTGCACGGGTGCCGGGTTTGGTGACAGTGTCGTCGTCCCCTCATCCGCTGGTTTGTGAGGCACCCGGCGGAATACCCCCGCGATGAAGTCGGGCTGCAAGTGTCGACGCCCTTTGTATGCCGCCATTGCGCATGTGGCATCCCCCGTATCGAGTGCCGGTCCCGCGCGGGTGCTCATGGCAGCGATCGCCCCTTCTGGCACTTCCTACTCAGTGAGGGCTTCGAGGAACCCTAGTTCCCACTCGTCGAGCTGCTGCTCAAAGTGGGCGCTTTTCAGCAAGGCGTGGTATGGGCCCTGCACCCATTTTGCCCAAGCAAGCAATGAGGAGTTTGCTACTGTTGGGTTGGTGGCCGGCGCCGCCGGCGGCATGGTGGCGTCCCCATTCGTAGCATCGTTCTTTGCAGGCATATCGCCCCGCAGTCGGCCCAGCACCTCGAGCGTGGAACCTTCCCCGATGCCGTACTGGGCTAGGGTCCAGTGGCTGTGTGCCAGCGTTTTGCACGCGAACACAAGTCGCCGCAGGCCTGCCGGCACACCCAGTCTGTTATGCATGTGCGCCTCGATGGTGCTAATGGGGTCGTGCCATGAGTGGACGCGGACCGTCATGGTGTGTCCCGTCGCAGCTTTGACGAATACGTGTCGTACGCGTCCGGAGTCGTTGTATTGGGCGTCGCTGCGCGGGAGGGGGGGCAGCGACACCAAATTGTTGTTTCCGGGGATCTCTGGGTTCGCCAGGCCCATCGGCACGCGTGGGGGCCCCGTCGTCGGATTCTGCTGCACCGTGCGCGCTTCGGCATTTGCTTCGTGCGCGGTCTGCGGCCCCACCGGCGCGCGACCGAGAGCGCAGACGGCGGGGGACACGTGGGCGGGAGTGACCAGGGCGACACGGGAGGCCCAGCGCTCAACGGGACCCTTAGCAGTCGCCCTGGCCTGCACATGGATAGCATTTCCAAACGGCCGTTCTGGATCTCCCCCACCGTCAGCGCAGCGAAAGTGTCAGGGATGTCATCCAGGACTAGAGGGTCGGAGGCTTCACCGGGGTGGCGCAAATGCAGTGCCTCGCGCAGAGGGTCACCGTTCACACGGTAGGTCTTAAAGGCACCCATTCGTGCAAGTTGGCCAGTCACGCCAGCAAGGGACCACTGGGCGTGCACCAAGTTGGAGTTGTCAATGTAGTCCAGACCGCCCTGAGGGAAGCTCTGAGCGCCAGCTTTGAACCATATAGGTTCGTCGATCTGCATCCCGGTCTGCTTGGCCAATAACTTAGGGGCCAAGTAGCCCAAATTGCCCACCATATCCCCGCGAGCGTGGATCAGCTTGGCCTCACGATATGTGCCGAATGCGGCGGGGTCAGTGGCCAAGCCGGCGGCGTCCCAACCGTAGTCATCAGGGCACTCATCATTGTGGTAGTCAGGGTCGGAGGCATCAGAGAATGGGCTCCACCACTGGTTGCGCTCAGGGCCACGGCAGGCAGCTAAGTTGTGAGATACACGACCAGAGGCAGCACCCGTATCACATACATCCATATACTGCACACTGTGGATAGGAGAGGCAGTGATGCCAATTTGGGGTTGCTGGGGAAACCTGGGTTCGGACTGAATGACTGTAGCCGCCGGCACGCCGCCCATGACCGTCACGTCCACCCACGGCATGTTGTTGTCCACCACGGTGCCGGCCGCGTACCCGTCGGCTTGTCCACCTCTGGTGGACGCCAAGGGCCGGCCGCCGCATCCTGCCGTTCAGAGCACGCCGCGGCACCCGCGTGGGCCGCTTCCAGCGCAATCGCCGCTGCCAGCGTCCCCAGCGCTGCCGCGGCACCCGAGCGGGCCGCTACCGACGGCGCCGGCTGCCCTACGTGTCCGAACCTCAGTGCGCCTGTTGTCCGGGCAGCCGCCAGTACCGCAGCCGCCGTCGTCGTCTCCCGCATGTACACCCTGCGGCCCCGCAACATTCAGGAGTTCTTGGTCAGTCACCGCGGCATCCTGCTCGTTGCGGGGCGCTGCGGCTCCATTGGCGCCGATTGCGCCGGTGCGCTCCATCCACAGCGGGCTGTCGTCCACCGCGTCGCCAACTGTACGCAGTGGGACCTGCACAGCCGCGCTCGCAGCGGATGACTGTGTGTTGGCGATGACGTGGTGCAGTAGCGGCTTCAAGGCGAACGGGGCAAGCTTCCCGGTGAACCCGCACGCCACATTCAGATTCAGGACAGCCCACGTCGCCGTGCCCGCGTGGCTCGCCCGTGGCGACTGGGCATACTCCTCCTGCGGCCCCGATACGTTGGCTGTCACCCCTGGTGCCCTGTGACGCAATTCGGCCTCTGCTGGGTCGAGGGCATCCGCCGGGGAGGAGCCCGCAGGTGGGATTCTGGGCATCATACAGTACATAAAAATATAATGCACACTGTGGATAAGAGAGGTAGTGATGCCAAACTGGGGTTTATGGGGAAACCTGGGTTTTTAGGCCGTTTTGAGCCCATGGTGGCACGTTTTGGGCCATGGAAAGTCCCAAAATGCCTTGAAATGGGCCGTTTCAACACCAAAAATGGGTCAAAGATGGGTCAAAAACGCGGTTTTCCAAAAGTGATCTTGGACCATTTGGGATGCTCAAACAAGTGTTTTTTGGCCGTTTTGAGCGCGAGGTGACACGTTTTGGCCCATGGAAAATCCCAAAATGCCTTCAAAATGGGCCGTTTTGGGACAAAAATGGGTCAAAAATGCGCCAACAACGCTTTTTTCCAAAATGGGATCCTCGACCATTTGGGAAGCTGGAACAAGTGTCTTTAGCCGGTTTTAGCCCGGTTTGAGCCCCGTTGACGCTTTGGCCCATGGAAAACTCCAAATTGCCTTGAAAATGGGCCGTTTTGGGGCCAAAAATGGGTCAAAAATGGGTCAAAAACCCGTTGATTCATACCCGATCCTGGACCATTTGGGATGCTCAAACAAGTGTTTGTAGCCCATTTTGAGCTCATTGGGACGGGTTTTGGCCCATGGAAAGCCCCAAAATGCCTTGAAAAGGGTCTATCATTGGAGCAAAAATGAGCGAAAAATGGGTCAAAAACACGTTTTTTCAAAAGTGATCCTGGACCATGGGGGGTGCACAAAGGGGGCGCCTTAAGCGCAGTGCGCGTGCAGTGCAACTATTTTGGGCGTCTAGCCGTAGTAGAAACCCATACTTTGTGGTACTTTGGGCATAGTTGTTGTTTTGTAGGTGGTTTTGATGCATTGGGGATCTGGCATTTGGGATGTTCACCCTGTTTCACCCATTTCTACCTTTTTGCACACATTTTTTGCCCATTTCCACCACATCTTCTCTTTTTCTCGGTTGATTGATATGGTGATACACTTTGAGGGTGCCTGCTACAGGACATCGTACTTCCCGCCTCATTTCTCAGGCCCACTTTCTCCATGGATCTCAGTATTGGGGATAGGGTGTTCTACACCCGCTCCAATGGCCCGCGACCTCCTGCCACGGTGGTTGGGACGGCTGAAGACGGACTCCTCCACTTGGAATACTACCAAGATGCGTTGAGAGTGGTGAATCGGCAATGCAAGATGGAGTCCATCTCCTTTGCCATCCCAAGTTCAGACTCGCCACCTAATTGCCCTCCATCTCCGCTGCCCAACACACAGTCAAGTTCCCCCGCAAAGGCCCCTGGTCCTTCACCATGCCACGAAGGTCCCCCTCAAGGTCCCCTCCAGTCCACTTTGGGTCGCCTAATTCTAAGGGTGTTTCCAAGGGGCGTGCCTAGGGTCTCTTCAGGGGGAACATAGTCTAAAAGTAGCGCACAGTGCGCGCGCAGTGCAAAGATTCCCCCAAACAAGTGAAATGAGCCCATTTTGAGCCTGTTTTGACCCAGTTTAGCCCCTTGCGCCACATGCATGCATGCATCAAGTTGTCCCTTGGCAAGTACCTTAGAGCCATATTGTGGAGCCACCTAGAGTTGGGGAGAGAAGTGTAGATTAGAGGATATATATGTATGGCACAATCGGACCCCCCCCCCCCAGGGACCCACCGGCCGGGCTTTGGTTGGGGTCAGCCCCTCCCCCCCTATTTTTGGGGCGGGAATCGCAAAAAAAAATAGGTTTTACGGTGATTGGAGACGGTGGTGGGTCGCTGTGACCCTTCAAAGTTGCTAAAAATAGGTATTTCTTACTGAGTGACATCATCACCAAAAATACCCTCAAAACCCTAACAATAGCCCTTTCTACGTCACAAAACCCACCTACACCCCACACCATTGCCGTCAATGCCTTCCACTACATCCATTCCTTACCCTTTTGCCCTACTAGGGGCCGGGGAAGGGGCACCTTAACCCCACCGTACCATTTTTTGAGCCAACCTTGAATATTTTGCTATTTTGAGGTCACTGGTTAAGACCCTATTTTTGGTGATGCCATGCCCTGTTTTTGGCCCTACCCGCACCCTTGTATGCCCAAATGCTCCACCCCAACCATCCAAAAACCTTCTCAAAGGTGTTTATTTGTGTTCCCCATCCTTAAAATAGGGGGTGTGGTCCTTACTTGCCCTCCAATCCTCCCCAAGTCACGGGGGTGGGGGGGGGGTCCGATTATGCCATATATATATATATATATATATATATATATATATATATATATATATATATATATATATATATATATATATATATATATATATATATATATATATATATATATATATATATATATATATATATATTACTACACCCCTCTCCCCTTAAATTTAGCTAACAAGCAACAAGCAACAAGCACGTCTCCGTGCCGTTTTGGCCATTGCACCTTCCCAACGCCTCGGGCTTGACTCTACTTTAGCCATCCTAGAGCCTAGGTGGTGCCCTTGCCAAATCCAAGTTTTGAGCCAGAAACTCACCGGTGGCGGCCCGGGGCGGTGGCGCCAAGTCGGGAGGTGCCCTCCCAAAACTGCGCAGTTTTGGGGCAAAAACAGCCATTTTTCGCCCAAAATAGTCCCCAAACCCGGGCGAAACACCCAAACGAAGGGAAACGGTGGCTACACTGCACGTGCAGCTTGACTTTGCCGTGTCAAAGAGCCCTCTAGTGCCCTTCAACTCCACGATATGTCCGAGAAACGGCCCAAAAAGGCACCAAAAAGCCCCAAAATCTGCGCATGTGCACCAACACCCCAAAACCAAGCACGGGCCGTATCTTGGGCTACGTGGCTCAAAATCCGATTCTGAGGGCACCTATTCCACCCGCAACCCCCCACTTTTTGTGGTTTCCAAGCCTCCAATTCGCCCAACGAGACGCCTAGACACCTGTGCCTGTGGTCACTTGGTACAGCCGGAGGGCAGCCCGGCCCGCGCACGGTGGGGGCCAACGGTGGGTCCACCAGGGTCCCCAGGGCGAAAAAAATCATTTTTTCCAAAGTTGTTCCCGGACCACTTGGGATGCTCAAACAGGTGTTTTTAGGCCGTTTTGAGCCCGTGGTGGCGTGTTTTGGGCCATGGAAAATCCCAAAATGCCTTGAACATGGGCCGTTTCGGGACCAAAAATGGGTCAAAAATGGGTCAAAAACGCATTTTTCCAAAAGTGACCCTGGACCATTTGGGATGCTCAAACAAGTGGTTTTAGCCCATTTTGAGCCCGTGGCGACGCCTTTTGGCCCAGGTAAAAACGGAAAATGCCTTGAAAAGGGGCCGTTTTGGGACCAAAAATGGGTCAAAAATGGGTCAAAAACGCGCTTTTCCAAAAGTGATCTTGGACCATTTGGGATGCTCAAACAAGTGTCTTGAGCCCATTTTGACCCCGTTTGGACCAAGTTTAGCCACTTCCACCACATGTATGCACCACGTACCTTAGACCCGTATGGTGGAGCCACCTAGAGTTGGGGAGAGGGGTGTAGATTGGAGGATATATATATATATATATATATATATATATATTACTACACCCCTCTCCCCTTAAATTTAGCTAACAAGCAACAACAACAACAACAAGCACGTCACCATTCCGTTTTGGCCATTGGCCCTTCCCATCGCCTCGGGCTTGACTCTACTTTGGCAATCCTAGAGCCTAGGTGGTGCCCTTGCCAAATCCAAGTTTTGAGCCAGAAACTCACCGGTGGCGGCCCGGGGCGTGGGCGCCAAGTTGGGAGGTGCCCTCCCAAATCTGCGCAGTTTTGGGCCAAAAACAGCCATTTTTCGCCCAAAATAGCCCCCAAACCCGGGCGAAACGCGCAAACGAAGGGAAACGGTGGCTACACCACATGTCAGGCTTGACTTCACCGTGTCAAAGAGCCCTCTAGTGCCCTTCAACTCCACGATATGCTCGAGAAACGACCCAAAAAGGCACCAAAAAGCCCCAAAATCTGCGCAATGTGCACCAACACCCCGAAACCAAGAACGGGCCGTATCTTGGGCTACGTGGCTCAAAAACGAATTCCGAGGGCACCTAGTCCACCCGCAAACCCCCACTTTTGGTGGTTTCCAAGCCTTAGAATCGCCCAACGAGACGCCTAGACCCCCGTACCAGTGGTCACTTGGTGTAGCCGGAGGGCCGGCCAGCCCACGCACAGTGGGGGCCAACGGTGGGTCCACCAGGGTCCCCGGGGCGAAAAAAATGATTTTTTCCAAAGTTGTTCCTAGACCACTTGGGATGCTCAAACAAGTGTTTTAAGGCCGTTTTGAGCCCGTGCTGGCGCGTTTTGGGCCATGGAAAATCCCAAAATGCCTTGAAAATGGGCCGTTTTGGGACCAACAATGCGTCAAAAATGGGTGAAAAACGCGTTTTTTCCAAAAGTGATCCTGGACCATTTATGATGCTCAAACAAGTGGTTTTAGCCCATTTTGAGCCCGTGGCGACAGGTTTGGGCTCATGGAAAATCCCAACATGCCTTGAAAATGGGCCATTTTGGGACCAAAAATGGGTCAAAAATGGGTCAAAAACGCGTTTTTCCAAAAGTGATCCTCAACCATTTGGGATGCTCAAACAAGTGGTTTTTGGCCGTTTTGAGCCCGTTTTGACCGAGTTTAGCCCCTTCCACCACATGTATGCACCACTTTGTGCCCTTGGCCCGTACCTTAGAGCCGTGTGGTGGAGCCACCTAGAGTTGGGAGAGGGGTGTAGTTGGAGGATATATATATATATATGAGTTGGGGAGAGGGGTGTAGATTGGAGGATATATATATATATATATATATATATATATATATATATATATTACTACACCCCTCTCCCCTTAAATTTAGCTAACAAGCAACAACAACAACAACAAGCACGTCACCATTCCGTTTTGGCCATTGGCCCTTCCCATCGCCTCGGGCTTGACTCTACTTTGGCAATCCTAGAGCCTAGGTGGTGCCCTTGCCAAATCCAAGTTTTGAGCCAGAAACTCACCGGTGGCGGCCCGGGGCGTGGGCGCCAAGTTGGGAGGTGCCCTCCCAAATCTGCGCAGTTTTGGGCCAAAAACAGCCATTTTTCGCCCAAAATAGCCCCCAAACCCGGGCGAAACGCGCAAACGAAGGGAAACGGTGGCTACACCACATGTCAGGCTTGACTTCACCGTGTCAAAGAGCCCTCTAGTGCCCTTCAACTCCACGATATGCTCGAGAAACGACCCAAAAAGGCACCAAAAAGCCCCAAAATCTGCGCAATGTGCACCAACACCCCGAAACCAAGAACGGGCCGTATCTTGGGCTACGTGGCTCAAAAACGAATTCCGAGGGCACCTAGTCCACCCGCAAACCCCCACTTTTGGTGGTTTCCAAGCCTTAGAATCGCCCAACGAGACGCCTAGACCCCCGTACCAGTGGTCACTTGGTGTAGCCGGAGGGCCGGCCAGCCCACGCACAGTGGGGGCCAACGGTGGGTCCACCAGGGTCCCCGGGGCGAAAAAAATGATTTTTTCCAAAGTTGTTCCTAGACCACTTGGGATGCTCAAACAAGTGTTTTAAGGCCGTTTTGAGCCCGTGCTGGCGCGTTTTGGGCCATGGAAAATCCCAAAATGCCTTGAAAATGGGCCGTTTTGGGACCAACAATGCGTCAAAAATGGGTGAAAAACGCGTTTTTTCCAAAAGTGATCCTGGACCATTTATGATGCTCAAACAAGTGGTTTTAGCCCATTTTGAGCCCGTGGCGACAGGTTTGGGCTCATGGAAAATCCCAACATGCCTTGAAAATGGGCCATTTTGGGACCAAAAATGGGTCAAAAATGGGTCAAAAACGCGTTTTTCCAAAAGTGATCCTCAACCATTTGGGATGCTCAAACAAGTGGTTTTTGGCCGTTTTGAGCCCGTTTTGACCGAGTTTAGCCCCTTCCACCACATGTATGCACCACTTTGTGCCCTTGGCCCGTACCTTAGAGCCGTGTGGTGGAGCCACCTAGAGTTGGGAGAGGGGTGTAGATTGGAGGATATATATATATATATGAGTTGGGAGAGGGGTGTAGATTGGAGGATATATATATATATATATATATATATATATATATATAATAAGAATATATAATCTAATATAAGAAAGCCCTCGTGTGATAGCAACCCCCGCTTCACCAAATTCACATGCTTTCTCACGAACGGTACTTCCCGGCAACAACAACGCTGCAAGGCCTCAACCTCCTACCATGCCATCTCAATTGATTTCTGTGGTTCCGGGTCAAACTCAGGCATCTAAATATTGGAAAATAGTTCATAGCAATAACTTACTTGAGCGCCCTCCAAAATGCCAAATCCAAAACTCACTGCGTAGGCTGACATGCAAACAGAAGCATTGAGCTAGCCACTACTACCATCCCGCAGGAGTGTTCAGTCACTTTTTTCAACCGCAAGGAGGGAGGAGGGGTGGCTTTAGGCAGTGCTCACCACACGGGCTCTTTGCAACTTTAGAGGCGTAAAGGTTCACAAATAGCGGGCAACTTGGGAGGGCGGCAGATGGGAGGTGCAAACGTAGGCGACGGAGGGAGGGGCTGGACCGAATGTTCCAACTCAGGGTACATTTGTTGTTCTTGTGATGATTGCGCCAATAAAGTGTGAAACAATGTCCAAAGATTTTCCCACAGCTTTCGTACTTTTTGGATGACAGAACATATTATGAAATACTGCTTTTTTCGTTAGCCTGTCAGTTTAAACTAAACAGTTGGGTCATTCCCAGCACTGGCACCTATTAGAACAGCAGCTTTGCATCCTTTGGTGCTTAATTTCAGATTAAGACTTGTCAAAGATCAATCTGAATTAAAATTTTGGCCTGAAGCCTGATTAACACAACAAGCAATCACAGCAGAACCATATTGTAACACTTTCTCTCTTTTTTTTTTCATGCACAGACAAAAGAATCCCAGCTGTTTGCTATCTCAACTCCTGCTAAAACGCCCACTGGCACGTTCCAAGTCCCAAATTGCTTCAGAAGGCCCTTTAGGGCTAATGAATTTCGTGTATTTGTCAGTGCACGGGCTCTCAGGGGCTCTCAGGCAGTGCACATCACGAAAACAACCATAAAGCTGAACTTCAGGCTGCTATTTCCACCACCAGAGCTCAGATTCGGTGGCTATACTAGCTCAGTGGACATTTGGGCTTGGAAGACGGTCTGCTGGCTGACTGTCCAGCCATCAAAATTCGTTTTGTTGCACTGTACTGTTGGGCAGCAAGTGCAACAATCAAATCATAGCCACTGTGTGTGGGTTGCAGATGCTGTTTGTTGGTTGCAGACCTGGTCTGCGTGTTCTCTGCGAGTTTTTTTTGTTATTGTTGTGAGGGGCGGAGCGCTGTATCGCATAGGAACAGCATGCAGGCTATGTCCTCTGCACTGTGGACCACTGCACACAGCCCTAGTTTCCATAGGTCCTGGTTTATTTTCGACTTCAGACCTGGTTTTGTGCAGGCGGGTACTGAGGAAAGTGTGAGGCAGGCTGACAGAGGGCACATGTAATCAAGTACTTCGGTCATGTCAGGTACGTTCGATGTGTGTGTGAGTCGCAAAGCGCCCCGCCATAGAGTTGCAGGTACATCATCTAAGGGCCATAGTGGCACATATGTTACACATTGGCCACTGTTCTGCTTGTGGGGTTTAATGCGGTGAGCTCTACAGCCATGCCTCCGATCTCCAGGCTGCTTTGTTGGGAGTTCCAAGTTCCAAATTGTCGGCCGCTGTGTATGAGTACAAGTCTGAAGGCGAAGGAGGAGATCCAGGACAAGAACAGCAAGGCCATAGAGGGCGAGATGCAGGTCAAGAACAATGAAGTTAAACCAACAACCCCGGTTTCAGTTGCACCATCTCAACACACCATTGAAGTCAACGAAAGTAGCAACCTTTACTACAATATGATCGAACGCAAGGATATCAATATATTCAATGAAGCGCGGGGTACACAGGGGATTTGTGAAGGCTTCAATTCCGACGTCGAGCGAGGGTTGCCTTCAAACGCGGTGGCTGTGCAACGAGAGAAGCATGGAGTCAATGAGCTGCCAGAGCTTGAGAAGGTCACCATCTGTGGCCTCATAATAGAGGGCTTGAAGGACCGCATCATGCAGATTCTAATTGTGGCTGCTGTTGTCTCTATCATTATTGGAATGACAGTACCAGACCGCACAGGTCATGTCAACAGAGCGACTGGTTGGACGGAGGGTACCGCTATCCTGGTATCCGTGACGGTTGTGGTGCTGATCACTGCAATCAATGATTACAAGAAGGCAAAGAAATTCGAAGCCATGTCTGCGGAGCATCAGAAGAAGCAAGTGGATGTGGTACGCGATGCCAAGAAGGTAGCGGTGGATGTCTCTGAGCTGGTGGTTGGGGATGTGTTATGGGTCCGTGCGGGAATGCAATTGCCTGCTGATGGCGTCCTCATTCAAGGGCAAGATCTGAAGTGCGATGAGTCCGCCGTGACTGGGGAGACGGACATCATGAAGAAGTCCACACAGACGGACCCTTTCTTGATCAGCGGCACCGCCGTCACAGAAGGGCGTGGTACGATCTTGATCATCAACGTTGGGGTCAACTCGTTTGCTGGCAAGTTGGCGATGGGCGTACGTGGCACACCCGCCGACACCCCTCTGCAGGTGAAGTTGGGCTGGCTGGCGGGGATGATCGGCAAAATCGGGCTCACCGCTGCCCTGCTGCTATTTGTTGTGCTGACCATCAAGTCCATTGTCCTGTCCGCCACAGACCCTGAGCAGTACCCGTGGAGTGCCGTCGAGTACTTGAGGTATTTCGTGGTCGCTGTGACGCTGGTGGTCGTCGCAATTCCGGAGGGCCTGCCACTCGCCGTCACCATTGCCCTGGCGTACTCCATGAGAGAGATGATGAAGGACAACTGCCTGGTCCGCGTGCTGGCGTCGTGTGAGACCATGGGAGGCACCAACACCATTTGCAGCGACAAGACTGGGACCCTGACCACCAACTCCATGACCGTTGTGCAGGGGTGGCTGGCCGAGGACCACTTCGTGTTCGATGGCTACGGGGTGAATGGAGGGGCCGGAGCGGCGGTCACGAGGAGTGGGGCCAGGGATCCAGAGTTCCACAGCAAGCGAGAGGACGTCGATTTCCTGTGCGAGGTCCTTGCCCTCGGTTCCACCTGCGAGGAGTTGGAAGCGGATGGGGAGACTGTGTGGGTGGGGGGCAACAAAACGGAGCATGGGCTGATCAACTTTGTCAAGCGGATCGGCAGAGACTATCAGGCCATTCGCGAGCCGTACGACAGCAGTGCGCGGCGGATTTACCCATTCTCCTCTGTCAAAAAGCGCATGACTGCCATTGTCCGCAAGGACGGCAAATGGTTGATGCTTGTGAAGGGGGCCTCTGAGATGGTGTTGGAAGACTGCAACTCAGTCCACTCCCGAACGGGGGCGATGGTCATGGACGATGAGTACAGGGCGGCCATGATGCAGACCATTCAGCAGATGGCGGACCAGGGCAACCGCACCATCGGGATTGCCTACGCAGAAACTAAGGATTTGGGTGATTTCCCCGACGAAGAGCCCACCTGTCAAATGACGATGTTAGCGATTGCAGGTACAAAAATATGATGTGTGGAATGTGTGATGGTTGGTGATGGTGTGTGGGTGTGGGTGTGAGTGTTGATGTGAGTGTGAGTGTGGGTGTGGGGGCAGATGCCGCAGGAGACGAGGGGGATTGACCGCCAGGTCGGTGGGTGCTCCCGGTGGGAGGACGGCCACTCAAGGGGGCATCCAGGAGGGCTCTGTGCGAGAGTGTGTGCCCCGCCGCTGTTAGCTGACATCAAGTCTTGGGCATTGCCACAGGCGGCATCATGGATGAACTCCGGGTCAAGGGTGCAGGGGTGACCAATGACCAATGGTATAGGCCCCATGAAAGGGCCAATGCTTCTCAGGGGCACCGTGCACACTGCAGGAGACGGAGAATGGGCCGATAAAGCCCCGATGCCCACCCACGCCAGTGCTGCATGTTAGCCTCCATCTGCAGTTTGTACATGTACGCGACATGTTCGTAGTGGTCTCAGGCAGTTTGTAGTAACGCCTTGACGTGTCGTGTGTATCGGTTTTGCCACTATGAAACACGCTGTCGAAGGCGAGCTCCAACTGTAATCGCCGATTTCAAAACCATCCAGCCCAACAGTGCAACTCGACCCCGGTTGCCCAGGTCCCGCTTTTTTTTCTTGGTCCCCTGGATCGTCCCGCCTGTTTCATGGCTGGGTGTACCGGCCTTCCCCCCCAACCCCCAACCCTTTGCTCCAGATGCGCTCAATTAACCGGACCCACAGGGACGGGAACAAGCATGTCAGGATCCTACAATTACTTCATTGCACCCAACTTTTGCGAAAATTTTGCCCGATTTAGAGCCCCAAGCACCATAATTGATTTATTTTTTTATTGTTTTTTTCCTGTGTTTGCCCATTGTGGTCTCGTGAATAAATTATTTTGGCAAAATATTTATATTTCCTCAGTATGGGGTGGGGGGCATTTAGGGCCTTGTCAATTTCGCGGTGGTAAATTTCGCTGCGGGAAATTTCGTGGAGACCCGTGGATAGTTCGCAGACACTCCCAGAAATTTTGTGGTATGTGTTGCTTTGTGGGCTTGTTGGAGCTCAGCCACAGGTGCCACTCACAATGCTGGGGAGAAACATCTGCCACACACTGCCAGTGATGAGGGTGAAATTGGTCTCAGGTCCTAACATGTGTTCAAACTTTGACCACTTATTTACTCACTTACTCACTCACTGACAGTGGGATTCTATGTAGCTACACATTTTTCCCTCACCAACGTGCCCTCCGAAGCCGAAGCAGGGTGGTGACTGCCGAAGCGGGAGGGGAGGAGAGGCTCAATTTCAGGCTTATGGCCAAAATGCTTCAGACTTATGGCCATGAGTGTAAATTTTTTTGAAGTGAAGCTATCTGCTGCCCGTTGTGCTTAACAGAGATTATCTGTTTAAAAGAAATCGGGGAAGGAGCCGAGAGCGGGAGAGGGGGTTAAGGGGTACACACACTCTATGACAAGATTATTATATCCCCCACAATGAAGGGGGGACCCCATTTGCATCAAAACACCCCCCCCCCCCCCACACCAGGAATTTGACCCCTTTCCTCTGCCTATCCTTAGCAACCAGGTGTAGTGTGTGGGAAGTTGTGCTGAAGCCCCTGGATTTCGTGTTGTAAATTCCGCGGCAAATTTCAAACGTCCCATGCCAAGTTTACTGCGCACAACCCCCCTGTAATAGAGAGGCGGTCCCCCAGCAGATGATGCATAGTCTACGATTAATCCACTGTATGCCTTGTGGTAACATGGATTGTTTTCAAATTCTGGCCGGGTGGGCAGTTTTCAGCTGACCTGAAGTGCATCTGGCAGGCTTATTCGTCCTGGACCAGAAACAGTGAAAACGGACGGTTGCCGTGTGTGCCACACATTCCTGCTCCATCCATTCAATCTCAGGGTGACATATTGTGCTCCAACATGATGATCAGGCATGAAGGCACGCCTCCCAAGATGAGAAAAGTGCCCATAAAAAGAGACATGGGTCTCTCCAAGAATATTGGTAGCGACGTGGTAGCATGCATGCAATGCCTCCAAGGACAAAATGCAAGGAAGTCAGTGTGCAGTGTGCAAATATTGATCCATGCAAAAGGACAGTTGTGCAAAAATCACTCGCCAGGATGAAGTATTTTCTGGGCCCCGTACTTAGGCAAATTCGACATTCTCAAAATTAGATTGCAGAAAAAAGCAATTTCCCCCCAGTTTTAGAGGTCTCAACAACTTTCCTAAATATTACTGATAGTATGCACGAAGTCCCCCCCCCCCCCCCACCTGCTGGAACTTGGCACAGGGAACAACCGCACACGCAAACACACACACCACACATGCAGGCGCCTCGGCGCCGCCCAGCCCTCCCACCCTCTGTATGGCTGTATGTTGACCTCCAAAAAGCCAGTACCCACTGGGGTTTTTAAATCCTAAGGACCTAAATAGCCCAGGGCCGGTGGCAGTGGCCCACAAGGGTGACCTCTGACCGCCCCACCCCCCACGACCAGGTGACCCGGAAACACAGGTGTGTGGCCGAGAGGGGCCAGCGCAAGCGAGCATGCCAGTGCGACGGTGGGAGCCAAAGTGGGACACAGCAAACGCTACGCCCCAAACTCAGTCCGAAGGCGACAATGCCCTGAACCCTGTAGAAGCAGCCCGACTCTTACCCCATCCAGGGACGAGGGACGGGACGAACTGCAAAGCACTGTCTGCGTGACACGGACAATCATGGAACTGAGATGGCGATGAAGGTCGTGAGGCAGGCGCGGCTGGAGCTAAGTGGCGGGTCCACACCTGACCAATTGAGGCCCCCCCCACCTCCCCCCCCCCCCTACCTACCCCCCCCCCCCTACCTACCCCCCCTACCTCCCCCCCCTACCTTCGGCTTGCTTCGCTCGACGCGGGGGCCAGCGCCCGCACCCCCCTTGAATAACATGACTCCTGCGGTGGCCACAGACCGCCGTTTGTGTGCACCGCCTTGTGTGTGCACCGCCTTCTGTGTGTACGGCGTTGCCTGTGGCCCCTTAAATAACATGACTCCTACGGTGGCCACAGACCGCCTTTTGTGTGTTCCGCCTTGTGTGTGCACCGCCTTGTGTGTGCACCGCCTTGCCTGTGGCCCCTTAAATAACATGACACCTGCGGTGGCCACAGACCGCCTTGTGCGTGCACCGCTTTGTGTATGCCCCGCCTTGTGTGTGCACCGCCTTCTGTGTGTATGATCCTAACGCCCCCCCCCCCTCCCCCCCAACCCACCCCATCCCCCCCCTACCTTCTCGACCCCCCCCCCGACCCACCCCTACCCCCCCCCCCCTACCTCCAAGGTAGGGGGGGGCGACTTCGTGCGATATATGATATTAATTGTTGGTTAGTTTGGCATTCGCATTTGGAGATTTTTTCATATTTCGCCGATCCGTCTTGAATGAAGAGCTTCGGTGTAGGCTTTGTGGGGTATGGGTGATTGAGTCATACCGCAGGTGGCGGGTCTGACCATGTGGGACAACAAACGGCAACAAAACTAGGTCCTTCAGCTTCTCGTCCACGCGTTTGCCCATGGGACGACTGCAGCCTGGGCTGCACTCCCGTGGGAGGACGCAGGGTAAAACAGCGGACTTACCCATCCTCTTGACTGCTGCATCAACAGGTATCCAAGACCCCATCCGGCAGGAAGTCCCCGCTGCGGTGCGCAACTGCTTCCAGGCCGGCATCTCCGTGCGGATGGTGACGGGGGACAACAAGAACACTGCCGTCGCCATCGCCAAAAAGTGCGGCATTCTCTCTCCTGAGAAAGCGATCGAGGAGGGGGAGGTCATGGAGGGGGCCCAGTTCCGTGCGATGGCGATGGAGGACCCGGACAAGTTGATCAGCCTCATCCCAAAGCTGCGGGTGCTGGCCCGCAGCAGCCCAACGGACAAGTTAGTGCTGGTGGCCTGTCTGATGCACGAAGGGGACATTGTGGCCGTGACCGGGGACGGCACCAACGACGCCCCCGCCCTGAAGATGGCAGACGTGGGCTTTGCAATGAAGACCGGGACCGACGTTGCTGTCGGCGCGTCAGACATGGTCCTGATGGACGACAATTTCTCAACCGTCGTCCAGGCCGCCACTTGGGGGCGCACCGTCAACGACAATATCCGGAAGTTCCTGCAGTTCCAACTGACAGTCAACACCGCCGGAGTGCTGCTGACCGTCATCGGGGCCATCATCTCGGAGCACAACGAGGAGCCGCTGAAGCCGGTGCAGCTGCTGTGGCTCAATCTCATCATGGACACGTTCGCCGCCCTGTCTCTGGCCACGGAGAGGCCCGCGAGGGACTGCCTGACAAAGAAGGGGACGGGGCCCATTTCCCGCGCCGCTCCTTTGATCTCGTACCGGATGTGGACGTTCATCTTGGGACATGCCTTGTTCCAGCTTGCGGTTCTGCTGGTCCTCATGCAACTGGGGCACGTTCTCTTTGATGTTCGGGGTTGTGTTCGTGAGAATGTGCCGTCGGATCTCTCGGATATCAAGGAGGTGACGGACCCGTGGGGTGTGCCACGGTGTTTCGGCGGACTGGAGCATGGGACGGTCCTCTTTAACACGTTCATTTTCATGCAGTTGTTTAACGAGCTGAATGCACGGAAGCTGCACGGCGAAGTGAACATTTTTGAAGGCATGCATAGATCCCGGATCCTTCTGGTGATTCTGGTAGTCTGTATCTTGTTCCAGTTCTGTGCCGTGCAGTTCTTCGGCATTTTTATGAAAACCACCCCTCTAAATGCACGGCAGTGGGGCATATGTGTTGGTATTGCTGCTGCGGAGCTCCTCGTGGGTCTGATTGTGAATCTGATCAATACCCACATGATACCCACCTGGAAGCCTAAGACCGCAGAGGACAACAAAAAGGGGTTGGATGATAAGAAGAGAGCCCTGATTTTGGAAGCCAAAGCCAACGCTGGCATGAAACGAGGCGTGCCAGGGGCTTCGGATGTGCATTCAAACCATTCTAATCCATCTCCCAGAAGGCGGTCACGCCGGGATTCGGCAGTTCAGGCCTTCGCCGAGCAACATCCCACCCCGGCCAACCCCCCCTCTGCCCAGCTTCGTGTAACATGACTTGCCTACTAGCAGGGGAAAAACAAACGTGTTAGAAATTATAAAAATACTTATTGTGTCCACAGACACGATTGCTACATATGTAGTCGCACCAATTCTAAGGATACATGAGTGTTTGCCTGTCAGCCTTGCTTTCTCAACATATGTTGTGTACCCCGAACTAAGTTTCGCCGCAGCTTTGTCCATTTGTAGTTATGTAACGCTTCCTTACTCCTCGCTCTCATGTGTCCAATGTGATCCAAGGAGAATTGAAGGCCACTGCAAATGCAGTTGTGGCCAACCGGCAGAAGCGGATGAAGTCTGACGTGTGCCAAGAAAGCCAGACCATATTGGTGGGACTGGGGGGATGAGGAGCGCCTCTGTTCCCATCACCAACCTTGGATGAAACAAATGGGATTTTCAGAATGTGGATCAAAGAAAACAAAAAAAGGTGGCTCGGGAATTGGGACTCAATAATACCCTGGTTTTTGTGGATTGGGGCACACCAAATAGCAGTATATTTTGGCGATTTACATTTCCCCCGGACATCCCCCCCCCCCCCCCCCGTATGTTGATGGGGCTGTTGGGCCCACCGGTGCTTCCAAAGGTCAGGTGTGGACCCGCCACTTTCCCTTGGCAGCCCAGAGCTCGCTGGTGCCCTCGGCGCGCTGCTTGGAGTCCTGTCCCAGGCCCTCTGTTGACCTGAGGGACCTGATGTTTTTGCATGATTTGTCGGCGATGTTAGTCGCAGGTTGTATTTGACAAGGGAATTGGTGGGTGCTTCAACCATTTCGGCCTCTCTGGTAGCCCCACAGCCTGTCCCGGAGCCAGCTGTTGTGCTCTTGTACTGCCCACAAACAACGGTGTGTCCAAACAGCATGCTCCTTTTACCGTTGTTTAGACGGGGGGCCGGGGGGGGAGGTACTGTCCCAACGGCCGCATGTGGAGCCTCTGGGTTCGCTGGTCCTATGCCCAGTCCCCACCTTCCTTCCCATGCCGCCCCTGTGCGTACTCTTTGCCCCCCCCACCCACCCATCCCCCCCACCACTGCGCCGTGCGCATGCCCTTGTTGAGCAGGGGGGCTGCTCCAACAGTTGCCTTTTTATTCACCAACCCGAAGGTCCCCCTTCTTAGAGTATTAACTGGGTTCACCGATTTTGAGACAAGGTTGTTGCTGTATTTACCTTCAATGTGCCGCCGGCGAACGGGGAGCACTCAGGATAGCATAGGATACTACAATACACACACAACAGGAGGAACTGCCATAGTTCCTGTGGATTCCTGTACACCAATACCTCGTGTTCACGAACAGACAGCCTCCTCCTCAGTGCCATACTGAGTCTACCAGCATGGCAGTAGTCTGTTCCTGTCCTATTCTCAGATTGTCAGATCGCTGTATGTTGCCTTGCCGATTTTTTGTTGGTCGCCTTGTATGTTTGCTACGTTGCCTTGTTGTTGGTTTTTTTCGCACTCGTTTTCGAAGTGGGCCTGCACAGTGATTCCACCGATTCCACCGATTCCACTTCCATGACCTGCCTCTCTGCAGGTATTATGTACTGTTATAACACGGCAGCGGAGTGATCCAATTCGAGAATCATTGGGCATTCAATAATGTGAACGAAACCCTAACCTGATGAGAAAGTCAGCACACACTTGTATGTGGTACCTTGCACTCGATGTCTGTGTGGGTTATATCTCAAACCCTCCAAACTGCCACCAGAAGTTCTCAAGGGCGGACATAGAGAAGTCATTGCTATTGGTGCTGAGTGCTGTACCACCCTGCGCAAGCGCACCCTTGTCCTTGCACGGCGAGCCCGTGTTTCCGCATTTTCTGGGGTTTTTGGGGACTACGGTTTTTTGCGGTTCCATGAAAAAAAAATGTGATGTTTTTTTGTAGCTTTGTGCAG
Source organism: Eutreptiella sp. 'Long Island Sound 2002' (assembly GCA_964036045.1). Classification (NCBI taxonomy): domain Eukaryota; phylum Euglenozoa; class Euglenophyceae; order Eutreptiales; family Eutreptiaceae; genus Eutreptiella; species Eutreptiella sp. 'Long Island Sound 2002'. The sequence continues at coordinate 15,131,974 of OZ038394.1, forward strand.
GCTGTAGGAGTGGTCAAGTTAGGCGTCCCAATGCGTGTGTAGTTGTAATTGCATGTGCTCTTGTGTTGTGGTGTGTATGCTGGCCTGTTGGGCACCATTCTGTAGTCATGAACAATTTCATTTTTTTCTGCTACGTGTCACATACCAGCAGTTCCCGAACAATGCCTGTGCGATTTTTGGGTCACTCTACACAAGGTGGGCGGTATCATCATCTACAACCCTGGATCATCTGACCTTTGCCATTCCATCACCTTCCCCTGCACATGGGGAACCCTTACTGCCTGGACTGCCTGAGCGCGCCCGCTCTCGCACATGCAGATCCCCCAATGCGCTTCCGCCTGGCACCTGCAGCCGCTCTGCCAATGGGTTGGGAATTGTGCACAACGAAGGATGGCATCCCTTTCCAAGTACACCATGAGGATGATGCTTTCTGTCGTCGTGCTTTGATGGGTAGGTGTGCGGTATGTCTGCAACGTTTGTTCCGTGGCATGTGCAAACATGCCCTTGTGCAGACAGTGCCACCCTGTGTTTCCACGCTTTTACTCGTATCCCGTATTTGCGCGAGGAAGGGGTATGAAGTACAACCATTGCCATTTTTCCCCTGCAATTGGTGGCCATCTTTGGCTGATTTCTCGCAGTTGTTCTGCTGAATGGTTGTATTTGGGGGGCAGCTGAAATCAAAGGAGTTAAAATTGTCAGAATGTTTCATGATTTAATTCTGGGGATAGGATTTTTCATGTTTTTCAATGTTCACTGTGTAGATTGACACCACTGAGACCATGAAATGTTTGAACCGGACCGTGTTTCATTTCCATGTGCTGCTTTATTCTCTGAAGTTGATTGATGGCCACAAAGGAATTATCCATTAGTATCAACAAGCAAGGCAAAAAACACAAGTCAGTTGCTATGGGGGCGTACCGTGCGCTGTGCGAAAAGTTGGCTGTTCTCCACCACCGGGAGTTCGGTAAGTTCAGAAGATTGAAAGGACGTCATTGAATGGCTGCTGCAGTGGACGGGGCTACAGGGGGCAGAATTTAGGTCCCTGCTACCCATGGCAAGCATCAGATGTTTGAATTTTTGAGCTTTGAATTGATTGTGCATGATTCCGCAGGTGGGTGGTTTCAGGGTTGTTACCTGGATAATCACCGTAATAATTGGCGCTGTGCACGCGCTGTGCGAAAACGCCCCCTATGAGCCATGTCACTATGTGCAGGAAATGAATTGTTCAGACTTGTTCTCTTTTAATACGAAAAGACGAAAGTGCATGCAACATATCATCGGAAGGCGAACCTGAGAGTCACCACATCATTGTGTTCGGAAGAAAGGGAAGATCTCTTTGAGCGAAACACACAATAAGGTCCATAACATTACTCAATGATAGTTTATGGGTGGCGATTTGATGGTAGATATCTCGGACAGAGTCACACCCAGGTTCTACATAATAGAGGCTCCATAGATGGGCTTTGCTCTTTTCGACTGGTTTCTTACAATGCACCATACAACACTCCTTTGTATGCACATAGGCTAACTCTATGGCCTTTTATCTCCGATGTTATGCTCTTCTGGCCCCTTTTTGGCAGGCACAATAAAAGTTTTGGTTTTGGAATTTTAACACCGATTTTTTTTTGCTTGTATGTACACTTCTTGCACTTTTCATCCATCTTCACTCTTCTGTTGCTAGTAAGGTTTACGGGCAATGGTCGCATAAGAATATTTTGTTGATGGCAAATTTCAACCAAAGCAAAAAGCAAAGTGACGCGTACAAGAAGGCACGTTTTACAAATTGAAGGATATACACGAAGCTAAAACAGAATGAATGAAACATTTGCTTATGGTTTTGTGCATTATTGATGTTGCTTTTGTGGCGCTGTCTTGATTTGTGCATGATAGTTCATATTTAACCGGTGTTTTTTTACTACGTGCAATGATGCTATGGCCTAATTCTTGTTGCAGCAAGATTTCAAAACCGATATTCAACTGGCAACCTAGGGTAACTGATATCTGTATCATGGCGCAATGGAATAAGCAAGCAAAGTGTGAAGTTAAAATATGGATGTGACACTGTACAAAATAGTAATGTTGGAATTGATGTTTTGGCAAACGTACCGCAAAAAAAAGTTAAGGTAAAATCAACAACTGATGTACCAATGTTGTAGCATTTGTGAAGGTCAAAGGGATTCATGTTGCAAGCTCGATAGCGGCACACAGTTGGAGAAAACAATGCATTTTCAAATGGTGTACTGGTTTTGTTTTCAAATTTGAAATTTACATGTACAACTGGTGCCAGAACTTTTGCCTGTACGCCACCGCACGGGGCTGTGCCGGTACTTGTACCAAAAAAAAGACGAAATGGCATGGAAATATGCAGCTCTTTTGGAAACATAATCTAAATCCGGTGATGGATACCGAACTTCTTGTTCACTCTCCCCCCCCATGGGGGGCTTTTAATTGGGGGGCCTGGGAATGGGGCCCCGCCCCCCTCTAAAAGCAGTCCTTATGCCATTATATACAATCCGCGCGCCGAAATGAAACATATCCCAAAAGTCTACGATGCAGCCCCTCTAAATGACCGCCTCAAAGAGCTGATTCGTGCCGTCATATTTGTTTCGATTGATCATGGCTGTTTTGCAAAGTTAGGACCTTTACAAGGTTTTAACTTCTTTACCAGCGTCCACTAATTCCATATAAGCTAGGGATGCGATTTAAAGGTGCACCAGCAAAGTTGGGGTGCCGAACAACACTATATGTAAGCCACAGGCCCCAAATCTCAAGAAATCTATTTGCCATATTATTTATTTCCTGTGCACGCGTGCATTTTGCAGTCGCCGGCATTTGCGATCTTTCATTTTGACTGTCCAAAGTGAAATCGGGCTACAATGCACGAAATTTCAATCTAAGACCAGATTTATAAATGATTCTAAAAGCCTCGTCTTGCTATTCAATTGAGAAACCGCCGTCATTTCGTTTTAGCACCGCTTTTCGATTTGAAAGTTTTCAGCGCACTCAGGTGCCTTTTTAAGCTCATAAATGCAAAGAACCCCCCCAAATTGACCAAAATTACCCTTAATTTCGTCAAAATCCGATACAATAGGCCTGAGTTATGAATATGTCAATTATATGCTATTTGCACCCTGTGTCGCTAATCTTGCCCAATGCACCGTCCCTGTCCTTGCGCTGCTAGCTTAAACACAAGGCAAAGGAGTGTTTTTCCGTTTGTTTGTGACCGCCCGGCTCCATTTCCGACATAGAAAGGTGACCCGAAAATGGCTAAAAGCGTATTAAGGCTTTTCTTTTGATGGTGCTTCGCACCAGCAAAGGAAAAGCCAGACCAAGCGCGAAAGACAAAGGATTCGTTTAACCTTACTTTTCCACACCCTCCACAACAAATCATGTATCATTGCTTCATTGAAATTTCCTCAACATGCTCATCGTTCTTTGCTATAAATAGCTGATCATGCACGTGCATATCGTGCAATCTGAATTCGTCGTCCGACAGATACCCTTCAGAGGCGATCGCAGCCCGCACACTGCCCTTCCCCATCTCGTGGAGCCCCCCTCCGCTTGTTTTTTCAATTGGGTACTAGGTATTCACTCCGCAAAGCAGGGATGTAGGGCATGGTTATGAATGGTCGCGGAACCTCCAAAAAACTCTACCGCCAGGCCTCGGTGGCCCGAAGGCGGTCCAAAAGCATCGCTCCACGGCACTGTATGCGTTCCCCATGCCAGACGATCGTCGACGAAGAAGTATGAGAAGTGCAGTGAAGGACCGAGGGGTGTGTGGTGCCATGTAGAGGTACAATTGTGGGCGGCTCCCTTGCTACTCTTTTGATGAAGACATGCATCGCGATACATCCGTAAGTTGGCATGGTTGCGACACATCTGTCATCGGCTCGCGTCTTTGTTTACGTGTCGAGTTGTTCCAGTGGTTCCCCTTGTTCACCCTCCTTCGGGGCACAGCAAAGGCAAACCGATAGAAAGGAGAAGCGGTCCACGCTCGGCTTTGGGTGCGTGTAATCTAGCTGTGGGCCATCAAAGGGCTCAAAGGGTTCTGTACCGGTTTTACCAATTAATCCGTAAAACCGGTTATGGGCAATAATTGCAAATTATTTTGAAAACCATCCTCACAACCGGTTATTTTGAAAACTACTTTAAACCAATTAATCGGAATTGTTGCAAATTATTGGGGCTTTGTTGGGCAGTATATTTTGTTCACTTTTTGCACTAAGAAGAGGCTTTGGTAGCAAGAAACGCTGGTCGATGGTGAATTACACCTTCTGAGATAGTTTTTATCACCGTGTTTCGACCTGTATGGGCTCCCTTTTGACTGACAGCAAATTTCCGGCCGTGAAGGACAAATAATCGGGAAAAAGGATTGTCCCGAAAAAATCATTAATCAGCATAACCGATTATTTTGGTACAGAATCACCGTTGAAAACTGGTTATTTTCTGAACTACCAGGTTCCAAACTTTAGGGCACCTTAAGGAGTGGCACCAACATCAGGGGTCCAAGCAAAGCCAGCTCCAGCCAAACCTCGTGCCATCAAGCGTACAAGTGTCGAACCTAGAAGTGGAGTCATTTGCTGATGAAGGGCGGGCCACTGATTGTTTTAGTAGAAAAAAGTCACTACCACGTCTTTCGGTCCGGGACTTGATCCAAGCCAAGCCCCCCCATTATTTGGGAAGTATGAGAGACTGACACTTAATCATTTTATTCACTCTTTGGAAGCATAAAGGAACATTTTTTAAAGTAACTAGGGCAATAACCCTAGGCCCCCAATGAATTTCACCCCTACCACTCAAGTGAGCGGGGGTAGCTTCCTTCATGGAGGTATTGCCGAAATAATGTGGACACTTCATGCCTTTTTGCTTTAAGATTAATCCTAGTGGTCTCCCACCTCAGACCTAGATACTCACAGTTTCATCTACTTCATGTGGTGGTACCTTTTAACTGATTCTGACTTCAGTTGCTTGGCCAAGCTAGCCAAGCCATATCCTGTGGTCTAGCCCAAGCTGCATGCCCCAAATTCCTAGGCTACTCCATGGCATTCCAAACTGTGCACATAAGGTGGGTATGATTGTCCATTGGGGCAGACTAATGTCAGTTTTCACATTAAAATCATTTGTTTTGTTTACCAACCGTTGATGCTTTGTACTTATGTCTACATTGTCCATCTGCAGCCCCTGTTTGCTACTTATGGTTTGAATTAGAAGGAGACTATTCTGATTTAATTCGATCTAGTTGTTTTCTGCATTTCATTGTTTGACTACTTGGTCATCCTCTTTTTGTTTGTTGGAAAACCACAAAGGGTTTTATCATAAAAAAAACCAAAGTAGCATTGGGGAAAACCAAAAAATCTTTGTAGTAGCAGAGCCAGCACCCCAGAAGACTAAAGCGCAACAAAAAGAAGAATATTTGCATTTGAGATTCTGAGATGTCCGTCACTTTCAGTGCCAATCCTAAGCCAATCACCACCAGGCCAAAGGCTGGTGATGTACGACTGATTGGAGCAGCATCTACAAGCGGGATACCTCGTGACACTGGCCCTTGAGGAGATCATGCAGCAGGAGGGTCGAGACAGTATATCCATAACATCCCTACTGCTGCCGAGCGTTCTGCCTTAACGTTGGGGAATCCGGAGTGGCTGTAGAGCAAGGATCCCTTGGCGGCAGCCTTAGCATCTGTGGTGGCCCGCTTTGATTGCCCTTCGCTTACTCCCTCTGCTACTCGTCGTCGTCCTGCAAACGAAAAATTGGCCAGGACAAAGGTGAAGAAGTGGTGAGGCAGAGACGTGGTCGACACGATAAAAACTTAGGCGGCCGAAACAGGGACACTTTTGTACCGGGGTCCTCTGGAAATTTTGACAAGGCAATTTGCGTCATTTACCTACTTTTTGCCGAGGGAATATTTCAGGATTAAGCTTTTTGTTCCAATTGCCCCCAAAAATGCATGTTTTCGGCCCAAGAAAGCAAATGCTGGATTTGGCAAATTAGCTATATTTTTCTGGTGGGGGCCCAAAATCTGGGGTACTTTGAGTTAGGTACCATACGTTTTTACTTTTTAAGCTTTTTCATGCTCACTGACTGACGAATGTACGTATATGATGCCATTTTCCATTTGTATTGTGAGGCCTCGCAATGCAAATCGATATTGGGGGTAAATCCCTCGAATAACGCACATTCTGAATTAAAGAAGGTCCCTACCAGGACGGGCCCCTGCTGTACCCCTTCCACCATAACCCGTCACTCCCAGGGTCTTGCTCCTCACCAGGGTCTGCATTTTCCCACAAAAAAATAGAAAAAAGGTCCTTAACACAAACCCTGATCCCTTGCAATACCCAACTCCCAAGTACAATCCAATCCAATCCAATCCAATCCACACTGCGGGCTTCCGTTCAACACGCCGGTTGTCTCACGGTGCACACGGAGACACGGCGGTGGGCATGTACAAAGAAGTGCACCAAAGAGGAAGCCCTGAAATTGGCATATGAACACAAATAAAGCAAAGTTGGGGAAAGGTGGAAACTTACACAATCACAGCCATAGACCCCTCATTCCCTGGACTCAAGACCTTCCCTTGACTCGCCAACATGATGCCCTGAACCCAGTCAAATAGGATGGCTAAATGCCATGTGTCAAAAGTCACTACATAAACCCCAAAAATATGTTCACTCCCAAGCCTCTAAATCCTAGCCCAATAGGGGAGGTGGCGTGTCATGGCCTAGAGTGGCACTCAGGACCATGCCCTACCCTGACATAACCTTGGTTGGACTTGCAGTCGATTGGGCTTGGAGAGCTGCCCCATGAAGATGACCTCACAACATGGCAAAATCAGGCAACTCACACCATTATGCCCAAAATCAACTTATATACTCAAAAATGCACACGGCAAATATTCAAATGCTCCATGCATGTGTCAAACCGGAAAGTAATATACAACGGTGATATAGACCAAAGGTCCATGCCCAAGAATATCCGATCATTGGCTCCGAAACCCCTCCGGTTATGTACATGACATGCTTCACAAGTCAACTCATGAATTTGAGACCTAATTTTGTGAGGCCTCGTGTGCCAAGCCAAAGTGACCACGTGATCCGGCATATGGTGAGGTACAACACAGAAGCATATGCCAACATATAAGCAACATACCATAGTTCACGGATCTCTAGGCACTTTACTGTTAGCCGACCAGTTGAGCACATAAAATACAAAAATGAGCATAAAATGGGGTCAAAAACATGCAAATAATGCCAACTTCAAGATAATTACAATAGTATATAACTTCGCTCACCCATGGTATCAACATATGATTCAAAACACAATTGGTTGGGACCATTTGCAAACAATCCCCCCACTTGGATCCCCACATGGACTCATAGGGACACCTTTGAACCTCCTCCCAACACGCACCATGAAAATGGGAAAATTGATAGTGGCGCTTGTGGGTCGCTCCGTAAGCCCTCCCACATGCACTATATGAGCGGTAGACTTAGTCTAGCGCTATGGAGCTCACCATTGGGACATGGGCAAAGCCCTTGCAACGTATGACTCCATATATCTTCCTACAAACGGAGATATATAACATGGGCGTGAGCATATCGAAGCACATACCATGCATATAACACATACCCTCAAAAAGTGGCTCCCACCATGATATGCCATGCCCCTCCATGGACATAACTTCACATTAAAAATACGTAGGAACCCAATGAAAGTTTCTATGCAACACCAACACTCATGCGGTACACTCGAAAGTCGCATTAAACTATTCGGTTGCACGGTCCAAGAGTGATATATCAATTTCTACCCTCTTGACCATTATCCCTTGCTATACCGGGCATGTGTACACATCAAAGGCATTTGATGCTTCCTAAATTAAGTTGAGACCAAGGCAGTTCAAACCCACTTCTCGAAATTAGTATTCCTCGCCGTGAGCCGGAGATATAACCTTTCAAAGTGGCCTCACGAATCAATTTTGTTTCTCCTTTATCTCCAAGAAAAGCGAAGGAGATAACCAAAGGAAGGTTGATTCGTGATCGGGGAAAAATGTCGGACCACTCGAGATTCATCATATCAAGTGCGGCGATGTCGAAGTCGAAAATCCGATTCTGAAAGTCTGAAAAAATCGGATTAATTTTGCGAGTGTATAATATGAAAATTGCGGAAGCAACGAACCCGTTACTGATGAAATCTGACCCTTCAGCGGGGTTTCCGCCAAAATATCTGCAAATAACAGTTAACCAATCGGTTACCGCAAAATCACGAGCCAACTGACAGTCGCCGATACATTGACAATCAGAACGGAAGGCTGAAAAATTACGGAAACATTATGATAAAAAAACCCTGTTGATTCCTGATATTCCGATATATAAATCTCAGCCAGCGGCGCCTCGGTATTGAAGATGGCCGCTCATAGCTGGAATGGCCAAACCTATCACACTATCACATCAGGTTAGGTCAGGTGGATGGGAGAGTATGATATCAGCCAATGGCGGCTTGCGGGCACATAGATACACACCCCAAGTGACCCAAAGATGGCCACGGGGGTCCGAACCGGCTTCACCCCCCTTCTCAGAGCGTTGTATCCGCTCGGAAGTCATTGAAGAGAGCACGGGAGGACCCCAATGGGCTCCAAACCCCCCTCCCCCAGGTCCCAAGGACACATGGAGGCCCCACACACGTCGTAGGCGTCCCCCATGCCCCAAGGGAGGAGTGAGGACACTGATAATCGGTGCCCTACGCCATATCCGGTCTCCTCTTGATCTACAACATGGACCAAAGGGATCAAAGATAGAGAAACGTCGTCGGTCGACCTAAATAAGTATACCACAATGAAATATATATGTGGAGATCGAGTGAAGGGGGTATATGGCCAATCAAGGCCCAAAAGTCCCCGGATGAACGCCCTCACCCGTCTCCCAAGCACAGAAACAAACAAAAATGCCAAGGGGGATCCATTACGGTGCTACTGCAGCCACCAAATGGACCAACACGTCCTTGACATCCAAAGAAATGTTCTTTTTCTTCAGATACTCCATCCAGACTGTGGTGTACCTCCGCACAAAGCTGCTCGGAGGCTCCCACGAATCCCTGGATGCCGCGAATCCCTTCCAACGGACCTTGTAAAGCCTCCCCCCAGGCGTCCCCGTGTCCGGCCTGTCCGTCAGGACCCTCTCGGCGGTGAAGTCGTCGTCCTCACCCTCGTCGTCCGAGTCCAGATCTCCGGCTGTAAACTCTAAGGTGACGGGACGTCCGCTGGGGTCTGGTGCTTGGGGACGAAGCTGGGTATGGTCGCGGTCCAGGATCTTGTTATCCCCCACACGGACCGCATACACATCCTGCCCGACCTTCCGCACGATTACCCCCGGCACATACCAAGACGCCTGCCGATGCCTGGACAGGACATCCTTGTGGTGCCGCTCCACCCACACGGTGTCTTGGAGAGCATACTTCTGGACTTTTCCCTGCTTGAAGTATTTGCGCCTCTTCTCATGCTCGTCCTGAAGTGCCTTGCACACCTTGGCCGCCGTGTCGTCCGCCTCAGCCATCATAGCATTCGCATCCCGGGCCACTTTGCCATGGTTCAACCACGGGAGAGTGCGTGACACTCGATCCCGTAGGAGCAGGATGCGATGGGGTGACAGCCCAGTGGGCCCCGGCAGGTCATGGTACGCCTGGAGTACTCTCCACAGCGAATTATACCAGTTCCGGCCTGGTTCGTCAAAGTGCAGCTGGCGGAACTTCTCGAACATCTGCCGCCCGGCCAACTCAGCCCGGCCATTCGACCGGCTGTGGTACGCCACGGTCTTGGCGTGCCGAATCCCCATGTGCTTGCACATCGTCTTGAACCACGTCCCCACAAATTGACTGCCCCGATCGCTGCAGATGACAGCTGGGACATCAAAAACCGTCAGCCAATGCCTGATCATGGCATTAGCGACGGTCTTGGCCTGCAGACCCACTCCATGCTTGTCCCTCTTGTCCTTCTTCTTGGACTTCTTGCCCGGGACCGCCACGATATAACCGCTGTGCCTGTCCACCGCCAGGATGACACAATCATAGGTCTCTCCTTCCACGGTGACCTCCGGCATGGCGAACACATCCATGGCCACGGACCGCATAGGGGCCCCCGGTATAGCCGTATACACCGGGTTGCCCGCTGTGGAATGGTTGGGGCTCTTCGTTGCCCGACACACGGCGCAGTCGCTGCAGTACTTGTCCAGGATGGCGTAGTACCCCGGTGGGAACTTGAAGCGCCACTCCAGGTCCTGCTGCATCTTGTCCCGACCAGGATGCATGAGCTGGGCGTTATGCCAGTGGTCAATGAGCTCCTCCATTCGGTTCTCAGGGACCAATAGCTTGTCCTTGCAGAATGGTTTATCCCCATCCTCGGTCAAGCCCTCGGGCCATTCGTCGTCTGACGGGGCGCTCACGGCATTCCAGTACTTGCTCCAGTGCTCGGATGCCGCACAGTCATCCGACCAGTCCCCTGTGAGCACCGACCTGACTAGCTCTACAGGGGCCACCATCCATTGCTCGAGGGTTTCCTCTCGAATAGCTTGGACTCGGGCACCCCGGAACTTGGCCAGGTCCGTACGGTTTGCCATCACCACAAAGCACTTGACCCCCTCTTGCTCCGTGGCCTTCTCCATCTCGATGATGCGCTTGGCCTCCTCAGTCTCCTCGGCGTCCCCATGGCTGGATATGTCCATCCAAGCCTTGCCCGCGGGGTAGGCCCATCGACTGAGGCAATCTGCCACAGTGTTATCCTTCCCCGGGACGTATACGACGCTGAGGTCGAACTTGGCGAACGTCTCATGCCATCGGGCCCTCCTTGCCGCCGGTCCCGAGGGGGTGTCGACGTGCTCCTTGTGCCAGCTCTGCAAGGACTGATGGTCCGTACAAACCACCACCGGTTGCAATTGGATCTGGCCAGACCACTTCCTGAGCGCACAAACAATGGCGTACGTCTCCTTCTCCCTCGCGGTCCAGGTTCCACGTTGGCCCTCGGCCAGGATCCGGCTCCAAAACGCCACGGGTACGTGCGACCCGTCGTCCCGGACCTGCTCGAGGACTGCACCTACAGCATAGTCCGAGGCGTCCGTTCGTAGCACGAATCCCTTGTCCGGGTCCACCAGGAACAGCCCCAGCTGCCCCAGGAGTCGCTCCTTCAGGCGGCCGAACGCATCTTCGTCCTCAGGGGTCCAGGCAAGCTTCTTCTTGCTCCCCTTCCGGCCATCGAACTTGCCCACCTGCAGCATCTTGTGCCGCGGCCCCGATAGTTCTGCATACATCCGGACATAGCCCGAATAGTAGTTGCAGAACCCCATGAAGGATCGGAGTTCGCTGATGGTCTGGGGCTTCTCCCAGTGGTGCAGGGACGCCAGCTTCCCAGGCATGGGACGGCGTTGCCCGAGACCAACCACGTGACCCGCGAACTCCACTTCCTTCACAAAGAGTGAGGCTTTGGTGGGCTTGCACACCATATTGTGCTTGTCCAGCTCGCTGAGCACTCGGCGCAGATCCTTCTCATGCGCTTCGATGAGCTCGTCCTCAGTCATGTCCTCCGTGCCGGACCCGATGATGATGTCATCCACAAAGGGGTCAGCACAGTCCCGGACAGGACCGAGTAGGTCCTTCATCATGCGCTGGAAAGCGGCGTTGCCATTCCCGGCGCCCATAGGCACCACTTTCCACTGCATGGGCCCCAGCGGCGCTGACATCGCTGTCCAGGGCCTGGAGTCCGGGTGTAGCGGCATCTGGTGATAGCCGTGTTTCAGGTCCAACACCGTGAAGATCCGCTTTTTCTGTTGTTTTTGGTGAATGGTGTCGATCAGGGGAAGCGAGTACGAGTCCTGCTCGGTTTGCTCGTTCAAACCCCTGTAATCCACCACTAACCTCCACTCGCCCTTCTCCTTCTTGGTCACGATAAAGGCTGGGCTGGCCCACTCACTGTCTGAGGGTTCGATCCAGCCCCGCTCAATAAACTCGGCCAACAACTTCTTCATGGCCTCGGCCCGATCGCCCTGAAGTTGGTACTCCCGATGACGATAGATCTTGGGGTTCGGCTTCAGCTTGATCCTCGCTGTGCAAAACCTCCCACGATCTGGAGGGTTCTTGTTGGCGACGCCACTGAATAGCCGCGGATAGGCATTGATCAGCCTCTCCTTCAGCTCGGCGACCTTCGGGTTCTCATGGGCCTCCTCAGCTGCTTGCTTCGGTATCAATACAACCGACCGCACTGCGGTATAGGCCTCTTCCGGGTCCGAGTCCAACTTCATCGTCGTGGGGAGCTCTTCCCACCGATAATCTTCGGAAATTTGCGGCACCAACCGAGTTCTTGTCGCTACCGGCCCCCGTTCTTGGAAAATCCCACGTCGGCGGGTCCGACCCAACCGGACAATCATATTGGTCCGCGATGTGATCCATGACCCTCGCCACGAACTCATCCTTCTCGTACTTGCCGGTGACCAACCGCTTGTCATCCCACCAATGCGGAGATGTGAACATGTCCCGCCTCTTCTTGGCTGCCACACGGTCGTGCATCCCCATCCGCATGTAGTTGACGACGTGGTCGGTCTCGGAGTGGGACAGGATGTCAATGCCATCAATTTGCTGATCCGTCCCCTCCTTGGGCACAAACATGACCCGCATGGGCACCGCCTCAACCCTACGGATGAATGCTTCATCACCCGTGGGCTGAGCTTGTGCCCCATCCACCAGGAAAGCCTTGGTACCCCACGATTGACCCGGGGAGGGCATTGATACACTCTTGGCGTCGATGAACAACTCCTCCTCTGGCTTGAATGACATCTCGTTCAGGGTGATGGAGTCCAACGTCGACTTGAGACCTTCCAGCGGACATGGGGTGGATCCTATGCCGGTTATGACCAGGATCCTCTTCGCCCTATCCCCGACGATCTTCCCCACCGTACGTCTGGTATTGTCCAGGGAGCCATGCCAATACATGGGCCCCCACTCCTTCAAACCCCTATGCCTGTGCCAGGCTGAGTCTCCTCGATGCCAATGCCTCCTACACTTCCGCAAAAGTGGGGCATCCCGGGAAGCGAAGACGTCCGTCTCGGGCGCTTCGGCTCCCAGCGTCCGGATCATCCTGGCATACACCTGCGGCGCCCTACCATACTCCGTGAGCTGAACTCCGCGGTCTCCCCTGGACCTGGCACCCACAGCTTGCACCGCTCGGACGATCCGATCCTCTTCCTCAGCATTCCATTGGGATGATCCGCATGCATAGTCCGCGGACAGCCATGTAAGGCATTCATCATCCTCCCAGACCAGCGTTGCTCGATGAAGAAGGGCTCCAATGGCGTTTCCCACCATGAAGTCATACCCCATGATCATATCCCAATCAGTAATGTCGGCCACATAGAAGTTCCCAGATAGAGTGCTTCTCTTTGCCAAATCAGGGCGGTTCAAGCGCTCATGCTCCCAGAATTACATACTGATAGTGGCCTCATGGGTACCAACACCCATAATCTCTCCATTGGCCACCTTCAGGCGTACCGGTCTACGGCTGGGCTGCAGGGATTCCTCCTTGAACAACCCTCTCCGGACCAGGCTCACCTGGGCACCCGTATCCACCAAAGCATCCACCACCAACTCCTCTTGTCTGCACCGTACACGCACCTTCAAGTGCAACTGCCGCTCGTCACCATGCGGTGTATGGACGACTCTCACGGCATGCAACTCTAGCACATCCGGGTGCATCAGGACTTCGAGGGTATGGTCACGGATGGTGTAGATCTTGGGCTGGTCCTGCCCATCCACGGGGCTCTCCGTGGTCGCTCCTTCCTTCGTGCCACGTCCGTTGCCCACATAAACTTCCCTTGGCAGGGCGCTCCAGGGGTTGGGAGTGGCGAAACTCAGTGGTTTTGGCTCTTCTGGAGCCTTCTTTGGCACCCGATGTGCCTTCGCTTTCTCTGGAATTCCACTGATTTTCGCAGGTGAGACCTCCGAGGTACCACTACCGTGGGGGCTCCTCTAGACATGGCCTGCCGCAGCTCCCTCCTGCTGCAATCCGCTCAGACTTTGTCCACCACGTTGCTGGGCTTTGAGTTCCTCCAACGTCCTCAACATGTCCTCAGCAACCTCCTCGATCGACCTGACGCGTCGGTCTGGACCGGGTCCTCCACCATAGCCTTTTCCTCCGCCTTTCCCTTGGCCCTTTCCTTGGCCTTTTCCACCGTCTCCGCCCTTTGCCTTCCAATCGGCAATTGGTTGCTCCTTGGGCTTCCTGTCGGGATGGGCGGCGAAGTAGGTCTTCTTGTCCTCCTCATATAGCTTGCAATGCCGGTGGTCATGTGCATGGCTGTTCTCCTTGCCGTAGAAGACCCAGCAACCGGTGTGCTGCGATCTGTACTCGCGGAACGAGAGCGGCGGGTTCCCGATCCTCCGCTGTTCTCTGCGGTTCTCGGTCCTGGGGTCCGGGCGGTTCCATCTGGACCTGTACTGCCCATTCTCCTTCATGTTGTGCGCTACGAAGGCGAAGAAGTGGGCTTCTTCATGATCCTCTGGGGTGGTCGTGGTCCAGAGATCTTGGCCGCTTCCACTCCCTTCCTCCGTGGTGCCGACCGTGTCACCCTTGACCTCTCGCTGGTGGCGATCTTCTCGATGACCTCGATGTCCTTGGCCTTGTCAATCCTGCACGTGGGCCTCGTTCTTGGCGTTGAGCTTCAGCTCCACCGTGATGTACTTCAGGATCTCGTCCAGGGTCATGCGGGCGAAGATGACCTGCATCCTCAGCTGTTCTCCGCGCCTCCACTCCACGTTGTTGAGGCGCATCAGCCTTTGCCCCATGGTGTCGCCGAATACCTCCACGTAGACGGCGTTCTTCAACCCCAACATTCGGCTGGGCTCGCCGAGGTTTCGCCGGAAGAACTCCATTATTCCGGCGTGGGTGTCCTCCGATGCCATGATCCGTACGGCCACGTGCTTCTTTGCTCTCTTCTTCTCCTCATCCTCCAATCTTCTCATCCAGTGCCCGGGGAGGACGTCCTTCAACAGGTATCGGATCTCGCTGGCCTCATTCCAGTCCTCCACCAGCTTGAGGCTTCTTCGGTACTTGCGGATGTACCGATTCCATTCTCGAACCCTCAGTTCCCCGCGCTCCAGCGGCAGCGGAATGGACCACAAATCCTCCAACTTCTGGTTGGGGGCGTCCACTCGCTCTTCGTCCTCCAGCCACTGGAGGCAGGCCTGCTCCGTCTGGATCACTCCCTCGCGGATCTGATCCCTCAGCTCCTCCTTCAGGTCCTGCGCCAGCCTGTGTGGGAATGTCCGACATACCCACTTATCCCTTGGCGCTCCCTTCATCTCGCCGACGACCTCCTCGGCGAAGTCCTCCCAATCCAGGATGAAGTCATCCAGGTTGGAGGGGTTGCCATCGTAATAGGCGATCTTGATTCCCCTGAGGTCGTCAATCCTGATGGCGTCTCCGACGTCCGCAGCCACCACTCCACCGAGACGGATACCACCTGTGGCCGGGGGGTGTGAGTACACTCCCCGTACATCCCTCTCCTCCATGGAGTGCGGTCCAGTTGGGCCTGAACCCATGGGGTTTGGAATGCGGGAAGGACTTGCTCCACCGGGTCTCCATATCCCCGTATTGGGGTCTTTCACCCACAGGTTTCCGCCTCGGTGGCCTCGACCATGTCCGTCGGCGCTTCCCATGGTTCGCCCCTGCATGGTCTGGCTCTGGATCTCCTCTTCCGCATAAACTGCATGGGCAGTCGTAGTGGTCGGTGGATCCTGGGCGGCATGGGACATCTGTACCGTCAGGCTCCTCAGGTCCGTGGTTGCGTGCCCTTCCCGCATGGACCCAGCCGGTGCCGTGTGTTCCCCGAGCATCGTGGATTCGCTGAACATGGGAACAAACGGCAGCGCACCAGGGTCTAAACGCGGAGGCGCGTAAGGTGCCTCTGCAGGGCCGCCGGTGGGTTTATCCATGGCGCTTCTGAGGGTCTTAACCCGCTCCACCAGCTCTGCCGCTGCCGGCTTTGCCGGGAGCTCCGGACCCGAGGCGAGGGGCTGTAACTCCTCTAGCCTTTTCAGGCGTTTCGACATGTCCTCCACCAGGTGGAGGAGGCTGTCCACCACTCGCTGCTGCTTCTGCAGGGCCAGCTCCAGATTCTCCCGGTACCGGTCCTGTTCCGCTCGCAGCTCCGCCATGCCTCTCTCTGCTGCCGACTGGTCATCCAGGATCCCCGCGACGTCCTCCTCTAGACCGTCCTTTGCGTTGTCCAGGCGGTCGAGATGCTGCACGATGGCGTCCATCCCCATCTTTGGGTACTTGCCGATGAGGAAGGATACGTGCTCGCAGTGGCACTCAACGTAGTTTCCACCAGATCCGGCGCATCCCACGGTTCCCGGCGCCTCGGACTCCTCCGCCATGGGTGTGTCGCCCATGCTATCCCGCGTTGGCTCAGTGTGCCGGGCCACGGGCGCCGTTCTGGCTCTGGCAGGTCTCTCCAACGCCTCGGCGTCATGCTCCAGGCTGGGTTCTGGGGCCGTGTTCGCCCTTGTGGGCGGTCTGGCCATCTCCTCCGACTCCGAAGGGTAAGCGGTCCGATAGCCCTCGGAGTGCCGCTCGGAATCTGCAGCTGACCACAGCCTGACCGGGCTGGGATCCGTCTCCATCGCCCTGGCTTCCGCCGTGGGTTTTGGGGACCCGCGCTTCCGGTAGCGCCGAGCTCTGCCGTTGCTGCCAGTCTCCTCCAACTCCTCCGCAGCGGAGCGGAGATTGCAAGCCTTGCGGCATTGCCTTTCACACATGGAGGTCAGGTCCTGCATGTCTAGCCCATGTCCTGCAAGGGCTCTCCGTTCTGAGCATCTTCGCTCTTCTCGGGCTTCCCAGCCCGGCGTCGACTCGACGGACTCCACGATCTGCACCCGGGGCGTCCTTAGGCAGGGCTCATGAGGGCCCAAGTCCCAGGTGCGGCGGTAGGGGGCAGGTACTCCTCTGCTACCATAAAGAAGGTCCCTACCAGGACCGGCCCCTGCTGTACCCCTTCCACCGTAACCCGTCACTCCCAGGGTCTTGCTCCTCACCAGGGTCTGCATTTTCCCACAAAAAAATAGAAAAAAGCTCCCTCACACAAACCCTGATCCCTTGCAATACCCAACTCCCAAGTACAATCCAATCCAATCCAATCAAATCCACACTGCGGGCTTCCGTTCAACACGCCAGTTGTCTCACGGTGCACACGGAGACACGGCGGTGGGCATGTACAAAGAAGTGCACCAAAGAGGAAGCCCTGAAATTGGCATATAAACACAAATAAAGCAAAGTTGGGGAAAGGTGGAAACTTACACAATCACAGCCATAGACCCCTCATTCCCTGGACTCAAGACCTTCCCTTGACTCGCCAACATGATGCCCTGAACCCAGTCAAATAGGATGGCTAAATGCCATGTGTCAAAAGTCACTACATAAACCCCAAAAATATGTTCACTCCCAAGCCTCTAAATCCTAGCCCAATAGGGGAGGTGGCTTGTCATGGCCTAGAGTGGCACTCAGGACCATGCCCTACCCTGACATAACCTTCGTTGGACTTGGAGTCGATTGGGCTTGGAGAGCTGCCCCATGAAGATGACCTCACAACATGGCAAAATCAGGCAACTCACACCATTATGCCGAAAATCAATTAGACACTCAAAAATGCACACGGCAAATATTCAAATGCTCCATGCATGTGTCAAACCGGAAAGTAATATACAACGGTGATATAGACGAAAGGTCCGTGCCCAAGAATATCCCATCATTGGCTCCGAAACCCCTCCGGTTATGTACATGACATGCTTCACAAGTCAATTCATGAATTTGAGACCTAATTTTGTGAGGCCTCGTGTGCCAAGCCAAAGTGACCACGTGATCCGGCATATGGTGAGGTACAACACAGAAGCATATGCCAACATATAAGCAACATACCATAGTTCACAGATCTCTAGGCACTTTACTGTTAGCCGACCAGTTGAGCACATAAAATACAAAAATGAGCATAAAATGAGGTCAAAAACATGCAAATAATGCCAACTTCAAGATAATTACAATAGTATATAACTTCGCTCGCCCATGGTATCAACATATGATTCAAAACACAATTGGTTGGGACCATTTGCAAACAATCCCCCCACTTGGATCCCCACATGGACTCATAGGGACACCTTGGAACCTCCTCCCAACACGCGCCATGAAAATGGGAAAATTGATAGTGGCGCTTGTGGGTCGCTCCGTAAGCCCTCCCACATGCACTATATGAGCGGTAGACTTAGTCTAGCGCTATGAAGCTCACCATTGGGACATGGGCAAAGCCTTTGCCACGTATGACTCCATATATCTTCCTACAAACGGAGATATATAACATGGGCGTGAGCATATCGAAGCACATACCATGCATATAACACATACCCTCAAAAAGTGGCTCCCACCATGATATGCCATGCCCCTCCATGGACATAACTTCACATTAAAAATACGTAGGAACCCAAGGAAAGTTTCTATGCAACACCAACACTCATGCGGTACACTCGAAAGTCGCATTAAACTTTTCGGTTGCACGGTCCAAGAGTGATATATCAATTTCTACCCTCTTGACCATTATCCCTTGCTATACCGGGCATGTGTACACATCAAAGGCATTTGATGCTCCCTAAGTTAAGTTGAGACCAAGGCAGTTCCAACCCAATTCTCGAAATTAGTATTCCTCGCCGTGAGCCGGAGATATGACCTTTCAAAGTGGCCTCACGAATCAATTTTGTTTCTCCTTTATCTCCAAGAAAAACGAAGGAGATAACCAAAGGAAGGTTGATTCGTGATCGGGGAAAAATGTCGGACCACTCGAGATTCATCATATCAAGTGCGGCGATGTGGAAGTCGAAAATCCGATTCTGAAAGTCTGAAAAATCGGATTAATTTTGCGAGTGTATAATATGAAAATTGCGGAAGCAACGAAGCCGTTACTGATGAAATCTGACCCTTCAGCGGGGTTTCCGCCAAAATATCTGCAAATAACAGTTAACCAATCGGTTACCGCAAAATCGCGAGCCAACTGACAGTCGCCCATACATTGACAATCAGAACGGAAGGCTGAAAAATTACGGAAACATTATGATAAAAAAACCCTGTTGATTCCTGATATTCCGACATATAAATCTCAGCCGGCGGCGCCTCGGTATTGAATATGGCCGCTCATAGCTGGAATGGCCAGACCTATCAAACTATCACATCAGGTTAGGTCAGGTGGATGGGAGAGTATGATGTCAGCCAATGGCGGCTTGCCAGCACATAGATACACACCCCAAGTGACCCAAAGATGGCCACGGGGGTCCGAATCGGCTTCAGAATTGGAATGCGAGTCCTCGCATTCCAAACTGGGTAATTTGGCTATGCGACCCCCGATTTCCAAAATGCATATGTAGAAATACACCTATTTACCTTGATAGATGCACAGGCACCACACACACCACACACACCCACAGCCGCGCCCACAGCACGTGGACAGCGGACCCCGGCAGCCCGCCCAGAGGACGGGCAGCCGGGGGAGGGAGAGCGCCTGAACCCAGACGCCCCTCACAACGGCGCGAGGCACCCCCCCCGGGGACGCCCTCCCGCCACCCCCACAGCGCGCAACAACGGCTCGCAAGAGCGCACGCTGTGGGGCCGGTGCTGGGCCCCCACACCCACAGCAGCCGCGCCCGGGAAACACGGGTCGCGGAACCCCGGCCGCCCGCCCCAAAGGACGGGCGGCCGGGGGAGGGACAGGTAGGTAGGTAGGTGCACTCGGTCGTGGAGAGGCGCCCCATGGTTCCCCCTGGCGTCACCCCTGTGACGAACAGGAAGAGGCTCCGCGCGTGAAGAGGGGAGGCGGCTTACATCCCGCTAGACCTGACTGTTGGCCCCCAACAAAGCGGCCCCGGGCTACACCGGGAGGGCTGATCGCCGCCAGCGTGACATGCTTGTCTCGCCGGGAGGGTGGGCCCCCGTGCTTGTGCACGTCCCCTCCTTTGGGCGGAACCCTACGGGTTCACCGGACTTCCTGGCGTATCCCGTTCCCAAGGCATGCATGCATGTTCTTGGTACTAGGGTTCCGAGGCGCTTGGGTGTCGCACGCTCCGCCTCGAGTCCCAAAGCAGCGCAGGCCTTAGGATGCAGCCTTACCCCCGGGCTCCGGATCTCGTTTGGCCGGGTCACCTGCATGGCACGGGCTGCCTCAGTGCCCGGGCTGTGGGCACTGGGTTTCCTACTGTTGGCTTGCGTTTGTGGTTGGGTCCGGGTTGCGGTTGGTCGTGGGTTTTGTTTACCCCTGCCCGTTGTGGCTGGGGTCTTGGGTGGGTGTGTTTGGGCTCGGTTTGTGGTGTTGTCCCTCTTTTGCCGGCTGTTTGTGGTGTTCGTGGTTGGGCTTTGGTGTGGGCCTGCTTTCGGGACCTGTGTGGTTTCCTGAGTTTCCCTTGCGCCCCGCCGTTTCCGGTTCCGGTGTGCGGTGTGGGCGCCCGGGTCTCGGCTGTGCCCCGCCCTTCTTGGCTGGGTTGTCGGGTTGTGTTTTTTGCGCTTTTTTGTTTTTTTTTTTTTCTTCCGGTTGCTGGCTGTCCTTGTCCCGGGCCTTGTGGTCTCCCCCCCGTCTCCTTTCTTTCGGGGGCTGCTGGCTTTTTTTTTTTTTTTTCTGCTTGTTTCGGTGTCCCTTTTTTTTCCGGTGGGCCGCTGTCGCTGGCTTGGTGTTGCCGGTCTTGGCTGGGTGGTCCCCCTGTGCCTGTTTGGGGGTCCTGTCTTCGGTGCCCTCTGGGTGGGGGGTTTGGCCCCCTTCCGTGTTGTTGGTGGGCGGTTTGGTGGCTGTGGGCTGTTTTCGCGCGCCCGCCCCCCCCCCCTTTTTTTTTTTTTTTTTTTTTTTTGTTCGGGGGGGGGGGCCTGCCGGGCTGTTCCTCCCGTTGCCTTCCCTCGGCTGGCGGTTGCTCTGTGGCTGGTGTGTGGTGTGGTTGGTCCCTCGCCACTCCTGGCAGAGGTTCCTGTGTGCTACTCCCCGCCACTCCTGGCTGATTTCGCTGCCGGTGGTTGTGGGCGGTCCCCGCCACTCCTGGCTGGGGTTTGCCGGCGGCGGTGGTGTCTGGTGTGTGGCGGTGGTGTGTTGGTGGGGTTGTGGCTGGTGTGTGGTGTGGATGGTCCCTCGCCACTCCTGGCGGAGGTTCCTGTGTGCTACTCCCCGCCACTCCTGGCTGGGTTTCGCTTCCGGTGGTGTTGGGCGGGCCCCGCCACTCCTGGCTGGGGTCCGTTGGCGGCGTTGCTGTGTGGTGTGTGGTGTGTGGCGGTGGTGTGTTGGTGGGGTTGTGGCTGGTGTGTGGTGTGGTTGGTCCCTCGCCACTCCTGGCGGAGGTTCCTGTGTGCTACTCCCCGCCACTCCTGGCTGGGTTTCGCTGCCGGTGGTGGTGGGCGGTCCCCGCCACTCCTGGCTGGGGTCCGCTTGCGGCGGTGGTGTGTGGTGTGTGGTGTGTGGTGTGTGGTGTGTGGCGGTGGTGTGTGGGTGGGGTTGTGGCTGGTGTGTGGTGTGGTTGGTCCCTCGCCACTCCTGGCGGAGGTTCCTGTGTGCTACTCCCCGCCACTCCTGGCTGGGTTTCGCTTCCGGTGGTGGTGGGCGGTCCCCGCCACTCCTGGCTGGGGTCCGTTGGCGGCGTTGCTGTGTGGTGTGTGGTGTGTGGCGGTGGTGTGTTGGTGGGGTTGTGGCTGGTGTGTGGTGTGGTTGGTCCCTCGCCACTCCTGGCGGAGGTTCCTGTGTGCTACTCCCCGCCACTCCTGGCTGGGTTTCGCTGCCGGTGGTGGTGGGTGGTCCCCGCCACTCCTGGCTGGGGTCCGCTTGCGGCGGTGGTGTGTGGTGTGTGGTGTGTGGTGTGTGGCGGTGGTGTGTTGGTGGGGTTGTGGCTGGTGTGTGGTGTGGTTGGTCCCTCGCCACTCCTGGCGGAGGTTCCTGTGTGCTACTCCCCGCCACTCCTGGCTGGGTTTCGCTGCCGGTGGTGGTGGGCGGTCCCCGCCACTCCTGGCTGGGGTCCTTTGGCGGCGGTGGTGTGTGGTGTGTTGTTGGGGTCCCTCGCCACTCCTGGCGGAGGTTCCTGTGTGCTACTCCCCGCCACTCCTGGCTGGGTTTCGCTGCCGCTGGTGGTGGGCGGTCCCCGCCACTCCTGGCTGGGGTCCGCTGGCGGCGGTGGTGTGCGTGTTTTGCTTGGCCGGGTCGGGCGGGCCGGCCTCCCGGGCGCGTTGTGGTGCACCTCACCTTTTCCTTTGGCCGCTTTGTCTTTCTGCTTTGCTTGGCCCCCTCCGGGCTGGGGTTGCCCCCCTCTCCTTCGCTGCTGTTGCCGTTCCTCGTTGGCTGGGGTTTGTGGTGTGTGGGTTGGCTGTTGCTTGGCACCTGTTCGTGTGCCGTGGTTCTTTGCGTGTTGTGCGCGCTCTCCGGGTTTGTGGCACCCGGCGGCCGTCGCTGCTTGGCACCTGTCCGTGTGCCCTGGTTGTGGCCGGCGGCGTGCCTCTCTGGCGTGCCTCGTGGCCCCGCGTGGTGCGCCGCGCCTCGTCCGGTCCGGTCGCTCTCGGTGCTCCGGTCGGCTTTCCCGACGCCGTGGTGCCTTTCCCCACCCCGGGAGCTTGCGCCCCCGGCTTTACTGGGCGGCTGCGCGGGGCACGCGGAGGCCGGCCGAGAACCGGGCTCATTGTGCCTGCCGCTGGCCCCCGCCGAGGCAGGGGCGCTGGGCTCTCCGCGTCGTACCCGTTCGGGGCCCCGCGATGGGGTTGTCCCTGGCGGGTCCCTCCGGCGTCGGTCTTGGGCTGCGTGCGCTGCGGTGGTTGGCGTGTGTGGACCCGGTCACTGACGCGTCCGGTTTCCCGTACCGTCCGTCTTTCGACGGGGGACTCGGCCGGTGCACCGGGGCTGTTTCGTGTGGACGCCGACACCTCCCCTTGCGGGTCGGAGGACGCCACGCCCGGGTCCCGTGCGTGTTTGCGTGTGCTTGCTCTTCTTGGCCGGGTCGGGCGGGCCGGCCTCCCGGGCGCGTTCTGGTGCGCCTCACCTTTTCCTTTGGCCGCTTTGTCTTTCTGCTTTGCTTGGCCCCCTCCGGGCTGGGGTTGCCCCTCTCTTTTTCGCTGCTGTTGCCTTTCCCCGTTGGTTGTTTTTCTCGGCCTCCCGCTGCTTGGCTCGCGCCTCGTTTGTGTCCTCTGCGTGGCCGTTGGCTGCTCTTTGGTGGTTGCTCCCCCGCCCCGCCCCCCTTTGTGTCTCGGGTTTTCGTCGCTCCTGCTTGTGGCCTTGGTGTTTTTTTTTTTTTTTTTTCTTCTTCTTTCTCCTTGCGCCCCCGTTGTCTCTGGCGTTCTCTGGTTTCCGGCCCCGGGTGCCCTGGGCCTCGGCGCTTGCGTTGTTTGTTTTGTTGGCCTCCCGCTTCTCGGCTCTCCGTGCGCCTGTCCCTCTTTCGTGCTTTCCCCTTGGCTGTTGGCTGCTCCCGCGTGGTTGCTGCCTCCCCCCCCCCCCCCCTTTGTGTCCCGCGGTTTTCGTTCCTGCCGCTCGGTGCTGTGTGCCGTGTTGTGCTGTGCGTCCCCCGGTGCGGTGCGGTGCTGCGCCGCGCTGCTGCGCGTTGTGTCGCCCGGTGTTGTGCTGGCGTGTGCTGTGTTGCGCTCGTTTGGTGCCGCTGCTTGTTGCGCCGTGCCTTCTGGCGCTGCCCGTCGCTCTGGGTCCCTGTGCTCTGCGGCGCTGTGTTTTGCGGTGTTCCCCTGCGCTGTGTGCTCTGTGTGTTTTGTCGTGGCGCGGTGGTGCGTGCTGTGCGTTCCCTGTGCTCTCCGTTCTGTGCGGTGCTGTGCTTCGCTGTGCTGGTGCGCTTGCGTTGTGCTGTTCGTGTGGTGCGTGCTGCTGCTGGCGCTTGGTGTTGTGGTGCGCTGCTGTGTGTTGTGCTGTTTCCTGTGGTGTGCCGTGGTGCGGTGCTGGGTCTGGTGGCCCGTGGTTGTCTGCTGGTGGCGTGTTTCGGTGTCGGTGTCCTTGTCTGGCCGCGTGGTCTGCTTCCCTGTGCTTGGTGTGGTTTGCTGTGGTGCCCTGCTTTCCTGTGTCGTGTTCTGTGGTGCTGTGCTGTCGCGTGGTGCTGTGGTGTTGTGCTCTGCTGTCGTGTTGCGGTGCTGTCGGGGCTTGCTTTGCCCTCCTGTGGGCTGTCGTGCTGTGCTGTGTTGTGCTGTTGGTTGGCTGTGCTGTTTTTGGCCCGGTGGTGGTGTCTGCGTGCTGTGGTGCTCTTTTCCTCGCGCTGTGTGTTCCCTGTCTCCTGCGCTCTGTGCGCTGCGGTGCCTTGTTGTGCTGGCTGTGGTGCCCTGCTTCCCTGTGTCGTGTGCTGTGCCGCTGTGCTGTCGTGTGGTGCTGTGCTGTCGTGCCCTGCTGACGTTTTGCGGTGCTGTTTGTGCTTGCTTTGCCCTCCTGCGGCCTGTCGTGCGGCGCCTGTGTCGTCTGCGCTGTTGTTGGTGCCTCGTGCTGTGGCGTGTCCCTGTGCGTTGTGGTGTTTCCCTGGGCGTTCCGCGGTGTGGTGGTGCTGCTCTGGTGTGTCGTGGTGTCTTGCTGTGCTGTGCGTTGTCCTGTGGTGTCCTGCGCTCTGTGCCGTGTCCTGCGGTGCCGTGCTGTCCTGCGGTGCTGTGCTGGTTGGCTGTGCTGTGCGGTTGTCTGCGCTGCTGGTGTTTGTTTTGTCCTCTTTTCTTTTGCTAAAAACCCCTGCCGTTTTTCCGTGCCTTTGAAAACTCTTTTCTTTTTTTTTTTTTTTTTTGAAAATAAAATAAAATTATACACGACCCAACACACTCGCGTGCAGCAAGACCATGTTCGCGGCTGTGCCTTACGTGTTACCCGTCGTTCTTGATGTTCTCGGCCTCGTTCTTGTGCGTGGCGTCGTGGAGCGTGTTGATGTCCATTGCGAAGGGTTAACCGCGTTCCCCCAGGGCCGCCGCCTGAGCTGCAGGGCAAGGGGAGTGATGGGCACGAGGGTGGGGGAGGGAGGTGCATGAAGAATAAGAAGAAAAAGGCGGCAGGGTGCGACGTGAGGGGTCGTGGCGAGTTATGAAAAATCTTCGAGTTTTACGCGCTGCTCGCGACGCGTTTTTCTTTGCGCCTATAGCGAGTTAGACGACGGCAAGGACGGCGTTGGGGTCCCACGAGCGTTACGGTGCTTACGGCGTTAACTATTCACCTATTTCACGTCAAAAAATTTCTCGTCCCGTTTTTACGCGTTTCGCAGCGCGCTTTTTGGCCTAAGCGTTTTTTATGTTAATTACCTTTAATTTCAGCTATTTAGAAAATTTTTTCGTCGTGTTTTACTTATCTTTTAATTTCTTTCTGGCGCCAGGCGCCAGCGCGCACGACCAGAGGAGATGGGAACCCAGACGCCCCTCACAACGGCGCGAGGCACCCCCCCCGGGGACGCCCTCCCGCCACCCCCACAGCGCGCAACAACGGCTCGCAAGAGCGCACGCTGTGGGGCCGGTGCTGGGCCCCCACACCCACAGCAGCCGCGCCCGGGAAACACGGGTCGCGGAACCCCGGCCGCCCGCCCCAAAGGACCGCCTAACCGGGGGAGGGACAGTGCCTGACACCAGACGCCCCGCGCAACAGTGGAAGGCCATCCCCCCGGGGACGGCCCCCCACCACCCCTGCGGCACGCAGCCCCCCACAGGGCATGCAAGCCAAGGGGACAGTTTCTGGGCCCCCACACCCGCACACCCGCGCTCACAGCACGTGGGTAGCGGACCCCGACAGCCCGCCCAGAGGACGGGCAGCCGGGGGAGGGAGAGCGCCTGAACTCAGACGCCCCTCACAACGGCGAAAGGCACCCCCCCCCGGGGACGCCCTCCCGCCACCCCCACAGCGCGCAACGACGGCTCGCAATGGCGCACGCTGTGGGGCCGGTGCTGGGTCCCCACGCCTACACCAACCGCACCCGGGACACACGGGTTGCGGAACCCCGGCTGCCCGCCACAAAGGACGGGCGGCCGGGGGAGGGACAGCGCCTGACACCAGACGCCCCTCACAACAATGGAAGGCCACCCCCCCCGGGACGGCCCCCCACCACCCCCGCGGCACACAGCCCCCTACAGGGCATGCAGGCCAAAGGGACAGTGCTGGGCCCCCACACCCGCACACCCGCGCCCACAGCACGTGGGTGGCGGACCCCGACAGCCCGCCCCGAGGATGGGCAGCCGGGGGAGGAAGACCGCTTGAACTCAGACGCCCCTCACAACGGCGAAAGGCACCCCCCCCGGGGACGCCCTTCCGCCACCCCCACAGCGCGCAACAACGGCTCGCAAGGGCGCACGCTGTGGGGCTGGTGCTGGATTGCCACGCCGACACCAACCGCGCGCGGGATACCCGGGCCACGGAACCCTGGCCGCCCGCCCCAATGGACGGGCGGCCGGGGGAGGGACAGCGCCTGACACCAGACGCCCCTCGCAATGGTTGAAGGCCACGTCCCCCGGAGACGGCCCCCGACCAGCCCCGCGGCACGCAGCCCCCTACAGGACATGCAAGCCAAGGGGACAGTGCTGGGCCCCCACACCCCACACGGCCGCGCCCACAGCACGTGGGTAGCAGACCCTGACAGCCCGCCCAGAGGACGGGCAGCCGGGGGAGAGATCGCGCCTGAACCCAGACGCCCCTCACAGTGGCGAAAGGCATCCCCCCCGGGGACGCCATCCCGCCACCCCAACAGCGCGCAACGACGGCTCGCAAGAGCGCACGCTGTGGAACCACTGATGGGTCCCCATGCCCACACCGACCGCACCCAGGACACACGGGTCGCGGAACCCCGGCTGCCCGCCTGAAAGGACGGGCGGCCGGAGAGAGACAGCGCTTGACATCAGACGCCCCTTGCAACGGTGGAAGGCCAGCCCCCCCAGGGACGGCCCCCCACCACCCCCGCGGCACGCAGCCCCCCACAGGGCATGCAGGCCAAGGGGACAGTGCTGGGCCCCCACACCCGCACACCCGCGCCCACAGCACGTGGGTAGCGAACCCCGACAGCCCGCCCATTGGACGGGCAGCCAGGGGAGGGAGAGCATCTGAACCCAGACGTTCCTCACAGCGGCGAAAGGCACCCCCCCGAGGACGCCCTGCCGCCATCCCTACAGCGCGCAACCACGGCTCGCAAGAGCGCACGCTGTGGGACCGGTGCTGGGTCCCCACACCCACACCAACTGCACCCGAGACACACAGGACGCGGAACCCTGGCTGCCGGCCCCAAAGGACGGGCGGCCGGGGGAGGGACAGCGCCTGTAACCCGACGCCCCTCACAACGGTGGGAGGCCAATCCCCCCGGGACGGCCCCCCACCACCCTCGCGGCACACAGCCCCCCAGAGGGCATTCAAGCCAAGGGGAAAGTGCTGGACCCCCACATCCGCACACCCGAGCCCACAGCACCTGGATAGCGGACCCCAACAGCCCGCGCAGAGGACGGGCAGTCGGGGGAGGGAGAGCGCCTGAACTCAGACGACCCTCACAACGGCGAAAGGCACCCCCCCAGGGGCGCCCTTCCGCCACCCTCACGGCACGCAACGACGGCTCGCAAGAGCGCACGCTGTGGGACCGGTGCTGGGTCCCCACCCCCACACCAACCGCGCCCGGGATACATGGGTCGCGGAACTCCGGCCGCCCGCCCCAAAGGACGGGCGGCCGGGGGAGGGACAGTGCCTGACACCAGACGCCCCTCACAACGGTGGAAAGCCCACCCCCCTGGGGATGGCCCCCCACCACCCCCGCGGCACGCAGCCCCCCACAGGGCATGCAAGCCAAGGGGACAGTGCTGGACCCCCACACCCGGACACCCACGCCCACAGAACGTTGGTAGCGGACCCCGACAGCCCGCCCAGAGGACGGGCGCCCGGGGGAGGGACAGCGGCTGAATTCAGACGCCCCTCACAACAGCGAAAGGCACCCCCCCCCCGGGGACGCCCTCACGCCACCCCCACAGCGTGCAACGACGGCTCGCAAGGGCGCACGCTGTAGGGACGGTACTGGGTCCCCACGCCCGCACCAGCCGCGCCCGGGATACAAGGGTCGCGGAAGCCCGGCCGGCCGCCCCAAAGGACGGGCAGCCGGGGGAGGGACAACGCCTGACACCAGACGCCCCTCACAAAGGTGGAAGGCCGCGCCTCCGGGACGGCCAGCCACCACCTCCGCGGCACGCAGCCCCCCAAAGGGCGTGTAACCCGAGGGGACAGTGCTGGGCCTCTGCACCCGCACACCCCGACAACAGCACGTGGGTAGCGGACCCCGACAGCCCGCCCAGCAAATGGGCCGCCGGGAGAGGGACAGCGCCTGAATTCAGACGCCCCTCACAAGGGCGAAAGGCACCCCCCCCCGGGGACACCCTCCCGCCATCCCCACAACGGGCCATGGCGGCTCGCAAGAGCGCGCGCTGTGGGACTGGTGCTGGCCCCCCACGCCCACACCAACCGCGCCCGGGACACACGGGTCGTGCCATCCCGGCTGCAGACCCAAAAGGACGGGGGGCCGGGGGAGGGACAGCGCCTGACACCAGACGCCCCTCCAAACGGTGGAAGGCCACCCCCTCCGGGACGGCCCCCCACCACCCCAGCGGCACGCAGCCCCCCACAGGGCATGCAAGCCGAAGGGACAGTGCTGCGCCTCCACACCCGCACACCCGCGCCCACAGCAGGTGGGTAGCGGACCCCGACAGCCCGCCCAGAGGACGGGCGGCCGGGGGAGGGACTGCGCCTGAATTCAGACGCCCCTCGCAACGGGCACCCCCCCCGGGGACGTCCTCCCGCCATCCCCACAGCGCGCAACGACGGCTCCCAAGAGCGCACGCTGTGGGGCTGGTGCTGGGTCCCCACGCCCACGACAACCGCACCCGGGAAACACGGGCTGCAGAGCCCTGGCTGCCCGCCCCAGGGGACGGGCGGTCGGGGGAGGGGCAGCGCCTGACACCAGACGCCCCTCACAACGGTGGAAGGCCACCCCCCCTGGGGATGCAGACCACAGGGACCACACTGCCGCGTCCCCACGCCCGCACCAACCGCGCCCGGGAACCACGGAAGGGGCCGCATAACCCTGGCCGCCCGCCTCAAGGGACGGGCGGCCGGGGGAGGGACAGCGCCTGACACCAGACGCCCCTCGCACCGATGGACGGCCAGCCCCCCAGGGACGGCCCCCCACCAACCCCGCGGCACGCAGCCCCCCACAGGGCATGCAAGCCAAGGGGACAGTGCTGGGCCCCAACACTTGCACACCCGCGCCAACAGCACCCGGGTGGCGGACCCCGACAGCCCGCCCAGAGGACGGGCAGCAGAGGGAGGGAGAGCGCCTGACCTCAGACGCTACTCGCAACAGCGCAGGGCACTCCCCGGGGACACCCTCCTGGCTTACAAGAACACGCGATGCGGGACCCCCGTTCCAATATCACCCATGCCACACGGGCAACAGGGGTAGCGCCTAACGCTCCCACGGGCACGCGAACGCCCGGCGGAGCCCGGGGAGCGACGCTCCGTGCCGCCCCGCGGAGCCAGCGTTGGAGCTCCCCCACCAAAGCTGCACTGCACCCACAGCACGTGCACCAGCCACGGGACACGCGGCAGCCACGGGAGATCCACACCCTATCCCCTGCTCTTAGGCACAGCGACACAACAATGGCGGAGCCCGCGGCCCCACGCAGAACACGCCCCCGGTCTCCGACGCTGGACGCGGCACACGAGGTCATCAGGGCGCTGGGACTCCGAGGCAGAGACGGGGACCCCCCCGCGGAGGACGCGGATGCGAACTCCGACCTGGAGATGATCCCAGGACCCCCCGCGGGCAGCGCGCCCGGACCCACGCCGCCGGTGGGCAGCCTGCCCGCCCTCTGCCCCGCGTGGAAACGGGGCCACTGCACTGGAGAAGACTGGTGCCCCAAGCAACACCCCCAACCCGGCCCCGATGACGGGGCGCTGCCCGCGGTGGGGCACGCAGCCGCACGCGCCGCCCTGCGCTACCTGCTAGCACAGGGCTGGATCCTGGATGAGACCACGCGCGGCAGCGGAATAATCCAAGAGGCCGTCGACGGGGTCGCCCACACGGGCCACACGGAGGTGGCCCTGCACACCCGGGGCCGCCACGGCGGACCGGCAGAGGGGATCGTCGTGGAAGCCACGGGAATGGTGCTGGTCCTAGCGGCGGACATGGTCCGAGGGCTGCCCCACGCATCCCGCGTGCGGCGTGCGCGCCCGCAGTGGACCATCCAGGTGTACACCCCTCCACGGGCGTGGCCCTTCTCCACATGGGCAGTGCTCGCTGTCATGTGGCACCTGGCACCGGAGGACGCCCCCACAGGCACCGCGGAGGAAATCGCCCGGGACCTCCACGCCTGGCCGGCCGACCAGGATTTCCCCTGGCACACGCCCAGGGGGGCCTCCCAGTAGCACCCGCGACAGAGGGGTTCAGCCTCGCGGCAACCCTCCAGCGGCACCCCGACAAGAGGGCGCGCCACTTCCTGCAGACGAGCACGGTTCCGGCCGCCCCGCCCGACTCCGGGTGGCGGTGGACGCGGGGGGGGCACAACCGCTGCCGGACCCCTGGATCCTCCCGCTGTGGTACTTGCCCACGGGCACCCTGGCCCATGCCGCCCAAACCGTCAAGGGGGCTTTCTCACCGCCACAACCCCCCTGCGTGGCCCTGCTCCGCAGCCTGCAGGCGGGGGCCGCCTGGATACTGTGGCGGGAGGAGGTCGGGCGCCCGAGCCCGTACTTCCCCCTGGTGCAGGGCCAGGCGCTGCTTCACGCCGAGGACATGGGGACCGTGGAGTGGGGGGCGATCGTACCCGACACGGCATGCAGGTGGATCACTGCGGCCGCCCCGCAACCCATGCAATCGCCACCGGCGTGCCACTGCCTTCTGCGGGCGGTCCCCCCCTTAGCCCCCTATCACGCCCTCACACGGAAGTGTGGAGGGCCATGCTGAGCCACCCCAGGGAGTGGATGATGAACCCGGCTGCACGGTACCCGCCGGGACCGGTGCTCGAGCAGCTCACGGCTCCCACACCCGGGGTCCGCCACACCCTGCACAGCACGTCGGCCCTTACGAAACAGCTCACCGACGAGGTGCTGGACCTGGCGCTGGAACTGCTGCGGGTCCTCTACCCGCAGACCCGCATCCCACCTGCGGGCACGTCAAACCGCCTGGGCCACCTGGGGTTGCAGCGCCGCGTGGAGGCCGCGCACCAAGGAGGCGTGGTGGAACAGTGGTTGACACTCCACAATCCGTCCACCGCGCAGGGCCACTGGTACCTACACCAACTCCTCTTCCTCCCCCGGGCGGCCCCGGAGCACCGCCGGCAGAACCCGTACCACACGCACCCGGAGCGCCTGAGCGCAGAGCTTCCCGCAGCCGGCCCTGCCCGCCCTCCCGCCAGGACAGGGCCCGGAGGCACTGTAGCAGGGCCCCCTGCTCGACACGACCACCACGGTGCAGCAAAGGGGAAGCAGCAACGCGGACGGGGCCGTGCCGGACCGCACGAACTGCGGGGTGCTGGCCTCGACGGCGGCCTGCAGACACTTGCCCGGGACACCGCGGGAATTAGGCAGTACACGCCAGGGGACCGCACGGCACTGGCATCCACGGTCGCGGCCGTTACCATGGGAACCGTGGCGGCGTGGCTAGCGCGACTGCTGCCCCACGTCCCCTGCCGGAACACGCGGCCCTGCCAACCGGCCGCAAGGCACAGGCCGACTGCACCCCTAACGGCGGAACAGCTGTACGTCGTCGCGGCAGCGCTACTGGCGGACGGCGGGGAGAGTTTTGTCCACCACCACAGCCCGGCGCAGATCGCGGGGAGCATACAAGGGCCACAGTGCGACACGCCCCACCCATGGCACGCCACACTCCGTGAGCGCACCCGTGTCAGAGGTGCAGGTGGCAGCACACCCCCTCCCAGGCCTCAGCAGGGGGAAGCACTGGTGCTGCAGGCGGCGGGCTAGCAGGCCATACTGCACGGCCAGGCCGGAGGGTACCGGTCACACATCCTGGCCGGGGGCCGCTCGACCGTCTTGCACGGCACCGCCAGGCAGGGGGCATTCCCGCCCCACGTCAACTGGCAGCAGGAGCTCACCCAGGCCAACTATATGATGGCAGACCCCTGGGTGCTAGCCGTCCTGCTACACACTGTCAGCGCCCCCAACAAGAGGCAGGAACCGGGGTGGGCCAACCCCCCCACACTGGTCTGGAGCCCCGACCAGGAGGAGCATCTACGGGCCGTATGGCAAGGAGACGCCATCAGGACCACGGACGTTCCAGACCTCCCCGCGGGGCCAGTCACGCACGCCCGCCCGGCGGCCACCCTCGTGGTGGCCCAAGGAGGACAGCAGAACCTACAGTGGGTAGTCTGCATGTTCAGCCCAGCCGACGTGCACATTGCCGTCTGCGACCCCGAGCGCCTGCCGGGGCCCGGGGCCGTAATCCGCGTGGCGGACTGCGCTCGCGTGATCGTCAAGGCGCTGCGGGAGGGCGAACACCACGCCCTCCTGCTCCAAGTCCGCCTGAAGGACAACGCCAAGGCAGCGAAGCCAGGGGTGTGGCCGGCGGCGGCGCCCCTGGCCCACCTAGAGCTCCAGCTGGCTGTCCCGACCACGGTATACGACTGTCTACAGGCTTTCCACGACCTGCGATGGAAGGGCAAGCCCGACCGCCAAATCGGCGCCACGCACTGGCAAGAGTTGCTGCAGGCAGACGCACAGCGCGACGCCGTCCAGGGTCTTGGACCCGCGCCCGCGACGCGAGCCCTCGATGCGTAGGCCCCGGGCCGTGCGCTGGCGCCACACACGGTTCCGCTGGCCAACCTGCCAATCGGTCCGGCGCCGGAGGGCGCCATCCAAAAGTCAGTGCCGCTCCCCCCGGCACGGGGGGCCACGGAGCCAACGAAATGCCCCCTATGTGCAGACAAGTACTACACAAGTGGGGTGATGCTAGAACAGCTGGCGTGGCACGGAGTGCATGCCGCCGCCCCAGTGGAAGACAAGGAGGCGGCCTCCCACATCCTCCGGGGGAGGGCACAGAGATTCCGGTGGCACGCCCCGTACGCCCAGCGTCCCCCACCCCAGGCGGCCGGATACGCGGCGGCCCGGGAGGACGAGGAGGAGGCGCCCGGAGCGGCCCTGGGAGCTGGCGGTGCAGCCCATCAAGGGTCCATCCCCGTGGGACTGGCCCCCCTGGCCCCCTTGTGGGCCCCCCTGGGAGCGGGCTCCCCACACCCCATGGCCCCAGCACACCCAGGAGAGCTGGCTGCTCCAGCGGACCCCGCGGCGACGCCCATACCGGACAGCTGACTCCAGGTGGACGTGGCGGATGTTGCCCTCTGGCTCCTCTCCTTGAACCTGCGCAATGGCCTAGTCCCACCAAACCGGTCCCTCCGGGACACACTCCAACGGCGCTGGGGGCCGGCGGCCTGTACTGATAAGGAGCACCTCATCACCGGCATGCTACCCCGGGAGGGGGGCTTTGCCATCATGCTCCAAGAGACAGGGATCGCCACCGGGGCGCAGAAGATGCACGTGGCCGCAGCGCTCCGGGACAAGGGGTACACCCGTTTCTTCAGCAGCCGGCTAGCGGAGACCGGGGCCACCTCCACCTCGAGAGGGGGAGGCCTCCTCACCGCCGTCAGCAGCAAGTACGTGGCCGAGCACGAGGTGCGCAGTTTTACGGAAATCGTCCCCGGGAAGGCCGCGGCCCCGGAGATCTGCACGGACGGGGGTGGCCTCACCCTCATCAACGTCCAGGGACCGCAGGCAGGCTGCTCCCCATGGGCGGGGCGGGCAGCCTTCTAGGCCGACATACAAATGTATGCCACGGCGCGCAGCCTCATTGGGAGGCACCCGGTGGGCATCGCCGGAAACACCAACATCTACATGGATGCCACCACCAACCCGGCCACGAAGCACTTCCGAGCGCGCTGGGAGGCCTACAGTTTCTGGAGGGCCACGGCAGGCGGTGTGGAGGACATGACCCCCACGCTCCACCCGTCCCGGCACAGGGTGGACACCTTCCTGGTCAACGAGACCCTCCTGCCGTGGTCCCTGCGGGAGAGCGTCTGGGCTCGCGGCATGGCACACCCCCAGGTGATCGGGTCGGACCACCTTCTGGTCTGCCTGGCCCTGCAGGGCCTCCTCAACGCGGCAGGGCACGGGGCGATGCCTGCCCCCTACAGCCGCACGGAGGGCCGCCTCCTCCCGTACGACGCCGAGGCCGCGCCCGTCTAAGGCTGCCTGTGGGCGGCGGTCACCGCCGCGCAGGACGAGCCCTCCCTGGCGCCTTGGCTGGGCCCCGCTGAGCAGCACGCCTACGGGTCCATGCCCGCGGCCGCTGTGGACAAGGTTTTCGAACACCTCCACGCGGCGCATGACGCCCTGGCGCGCGTGCTGGGGCGCTGGCGGCCGTCCCCAGCGGGGTCAGACCCGGCAGGAGGGGACCCCCCTGAGAGCGGGAAACGGCTCCAGGCGGCGATCCTCCGCTACGACGCCCTGGCAGCGTGCGCGCCGGCAGCATACCAGGCGAACGCGGCCCGGCATGGCATCCAATCCGACGCAGCGCTCGGACTCATGGAGGAGCTCCAAGGTGCATCGCCCGGATTCTGCCCGGCCACACTGGGCCAGCTGCAGGAGGAGCTGGAGAGGCAAGCAGCCATCCTCAAGGAGGACATCCGCCACTTGCGCGCACTCCTGGCAGCCAACCGCAAGGGCGCCATCAAAGATTTCGTGCGCCACCGGGGCCAGGACATCGCCCAGCAGTGGAAAGCTGTGCGAGGGGCCATAGAGGTGGAGGCCCCGGGCCCGTCGGGCCTCTGGAACGTGCGGGTCCCCAACACCCAAACGCTCTTCACAGAGGCCCACGACGTGATGTTCGCGGTTCGCGCCTTCTGGCGGGAGCTGTACGACAAACGCCTGGTGGACCTCCCTGGCCTCCAGGCGGTCCTCGGCCGCCACTTGCCCCGGGTTTCTGAGGGGGGCCGGGCCCAGGTCCAGCAGTACTCCATGCAGGACCTGCGGTCCGCGCTGGACAAGGCTGATGGCAAGGCCCCATGTCCAAACGTGGAGGCCCACTTCATCAAGGCCCTCCCGGCGCCCGTCCAGTGGCTCCTGGTCCACTCCTACCGGGCCATCCTCCGCGGCGCCCCGCCGCCGATGCACTGGAGGGACGCGCACATCTGGCTCAGCCCCAAGGTGGCGGGCTCGGCCAGACCAGACGACTACCGCCCCATAGCCCTGGGGCAGCTGGACATGAAGCTGCTCACGGGCCCCCTCTCCCAGCGCATCACGGAGCTGCTCACACGGCACGGAGTGGTCAGCGACTGGCAGCAGGGGGCCCTCTCCGGCTCCAACATCGCCCCCACCCTGTTCATGGTGCAGCGGCAGTTCCAGCGGAGAAGGCCCAACTACGTTTTCCCCTTCGACGCCCGCAAGGCCTTCGACACCGCCCCGCACGGCGCACTCCACCTCATTCTGCGCCACCTCTCCGTGCCGCCGGAGGTCAAGGACCTCCTGCTCTTCCTCCACACATGTGCCAGGCTGCGCATTGTCACCACGCACGGGCTGACGCAGCCCGTCCACATGCCGCGCGGCGTCCGGCAGGGCAACCCTGAAAGCCGGCTGCTGTACGCGCTCCTCCTGCAGCCCCTACTCAGGGCCCAGGGGCACCGCCTGCGTCCGGCCCGGGAGGCAAAAAAGGGCCTCATCCAGGCCTACATAGACGACCTGCTGGTTGTGGCCCACACGCTGCAGCAGTTCGTCGAGGGTGTGGGGATGGTGGCCGCATACCTAGGTATGATGAGCATGGAGCTCCACCCCCGCAAGTGCGCCATGGCCACCACGGAGGGGGTCCTGGGACTGCAGCTACGCCTCTGCCCCCACCTGGAAAACCCATGGCACTGGGTGCCGGCGGCGGACTCCGTCCCCTACCTGGGACTCCAGCTGCAGCCGGATGGGGAGTTTTCACTGCAGCGCAAACACCGGCTGCGCCTGGCAGCGTTGCATCACTGGAGCCTCACCACCCTCGCGCCGCCCAAAGTGGTGCAGGACGTCATCCTGGCGATCCTGGGTGGAGTGATGCAATACGTCGCCCCCTTCATCGCCGACGACTCTGACAACGCGCGCCACCTGGATCACAGCACGGTCCAGGTCGCGAAGGACAGAGCGCAGTACGCTTTCGACGCCTCGCGGGACAGCCTGCAGGATGACCGGACCCTGGAACTTAGGCGGAGGCCAACGCGGTGCCAGCAGGCAGCGGTGGCCCTCGTGGGCACTCCCGTCCACCACTGCCCAGCCTCCGTGCGCGCCGAAGTCGCCAGGATGTTCTGGGAAATCGCCGGCGCGCACGGCATATGCCCGGAGGTACACTACCCCGTCCCGGAGTTCGCAACCCTGGCAGGGGGCGACTGGGTCCACCGCATACCGCGGGCCCTGGCCCCCCTTGGGGTGGGGCTCTACAACCCCATCGCGTGCCCCAGGGCAGCCCACGTCCAGCTACAGTCCCCCCCCGGCAACATTGTCACGCTACGCACCGCAGAGCTGCGGCACCGCAACCCGTGCCGCCTGACGGTGCCACACACAACGCCGTTGCACGGGCACCACAGGCCGCACCACCCCTTCCCCGACAACGACAACCCGTGGCCGGCGCTGGTGCGGGAACGCCTCAACCAGTGCGCCGATGAGCACCTCCACTACTGCCGCCGCAAACAGGAGCCCACCGACCACCCCGGGTGGTGCGACGCTTTGGTCCACCTTTTCCACACCACCGGCACGCGGGACCCCCGCCTGAGACTCATCCAGCCCACGTGGGCTAAGCAGGACGCCCACACTGGCCCACGGGTGACTCCGGACGGCCTGCCGCTCCACGTCGGGGGCTACTGCCGTCCGGGCAGTCTGTCCCCCCCCACGCACGGACCCACCGGCGGCCCTCCTGTACATCCTCCGCGACGTACTCGCGGACGGCGAGCACCAGGAACCTAACGCAGATGTGGCGTGGCCCGAGCCTCTGTGCCCATGGCCCCCTGCGCCGACGCCGGTATGGTTGGTGCCCACGGACGACCAATGCGCCCGAGCGACAGAACAAGCGCAGCTCCAGGCCGAGTGGGTGATAGTGCAGGTGGGGGCGGGCCAGCCCAGGCCCCGTAAACTCCCCCACGGCACCGCCCTGCTGGTGGCTACGGAGGTGCCGCACGACCCACACATGGCGGTGCACACGCTGGAGGACCAGCCGGACGACATGGGACACCTGGTGGTGCACCGGCACGGAGGCCCGGCGTGGCTCAGGGAGCATGTGACGGCGCTCCGGTCCTGGGCGAGCACTATCGCCAGGGCTGAGATCCGACTCCACGACCACCCGGCGATCCGCCCCGACGACACCAGGGCGCTGAGCGTGGACCAATTGACCCCCGGCCACCCCGACGTCCAATGGTACTCCGCCGACCTCAACGCAGGGTGGCTCAGCCCCACTGGGTACTACTGGATCCCGGAGGCCTGGGGCCACACCTCCTCTGATGCATCGGGGGGCGGGCCCTGCACGCACGCCACCAGTGTCGCTCTCGCCGCCGACCTCAGCCGCACGTGGGCAGTGGCCATCTGGGGCACGGTGCCCAACGAGGAGGGGGTGGCCGCCTCCCTTACCCTGCAATGCGGCATCCACAGGCCATGGATCCATACAGTGGACGCCGAAGTTATCCGCCACCTTCTGCGACACGCGGATCGCGAGCGGGCCACGGGGGTCCCCGCGGTCGCGGCAAAGGTGGTCAACCAGATGCCCCTGCGATGGCTTTGGGACGGCCTGCACGTGCGGGGGCAACACGCCGAGCACCCATTCTGGTTTGCCCGAGCCACCTCCCACCACAGCAACGCCTTACTCCATAGGGCGGACTGGGCGGCGTCCCAGGACACCGTCCTACAGAACACGCCCCCGGGCCCCAGCCACGCCCAGCTCATAATCGCCCGTCATGACGGCCACCTTGATGTGCCGCCCCCCACAATGCGGACACTCAGCACGGGCGCGCAGCGGGCGCAAATGGACCATGCGCTGACGCACCGAGGGCACACACCGCTGGGCGCGGCCCACGCCACGGCCTATGTCCACGCCCGGGACCTCACCGCGACGGCCACCAACCACCGGGCGCTGCGGGCCAGAGACGGCCACACACCGGTGCAGCGCAGGCTCCGCATCCGAAAGGAGCGGCTCTCCGGCGTCGCCATCCTCCCGCCGCCGTGCCTCCTCTGCGGCCCCCAGGAGGAGACCCCGGTGCACATGCACGTGGGATGCGCCCACTCACGACTCCTCTGGCCCCACTACCGCCAGGCGGTGCAAGAGGCGGCCCGCGACCTCCCTGCCAGGGACAAGGATCTATGGGTGGCCTCTTGGCGCTCCGCGGGCGCCGCACAGACAGAAGTCTTCTGCTCTGGGCCGGTGCCCGAGGCGGCAGAAGCGCAGCTCCGCGCAATAGCCCGCTACGACCCGCCGGGAGGGACCTCCGTAGAAGATTTCCGCCATCAAATGCTCGGGCTGGGAGATTTCGTGTGAGAGCGCCGCAGTCGCTGGCTGGAGCAAATCCTCCACGAGTCCCTAAGCGCGGCAGCCCGGGTGCACCGATGGCTCACCGCGACGGAGGGCGACTCCCCCCCCCCCCTCCCCCGCGCCCTGGCAGGGGCTTCGTGGCCTCCCTCCGTGTCATGAACGGCACCCTGGAATGCCCACCGCAAGAGGACCCCCACCCGTAGGGGGACCTGCCGGGGGATTTCTCGAGGCACCTACAAGACGCCCTCTTCGCGCTCCATGACCGCGTGGGAGGCCCGTATAGTGGGCGCGGAGTGGGCGCGCGAATTGGGCCGGTGGTGCGCCGCCATGCACGCACCGGGGGCCCCCGCGCAGCAGTACGCCGCCATCCCGCTCGAGGCGTGGGGGCCGCACACCCGGCCACGGCCCACCATGATCCGCAGGGCCGGTCCTGACCACCTGTCGGACGCAGCGGCAGGGAAGTGGCTACAGGCGGCCCTGGAGCCACACGTGGGGTGGAATGGGGACGTGTCCTCGCTCATCCGAGCGCTCCTCCCCCCCCGCATTGTTCTCAACGCCACCAATGTGCTCCGAGCCACAGAGATACACGCATGAAGACGAGACGCGGCCACCGTCCGGTGGCTCCCCCTGGAGGGCGGGGCCGCCCGGCTTACCGTGGCGCACTTCAAAAATGGGGGGCCTGTCTACGACGACGCCCTGTCCCGGCTGGGCGACATTCCGGGGCCCCTGCTCCTCATGCTCCCCACCGACCTTGCAGCCGCGCTACGCCGCGAGCTGGACAGCTGCGAAGGATTGAGGGTAGGGTGGGGGGCGGTCGCGGACGGCAACCTACTGGCCCTCCTCCACCGGGGCGCCGCGGACGGGTGCCAGTGGGACGCTCTGGTGCCCCACCTCGCCGGGCACCACACGTTTCCGGCAACACTCCCCCGGGGGCAGCCCCGCCCGGCGTGGGATGACCTTATTGCCGCCTTCAACGACCCCGGGATCCTCCCTGACGACACGTGGCAGGAGGCCCGGCAGGAGACACTCAGCATGGACTACCGGCGCCGCGTCCGCGCCCGCCTGCTAGAGCTCCTGGACCCCCTTCACCAACAGTGGGACGACCTCTGGCTCCGCCGTCTCGGCCCCTGGTCCCCGGCCTCCCACCTCCTACACACCTGCCACTTCTGCGGGGAATGCAACACGGTGTCCTCTGCAGCGCCGATGGGCGCCAACAGGTGCGTGCGGTGCTCCCAGGTGGCCGCGTGCCCCTGGCCCGAACCACCCGCGGGCCCGCGCAGACGCAAGGAAGAGGAGGCTTTGCACCGGCGCATCGGGGGCGCGCACACCACCTACCAAGGACACGCGGGCCCCGCGGGCGCCGCCCTCCTGTGGATCCACGTGCACCTGCGGGACCCCACGTCTGTCGCGCACCTGTTGCACGTGTTCGCGCCCTGACCCCCGCCTGCCGCCGCGCCTTTCAGAGCCCGCAGCACCATGCCTCGCCGAAGGGGGGAAGGGCCCGAGCACACCAGTGCCCGCCGCCGAGCGCAGAAGGCTGCTGTCCGGGGCCTGGTGGCGGACGCGGTGACAGAGGCGCACGAGGCGCACGCTGCCGCGCAACACGACCCGGCGGGCAGCGGGAGGACTTTCCTTAGCGACGCCGCCCTCCCGGCTGTCCGCGCCCTGAACGGGGCGGGGGCCCCTACGCTGCACCAGGCGATGCACCGGATCGTGAACGCTGTCCGGCCAGGGCTCATAAGCCCTGAGGCCGCCCCCTACAGGCACTGGATGGAGTGGCGCACGTCCAACCGGTCAGGCCGGCCACTGTCCATGGGGGACACCCTACCGCTGACGGGCGCCGGGTCCGCCACGTCCCTCCACAGCAGCGCCCCAGCCCTGCTCCACGCCCTGTGGACGCGCTGCCCCTGGGACGCGGCCCCGTACCTGAACCAGGCGCGGGCCACATACCTGGGAGGAGTGTCCGAGCTGGATGCGGCACTCCTCCTTCTACATCCGCCGGACGAGGAGTTGGAAGTGGGCGAAATCACAGCATTCGTGAAAGGCGCGGGCCAGGCGCCCACCCGCCCCTGCCCGACCAACCCGTTGTACGGCGGCACCAGGCCGACCCCCCCGTACGCCGTCATGTGCGAGGCGTTCCCCAGGGAGCCCACCCGGTGCTCGCCCTCCCACTGGCAACGCACGCGCCCCGCGGCTGGGCCAGCCCGCACCTGTCCCCCACCCTCTCCAGGACCAGGGGTGCCTGTCACAGGGAGCAGGTCCTCTGGCAAGAGCGCCCGGGCACCCCCTTGCTCCTCCTCGTCGTCACGACCCGCGGGGACCCGGAGCGGGTCCTGGGGATCACCCCCACCCACCTCTACGGGGCAGCGCCCGTGCCCCACCCCCCCCTCCCGGCGCCCGCGGCGCAGGACGGGGTGCACGCCTTCCTGCGAACACAGGAGGTCACTGCCGCTACGGGGGTCCACCTAGTGCGGCTCCCCCCGGCGTCACCCAACGACCCCCGGGGGCCCAGGGCCCTGAGCCCTGCCCCAGACTGGGAGCTGTGGCGCGATGTGTGGGCTGCGTGGCTCACCCGCCTCCCGCCCCAGTGCCGATGGATGACCACCGGCCCCTGCCCGCACGGGGCCAACACCACCGCCGCCCCCCCCTCCCCTCCCCCCCTCCCCCCCGCCCGGCACTGCACGGCACTGCCCAGGGCGCACCACTGATGCAATAGGAGGTAGCGGAGCGGGCACACCTGCCGCCACGCATGCCTAGCAGGATAACAGTGATGCCGGACTCCGATGGCTCCCCCCTGCGGGACGACCGCCGCCACCGCCGGTCCCGCTCCCGCTCCCCCGTCTACCCGGAATCCGCAGCAGAGACCCTCGCGGAGCGCGAGGAGCGGCGGCTGGCGGAGGCAGCGGTGCTGGTCGGGCCGCCAGTCGGGAAGCCCCGGGCGGCCCCCGCCCACCCCGAGCTGTCGACTCAGGAGCCCGCGCCGACCGAGTGGCCGCCCCCGCGGCCCAGGCTGCGAATCCTGCCGCCCCGCCCCCAGAGGGGGCCCCGGGCGCACAGAGAGCTGAGACCGCAGCCCCGGCAAGCCGAGCCACGGCCCCGAGCGATCACGCCGTGGCCCCCGTCATGCCGCCGGCGCAGGAGGGGGCCCCCGGTGCGGGCCCCGAGCGCCTCGCCGGGGGCCGCCGCAGCCGCAGGGGGGGGCAGGGAGGGCGCGAAGTACCGCGTCCACACCAACGCCCGCCACACCCACACCAGCTTCCCCAAGCCGTACCCCCCCAGGGCCGCCTTCCCTGAGGCAGAGCCGCGGCCCGTCTGCCCCCCAGCGCCCCTGCGTACG
Organism: Eutreptiella sp. 'Long Island Sound 2002'; assembly: GCA_964036045.1. NCBI lineage: Eukaryota > Euglenozoa > Euglenophyceae > Eutreptiales > Eutreptiaceae > Eutreptiella > Eutreptiella sp. 'Long Island Sound 2002'. The sequence goes on from OZ038394.1 coordinate 15,173,849, forward strand.
CCGCCAGGTGTCACGCTGCCACAGCTGTGGCGGCAGCAGGACGCCTGGCGCGTGATCCGGGAGGGGGGGGAGGGCGCGCAGGCGGGGCAGGGTACCGGCCACGGGAGCGCGCAGCGGGGAACGGGAGGCAACAGCGGGAGTGCCCTAGGAGGAGCGCAAGGGACAGGCCTGGGCGCACGCGGCAAGGGGCGCGGGCAAGGGCACGCCCAAAGTGCCAAGGCCAGCGGCAGCGGAGGGGGGCAGAGCGTGAGCAGCGGACATCGCGACGCGGGACACAGCGCAGAGGAAGGGCAAGGGCACGAAAAGGACACGGGCGCGGGCGGCAGCACCCGGGGACGGACGCAGGGACGCCAGCAGGGTGCCAAAACGGGCGGCCACGGAGCGCATGGGGCGGAGCGGAGTGCGGTCGGCGAACGGGGGCACAACCAAGGACATGGGCAAGGATGCGGGAAGGATACGGGCACCGGCGGTGCAGGCAAGGATGCAGGTGACAGGGGACGGGACCGGCGGCGTGGGCCGGAGGGCAAAGGCTTAGGGGCCGGGAAGGGGCCCAAGGGCAAGGGGAGGATGGGCGACGTAGGTCCCCGGGGACAGGCAGGGCGGCGCGCCGGAGCCACGATGCGAGGGCAAGGCGGAGGGAGGGGGACGGGGAGCGGAGCGCCCCCGCAGCCGGGCGTCCAGCCGGTGCGGTGCATCCCCCCCTGTATCCAGCAAATGCCGGGCCCCACACCCACCACCACCACCACCACCACGCCAACCTCTACAACATCGACCCCGACGCGGGGGATCTCATCCCCCCCCAATCCCCCCGATCCCCGCTTCAGCCGCCGCCCCCGCGGCACCAGAGCCAAGGGCGGAGCCGGCGCGGATGGCCGCTGCCCCGGGGGGGCAGGGCGCGGCGCCAGCGCCGCAGGCGCAGGAGCCGCAGGCGGAGCCGGCGCGGGGGGCAGAGGGGGCCCGGCCCTGGGACCGGGACTGGGACGCGGTCCCGGACCCCCTGGGGCACGAGGCCCTCCCCCTGGTGGTGGAGGTGTATCACATATGATTTTACGATGTTGCCAGATCTCAAAACTGAGTTGCCGCAACATCGCAGAAATCGCCGCGATTGCGATTTCCCGGGCTGTCGCAATCATTTTTGGCCAATTTTGTGAGATTTTTGCTAATTCTGTGCGCAGTTAAGACGTTTTAGCAAGCGCAATGCGTCAAGCACAACCATATGTTTCTCATTCAACCAAATGACGGCGATCCGATCAATGGTTCGGGAGAAGATTCCAAAATATCGCCTTTTTCGGCCATTTTCCGTACTTTTTCTCTGAGCTGGGCCTCCTCGGGGACCAGCAGTGGGATGAGGAACCGGCCCTCCGATGCCGTGCTCCTCCGGAGGGACGGGGGGAACCAGGAGGTGCCCCCGGGGGGTTGGGCAACCCAGGAGGACCACGAGAGGGTCCTCCGGGCCGTGCTTCGGGCGGGGTGGCCCAACCACCTATGATTTTAGCAGCTGTTTTTTCCCAAAATTCAAAATCATGCATTTTCAGAACCGCGATATCAAACTGTACACAGTAGTACTGTTGTTTTTATGTTTTCTCAAATTTCTATTAAAATTATGCTGTCGCTGAAGCTGGAGCCGCAGATAAACTGTCAGCAACTGCCCCGTACGCGAGTGTCAGATTCCCGACCGCCGTGCGCAATAGAAAATCGCCAAAAAGTCCACTTTTTTTCGCAGTTGGAAGCAAAGTAAAGGCATGAGCGTGTTCCCAAGATAAATACCTTGCTGCTCTCCTAAAAAAATCCAGATGGGCAGGCACAGATTTGGAGAAATTCACGCTTCTCTACCCAAAAACCACTTTTTTACATGGTTTTAGGGTCTATGGAGGCCATATAGAGGGCCTTACAGGGCTGTATGAGGTGGTATAGAGGTGATATATGAACAAATTGTCATCACCACTGGTAGAAGCCTACATGACAAGCCATGTTTTGCCTTTATTCTAGGCTATTCATCCCTTTCTCATGCACCATGGGGCCGAATATCCATATGGTTCATAGGTAGAGTTTTGATCACCTATCACCGTCCAGACACATGTTTGGGGCTTGGGTTGGTATTGTATGCATTTGAATGATAATAACTAAATAAAACATGATAGTATTTGCATAAGAATGGGATGAACGATGAACATTTGAGGTGTTTTTGGCCCTATTTTGCACCGTTTGTGGTCCGTTTCCATATGGTTCATAGGTAGGCTTTTGCGTGCCTATCACCGTACACACACATGTTTGGGGCTTAGGTTGTTGTTGTAAGCATTTGTATGATAGGTCCTACATATAATATGATAGTATGTGCGTAAGAATGGGATGAACGATGAAGATTTGAGGTGTTTTTGGCCCTATTTTGCACCGTTTGTGGTCCAATATCCATATGGTTCATAGGTAGGCTTTTGCGTGCCTATCACCGTACACACACATGTTTGGGGCTTAGGTTGTTGTTGTAAGCATTTGTATGATAGGTCCTACATATAATATGATAGTATGTGCATAAGAATGGGATGAACGATGAAGATTTGAGGTGTTTTTGGCCCTATTTTGCACCGTTTGTGGTCCAATATCCATATGGTTCATAGGTAGGGTTTTGATCACCTATCACCGTCCACACACATGTTTTGGGCTTGGGTTGGTATTGTATGCATTTGAATGATAATAACTACACAAACAATGATAGTATGTGCATGAAAATGGGATGAACGATGTAGTTTCGAGGTGTTTTTGGCCCTATTTTGCACCTTTTGCGCTCCATATCCATATGGCTCATAGGTAGGGTTTTGATCACCTATCACCGTCCACACACATGTTTGGGGCTTGGGTTGGTATTGTATGCATTTGAATGATAATAACTACATAAAATATGATAGTATGTGCATAAGAATGGGATGAAGGATGTAGATTTGAGGTGTTTTTGGCCCGTTTGTGCACCTTTTGCGCTCCATATCCATATGGTTCATAGGTAGGGTTTTGATCACCTATCACCCTCCACACACATGTTTCGGGCATAGGATGGTATTGTAAGCATTTGAATGCTGGGTAAGAAATAAAATATGATACTACGGGCACAAGCATGGGATGAAGAATGTAGTTTTGAGGTGTTTTTTGGCCGGTTTTTGCACCATTTGTGCTCCATATCCATATGGTTCATAGGTAGGGTTTTGATCACCTATCACCGTCCACACACATGTTTGGGGCTTGGGTTGGTATTGTATGCATTTGAATGATAAGAACTACATAAAATATGATACTATGTGCATAAAAAAGGGATGAAAGATGAACATTTGAGGTGTTTTTGGCCCTATTTTGCACCGTTTGTGGTCCATTTCCATATGGTTCATAGGTGGGCTTTTGCGTGCCTATCACCGTACACACACATGTTTGGGGCTTAGGTTGTTATTGTAAGCATTTGTATGATAGGTGCTACATATAATATGATAGTATGTGCATAGGAATGGGATGAACGATGAAGATTTGAGGTGTTTTTGGCCCTGTTTTGCACCGTTTGTGATCCAATATCCACATGGTTCATAGGTAGGCTTGGAACTATTTGAGCCATTTGAGAATTTTCTTTCTCCGTGTGTTGTCGTTGTACATAAGATATGATACCATGTGCATAAGAATGGGATGAGCGATGAACATCTGAGGTGTTTTTGGCCCTATTTTGCACCGTTTGTGGTCCATTTTCATATTGTTTATACGTAAGCAACGATTGTCTTACTGCCTTCATGCCCTTGTTGCGTGCTTTTTGTGTGTACTATGCCTTCCTAGGTAGGGTGAGCAAAGGGTGAAAAGATAGTGAACTAAGGGTGAACGAATGGTCATGGGAGCATGCATGGCGACAAAATGTGATTTCCCTTTGGTACAACCCACAGGGCTAAGCAATGGCTCCTTCCAAGAAGAAAAAGGTTGTGATTCCAAAGCCTGACATGCCAGCCTTGGTGCCTGCCGATTGTCATATAGGCAAGGGGGACGTGGAAGATGGGGCGGAACAAGGAGAAGGCGGAGCATGGGAAAATTGCGAAAGTTTGGACCCGGAGCTAGAAAGGCTCCTTGCAGGGCATTGTGTTAAGGAAGACCAAAGTGTTGAAGTCGGGACCTTCAATTACATCAAATGTGGCATGTCCACCGATGTGCAAACCGGTGAAAAGCGGGTCTTGTTTTGGTACGGAATGCTGATTATACCGAAAAAAATACCGGAACCAAACAAGAACGACCTATGCATGAGGTTCCCAAATAATTACTTCTATTGGTTCAAACGCGCTGACGTCTTCCCAACCCTTCCTCTTGGATTGCCTGCCTTCTTCAACGATGGGTGTGACGTCCCGAGTGATGAAACATACAAGTATACCAAAAAGAGTAGGTCCCCCGATGTGTCTGAGGAAGCGTTGGCATCAAGAATAGCCGAAGCAACTTAGCATATGACGCGTATGGAGCTCTTTAAGCAGGCAAGTGCTTACTCAAAACATTATTTGATCAAACTCTGCGAGAACCTGTGTGTTAGCGGTATGAGTTCCAAAACGATACCAGAGATTCTTCGAGCGCTTGAGGACAGAAGTAAGACTGGAGGCTTCACAATCCAAAAGCTGTTTCCACCGCACAAACCGCAAGTGAGCTTCAAACCCATGGACATATCCATGAGCAGCATTCGACAGGCATCTATTGCTGTTCAATGCTTGTTGATGTTGTTGCTTGCGGTGCATGTAATGTTTGTGACTCACACATAAACCATCACCCCACCGCATGGGTGGCACAACCCGTGAATATCGCTGGCTGGGATTCGGGCCCGTGGGACACGCTTCATAGGCTAACAATTTCGGTGCTTTGTGTAACTTCGTGCCACTCAGGTTGAGAAGCCCAGAAAGGCAGAGAACCCCACCACAAAGCAAAACAAAGGCCAGAGCAATGGGGAGTGTAGTGGTAAGGACCGGGAGCAAATGCAGGCAGATGAGGAACGCACCGAACGAGAGGAAGCAGATGAGGAGTAACAGCAAAAAGTAACGTTCCAAAGTTGTGCAGTTAAGGTCTGTCAATTCTGTGAATACATATCGCGTTAATTTCTCTCCGACTGACCGAGATGGGACCCTGATTTTTGCATGTCCCCAGGAGCGCACCGAACGAGAGGAGGCGGAGAGGCGAGACAGAGCAGAAGAGGACAGAAAAAAGTCGGAGGCAGCGCACCGACTGAAGCAAGCGGATGAGGAGCAACAGCAAAAGGTAACGTTCCAAAGTTGTGCAGTTAGGGTCTTTCAATTCTGTGCATGCATATCGCGTTAATTTCTCTCCGACCGACCGAGATGGGATTTTGATTTTTGCATGTCCCCGGGAGCGCACCGAACCAGAGGAAGCGGAGACGCGAGACAGAGCACAAGAGGACATGAAAAAGGCGGAAGCGGCAAAGCGTCAAAAGCAAGCGGATGAGCAGCAACAGCAAAAGGTAACCTTCCAGGAGCGCACACGGAGTTCTGCAGTTACACTGTCTCGATTCTGTGCATACGTATCGTGTTCATTTCTTTCCAATTTACGGAGATCAGATTTTGATTTTTGCATGTCCCCAGGAGCGCACCAAACGAGAGGAGGCGGACAGAAAGAAGGCGGAGGCCGCAAAGCGTCAAAAGCAAGTGGATGAAGAGCAACAGCAAAAGGTAACCAAGCAAATTTCTGCAGTCGCGCTCTCTCTATTCTGTGCATACGTATCGTGTTATTTTCTTTCCAATTGACGGAGATCGGATTTTGTATTTTGCATGTCCCCAGGAGCGCACCGAACGAGAGGAGGCAGACAGAAAGAAGGCGGAGGCGGCAAAGCGTCAAAAGCAAGTGGATGAGGAGCAACAGCAAAAGGTAACCATGCAAATTTCTGCAGTACCGCTCTTCCTATTCTGTGCATACGTATCGTGTCCATTTCTTTCCAATTGACGGAGATCGGATTTTGTTTTTTGCATGTCCCCAGGAGCGCACCAAACGAGAGGAGGCGGACAGAAAGAAGGCGGAGGCGGCAAAGCGTCAAAAGCAAGTAGATGAGCAGCAACAGCAAAAGGTAACCATGCAAATTTCTGCAGTACCGCTCTCTCGATTCTGTGCATACGTATCGTGTTCATTTCTTTCCAATTGACGGAGATCGGATTTCCTTTTTTGCATGTCCCCAGGAGCGCACCAAACGAGAGGAGGCGGACAGAAAGAAGGCGGAGGCCGCAAAGCGTCAAAAGCAAGGGGATGAGGAGCAACAGCGAAAGGTAACCATGCAAAGTTCTGCAGTACCGCTCTCTTGATTCTGTGCATACCTATGGAGAAAGATTTCCTTGATTTATGCCCTAGATATTTTGATGAAATCCTGCAGGTTTTGTAGTTGAAAACCCAAACCAAAGCAGCAAGTAGAGCAAGAACAGGATGTGGATCGAACCAATGATTGGTTTTGGAATCCAGTGTAACACAGAAGGGCTGCAAAGCAGGTTTATACACAAAGATTCAATCACAAATGGATAATACAAAAGATTTTATATGAAAATTGGTCTGACTCTTGCCTCAGAGATAGCATTAGGCACTTCATGTGCACTCTTTTGGGTGAAATGGTGCTGGTTAGGAATGTGGGGCATAGATGTCAGGACCACACAGAAAATGACTTGGCCAAGCAACTGAATTCAGAAACAGTTACAAAGTAGGACCACAATAAGTGGTAGAAACAATTGAGTGTAGGGGTCTTGGGGTGGGAGACCACTAGGCTCAACCTCCAAGGCCGAAAGCATGAAATGCCTATTTTGTTTCGGTATATCCTCCATGAAGGAAGGTACCTCCGCTCAGTTGAGTGGTAGGGGTGAACTTCATGGGGGGCTAGGGTCACAACCCTAGTTACTTTGAGAAAGTGTACTTTAGGCAAAAAAAAGAGAGATAAAAACACTTAAGTTTGTCTTAGCATCAACAAAAGGGTTTTAAGGGGGGCTTGGCCTGGATCAAGCCCTCCAAGAAAGACATGGCAGTGACTTTTTCTTACTCCCCCCTGGAGTACTAGTTAGCTGAGCTAGTAGGACCAAGGAAAAAGGCTCAAATATTCCCAAAATTACCTCAGAAAATGCATTAAACTTACCAAGAACATCCTCATCACTTCATAGAAGCCTATCACACCGTAGATACCCTTGAAAAACAGTGTAATGTACCGTGAATGATGTCCCTTCGATGGGGCATTCCTCAAAAGTCGCCGGCGTGCGACGAAAACTTTTGGAAAAAGTTTGGGGGTGATGGGGTTTGAACCCAGGACTCCCTCCCTAGAGCACATATGCTTGCCCACTAGGGTTCAGTCGAATGCTCTAATGCGGACGGCTGTCGCTGTATAAAGAGCGTTTGAGTAAACGTCCTGACCAAGGGCCAGGGCGGAGCAATACTCCCAATGGAGGACACAAATCTCCAGGAGCCGGAAAAAATAGAAAATGTAACCAACAGGGAGTGATTCCTGTGGTTTAGCGGAAGGGGTTACGATTTAGCAAGTGAAATCGTTAAAAATCGATGAAACCACGCGGGAAATCGTCATTTTTACACATAACTCAAAGTCGCAGACAAGCGCAAAGGAAGCGGACTTCAAAAACAGGGTTGCGCAAGCGTAAACGGCTTTTGAAAAAGAAGGTATGAGCCGTAGTTTTTAAAGTTCTAAAGGTAATTTTTGCACAGTATCATCAAAATTTTTATAAACTTCAGAGAAAAGTATTCAAATCCAACCCACACCACAGAGCAGGTCAACAACCCACCTCTCAGGTATGTCAGTGTCATCTCACACGCACGCATTGCGTTCGTGTTGGTTGTTTCGTCAAATCGTTAGGGTTGTCAACGCTGTGTTCGTTGGGGGGTCGGGTGTTCCTCTCTTGTGCTCTGCACAGGTCAAAACAGGAATGAAAGGTATGCGATGCGAATGGAGCGCGCAGCGCGCACGTAGGGTTAGAATATGCGCTGTGCTCGCGATGCATTTGCCTAATCGAGGCATTCACACGCTGTGACGCTTTCCCTGTACCCCAATTCACCCTTGTTCCCTCTTCACAGGTAAGTAAAGAAAATGTTTGTTCGTGTGTGGCCGTAGCGTTAAAGTAGGGTTGATTAAATCGCTTAGGCTTGTTTTGTGTTCGCTTCACTTCGGCATTCACACGATGCATGGTGAGTAAGGTAGGTTAGCCCAGGAGGAGCTCACCTCCTGGTTCAGTCAGTGTGGAAATGGTGTGGAATTGGTCTGCCTCCCTTCCCTGTGTGCACATGATGCATTAAAGGGTAGGCCACGCGAATTGCGCACGGTAAACCTTGTTTAAGTTACCCAGGGGCTCCTCGGTACGTTCTTTAAGAGAACCTGAAGAGTCTCTTAACGCTTGCTTGCTTGACAGGGTGTGTTTGCGGACAGTGTATTATAGGTCACACTGAGAAGCGTATAATGAAGCGGTACCCAGAACCCCATGGCTAGGTTACGGCATACAACCGGTCTCCGGTCCACTAACCCCATGTACGGAAGGGAATACGCCCGTTGACGCCCGGTGCGAGCCCGGCGGGAGCGTGTTCCGTGCCGTAAAGCCCCGCATTGGCAACCGATGCACCGCCAGCGGAGATTTATATATCAGAACATCAGGAATCAACAGGGTTTTATTTTCATATTGTTTCCGTCGATTTTTACGCTTCCGTTCTGATATTCACTGTTTTGGCAGCTGGCGGTTAGCTCGCGACTTTAGCGTAACCGCCAGTTTAACTGTTATATACAGATATTTTAGCGCAAATCGTGACGAAGACTCTAAAGTCTTCAGGAATTGCATTGATGCATCCGCAATTTTCACATCTTACACTCGCAACCTTAATCCGAATTTTTCAGGATGTCGAAATCGGATTTTCGACTTCGACATCCCCGGACTTGATATGACCTCTTTCGAGTGGACGTACGTGCTTCCCTATGCACGAATCAACTTTCCTTTTGTCTTGCCCTCCATTTGTCTTAGAGATATGGGCAAAACAAAGTTGATTCGTGAGGCCACTTGTGATGGTCATATCTCGTGCCGCTTGCGAGGAATGACAATAAGGAAACGTGGGATGTATTCACAATACTCCCGACGTAATTTAGGAAGCATTATACGCCTTGCGTTTCCACACGTGCGCGCTAGCGTAATGGATCATGGTCAAGAGGGTAGAGTTTGCGTTCTAACTCTTTGGCCATGATATTGCGTGCTTTAAGATAACTTTCGAGTGTAGCGCGCCAGTGTTGGCGTTGCATAGGAGCTTTCCTTGAGTTCCTATGAGCGATTGACACAAAGTTATGCCCTTGGAGGGGCATGACATATCGTGGGGGGAGCTACCTTTTTGGGCAATATGTGGTATGTGCCATGTGTTGTGTTGCGTGCCCATTTGGCGGGTCCATCGCTCCAAGCCAAACCCGCCAATGGACCTCATATTGTGCAAGGCCCTTCTCCATACTCCCCACAAACAATTGCAAGCCTAACCTTCGTGGAGGGAAGCTTGTGTGGCGATCCCAAAGCGATGGGTTGGGAGCAAGGTGTGTGTTTTGCAATTTTCCATATTTTCATGTGCCCACTTGGGAAGTAGCGCTTGTAACCTTTCAAAGCACCCCAAGTGGAGCACATATGTGGAATCGGAGGTCATTGGTGTCAAGTCATTGTGTTTAGAAGGATTGGTCGATTACTCAATCCAAGCCAAAGTTATTATAATATAATTGTGCGCCTTTCAAGGCACTTTTTGGTGTTGATTCGCCAATTTTGCCGTTTTTGGCCCGTCATGATGTCAATTGGCGACCGTGTATCTCAACGTTGCGCTCAATTGACATCATGACCCAAGTATGTTATGGGGGTACATACTTCGGTGCCCAACATATCTTGGACCCAGCGAATAACTCCTCTTGGGCTGGGCATACCGTGGCCGCCATGTTGGCGATTTGGGACTACCCCAAATCATGGGCTCACTTGGCGACCCTGCCATTCCCAAAACCGGAGGAGTTGGGCGACGCCCAAAAGATATGTTGGACACATATGACTTGATACCAATAATATGGCACACTCCGGTCCAAGTCGGGCATGTGCCTCATTTGCCCCAACCATGAGTGTGCGCATTTTCGGCCATTTTGAGCAATTTTCCACATTTTCTGCCCGCCGTGCACTATGTTCAGCCCACCCGTGCACGCCGGACGCATGGACCAATGGACCATATATGACATGGGTGTTATGCATATTGGTCCCCATGGTTCACACACCACGTGGGCGAAGCGGAGCAACCTTCGTTAAGGTGCTAGCCCAAAGTGAGTGTGGGTAATTTTGCCATTTTGGCATTTGTGGACCCAATGAGGATCGTCACCACGCCAAGTGGCATGGAGATCTTTGGGAGCCAAGGGCATGGGAGTCTCTGTTAAACTCCCCGTGGATAGCGTATGGAATGGCGGATCCGATCTCCTAGCCGGCGTGGAGATATACTATTGGGAGCACCCCGAAGTTTGGCTCATTTCGAGCAGCCAAAATGACCCCCTTTTGGGACCCCAATTTCGACCCGCCGTGTGGTCAATTGGCGGCCCCATATCTCTATGCCCACAATGAGCCCGGACCTAATTTTAAATTGTACAACCAGATATAGGTCCCAGGTCTGGTCTCCTATCCTGTGAGCTATTGACCTTGCCCTGGCCAGGCAAGCCGCGCGTGGGAATGACGCCAATTTTGGTGATTTTGGCATCATGACCCCACTTGACGAACCCGTGGTGCCCTGATGCCGGGACCTCGGAGGGAACCAGGTTGGGTGAGGGCTCCAGGGAGTTTGTATTCGAAGGGCATAGGGTCAGTTGCCTCGTCCCTACCTCTGGCGGGTCCAGACGAGGGGTCAATTTTGGGGATTTGTTGAGTTAATATCAGTTTGGGCTGAATCAGCCCATTTTCAGCTACCAACTCCTAGGGGATAATGGCGGGGCCATATGTCTCGCTCAGAGAGGAGTTGGGACCTGCCGTTAAGGGGGCATAGGGAGCCACTGTTGGTTGGCCTTGGAGTGCTTTGGCTCCCAGGAGCTCGCCTGTGGCTGGGCGATACACCACCCCTATTGGCAGGGTTTCAGGGTCCGGACTCAGCAGGGCATGGGTTGTGTTTGAGCCCCCGCCCCCACCAGCTACTGAGAGGGTCGGACCTGGGATTGGGATACGAGTTGGGACTGAGTGTCTATGGTCCTGTGATGTCCTTACCCCAGTCCAGTCACAACCCCATGTGTACATATCCTGATGTGTTGCTGTACATACTTTCGTTCCCTTGTTGCAGAGTGGCAAGGATCCTGAAACGCTTTGTCACATGACACGAGCGTATTGATGCCCTTGTGAGCGAAATGCTTTGCCTGCCTGCTCACCTGTGCGTGTCACCGCAGCGTCCCATGGCCGGCCCCCCACGGGAACGCGTCAAAAGCGTTTCACCGCCGCGGGGTTACCCATCCCTCGCGTGCCACTCGGGGCCACCGACCCCGAGCAGCGCGGCGCAGCAGCTCGCAGCTCGCAGCTCGCAGCGCAGCGCAGCGGCTCGCAGCGCCGCCCAGCGACAGCGCCGAGTTCGTCACGGAGCCCGCAGCGCCGTCCAGAGCATCGCCCTGACCGCGCCGCGACCGTGAAGGAGGTGGACTGACCAGGACTCCCTCATCAGCGAGTCCTATCGGCCGACCAGCAAGGCCGCACACCCAGTCGCGTCAACCACTTCCACAACCACCGGCCGACCAGCACCGGCCGCACTCCCAGTCCAGTGCTACGTCACCCACCTCAACAACCACCCCAGGACCACTCCGTCGGGAACACCGATGGTGAACTGGGACGAGGCGGGCAAGACCTGGCCACAGCCCCACCCCCATGCGGCGCGCCTACTGCGTGGGTTGCTGTGGGGTCAGCAGTACCGCCACAGCAATCCCCAGTGCGAAGGCGGCATGCCCGGGAGCTTCGAGCTCCGTGAGGACATGGGCGAGGACCGCCTGCGGGCAGTGGAGGAGTGGCTGCGGGCGGAAGGGTATGAGTACCGCTTCCGCCACAAGCGCTGGAGGACCTGGACCCGCCCGGACAGGCCCGGCGAAGGGCTGCGCCCCGACGGGATCGAGGAGGACGAGACCCCCAAGGAGTACTTGTCGGGCGCCTCGATCAACGTCTCCATGTGGGACATGATCGAGAAGGAGTTCCCGGAGCTGGGGAACGAGCGCAGGCTGCAGGGCAGCAGCACGTCTCCTGGGAAGGAGAAGCGTTCCGCCGGGGACAGGAGGCGGGACAGGAAGTGGCGGGAGTACCAGGAATCCCTGGCCGCCGAAGCCGCCCAAGGCGCCAGGGGCGGAACCCCAGCCCACAGCCCCCGACGGGCCAATGGTGGTCACCAACCCGGCCACGCCACCCTTGGCGACTTCATGGAAGTCGCCAAGCAGACCAAGGCCAAGCCCCGTCAGCTGCTCCTGAGGAAGTCAGGCCCCAGCAGCGACGTGGAGTCGGCCCACCGCGGGAGGATACCGGCCGACCAGGCCAGCTCCAGCAGCAGCGTCACTCCCCACCAAAGGGATGTGGCGCGCGCCTGCGAGCGCACCTGTGGGGTGCCCTGCAACCTTCGGGTTGCCCAGCAACGGGCCACGCAGCAGAACGCTGCCGTGGAGGGCGCCGTCGGCATCGCCCATGAGGAGGCCACTGAGTGGGGCAGAGGCATGGACTACCACGCCTCGACCGTGGCAGCCATCTCGGCCGGTCTCACGGCTGCGGCCGCCCATGAGGCAGTGGCTGCCCGGATCAGGGCAACCGACGAGGAATCCCGCCGGACGCAGGAGGCCATTGCCCGCAAGGAGGCCGAGGTGAGGGCGCTGGAAGAGGCGCTTGCCCAAGAGAGGGCGAAGAAGGAGGCGGAGGAAAGGGCCCATGCCGAAGCGACGGCCAAGGCCCAGGCGGACGCCGCCAAGGAGGACGCCATCGAGGCCGCGCGACGGAAGGTCGCTGAGGAGAGGGCCAAGACGGAGGCGGAGTTGGCGGCGTTGGAAGCGGAGAAGGCGCGGCTGCAGCAGGCCCGGGATGCCGAGGCGGCTCGTGCTCGGGAGGAAGCCGAAGTGCGGGCTGCCGCAGCCACCGCCGCCGCAATGGAGGAGGCAGAGGCCAAACTCCGCCGCGAGACTCCCCCGGGAGGATCACGAGTGGAGACCCTTCGAAAGCTTTTCGAAGGGGACGCCTCCTCCAAGATGACGCTGGATGGGGCCGACACGGGCAGCAGTGGGAGCAGTGGCCCCACCGCCCACCGACGGAGGAAGGGTAAGGGGAAGACCCCCGAGAGGCCACGGAGGCCAGCGGGCGGACACCCCCACGACAGTGACCCCTTCTTCACCGCCAGCGACGGGGATGAACGAGGCCGCGGACATCGCCAAGTGGTGGCTTGGACGGGCGGAGGAGGCGAAGACGTCCCCATTGAACCGGAAGGTGAGGATGAGGATCTCCCTCCTCCCTACCGGAGCTCGGAGTCTTCCGAGACCAAGACGCCCAGGTGGGGCGACATGGACGAGGATGACGACATGGACTTCGGTATCACGAAGAAGCGCCCATCCTCGGACCCACCGAGGCGACCCGGCGGAGACCCACCGGGACCCCCTGGTGGAGGACCATCAGGACCCCCTGGAGGACGCCGACCAAGTGGACCCCCTGGAGGCAGACCACTGGGCGGGGGAGAACCCCCTGGACCGGGCGGACCCGGCAGAGGCCCTCCTGGAGGACCCCCTGGGGACCCCGACGACCCACCAGGGAACGGCGACCCGGATACCACCTGGCGGTGGATTGTCTACCTCCGCAGGAGGGTCCAGTTCCTCGAGCGCGAGGTAGACACGGGCAAGGGCGAGATGACTCGCATCGCCAGGGTCGCCGCGCGCGCGCAGAGAGAGCTGGACATCGCCAGGGGCAAGACCAAGTCGCTGAACAAGGTCATCAGCGGCCTGCAGCAGAGGCTGGACGCGCTGGAAGCCCGTGGGAGCGTCGGCAGCGACCACCCACCCCTGGAGTCTGGCTCGTCGGACGACGGCTGGGGACCCGGACCAGGTCCAGGCAGACCCCACGCCCCCTGCGGAGCCCCCAGGAGTCGCCCCAGTGCCAGTGCCCCCTCTCTCACCCCCCCCTCTCACCACAGCGCGGGCCGCCGCAACGAGCGCGTGCCGCCCGGCAGTGGCAGTGAGGATTGGCGTGATGAGTGGCTCAGTTCGGACTACCACAACCGCCGTGCTCCACCGCGGACGCCTGTACGCCCCCGACGCCCGGCACCAGCCCCGGAGCCAATCCCAATGGCTGGAGGACGTTATGGTGGACTCAGGGATGAGGTCCCCGGAGGAGACGTAGAGTGGGACGTCGGCGGAGGTGAGGACCTGGATCTGGACCTGGAGGAGTTCGACATCAGCCCGCCGCGTGGTGTACGACGGGTGTCCGCCGAACGCAGCCGCCGGCGCCGTGATGAGGAGGCATACATGGAAGGAGTACGGCGTGAACATCTGGGTTCAGCGTACATGGAGGAACCGCGGCGTAGCCACAGGGATTCCATGGAGGAGATGGACGTGGCGGCCGTGGGAGTCCGTGGGAGAGGGCGATGGGAACCTCGGTCGACCTCGCGGCCGGCGTTCATGGTCTCTAAGGCCGCGGATGCCGCCGTGTGGGAAGACTTGAAGGACATCAAGCCCCCCATGTACGACGGCAACCCCCTCAACTTCGACCGCTTCTTGGAGAAGCTGGACGATTGGGGGGTAACCGTTACTGAGGACATGCATCCTGCTGATGCGGAGAAGTATGTCTTCAGACGGTTCAGGTACCGCCTGCCGGAAGTGCTCCAAGAGCTATACTTCGTGGCGGCCAAGGAGGGGAAAATCAAGACCCTCAAGGAAGCCAAGAAGTGGCTCAACGAGCAGGAGCGGGTGGACGCTCCGCAGGTGGCTGCCAAGCAGTGGAAGTCCATCAAGCTTCAGCATGATGGACGGGAGATCCGCCTACGGGACTGGCGTGACTTCCGAGGGCAATACACCCTCTTCCGCCGCAACGTGGAGGATTGGAACGAGGGTGACGAGCAGGCTCGCCTGCTCTCCATGCCGCCGGAAGCATGGATCAAGAGGGTCACCAAGGAGGAAGCCAAGCGGGCCAAGTCAAACCACATGGTCAAGATGATGCTCCCCAAAGAGTATCATACGAACGTGGTGGCTTGGACGAGGAAGAACGTGGCCCGGGATGTCAAACGGCACTCCCTGCGGAACGCTCTCCTCATCACCGTCTCGGGCGATCGCGAGAAGACCGCGATGTGGCGCCTTGACGAGTGTGAGTTGAGCGGCCAGACCATCCATCTGCAGGCCATCCCGGCGCGGATGAGCTGCGACGAGATCCTGGAGTGGGTTGGAGAGGAGGTGCTCAAGGAGTACCGGAACCTCCACCACACCCGCGGGTTGAGGCCCGGCGACCGCGACGTCAACTACGTCGGCGAGTGACCTGGCGGGGAAGCTGCCATGGACCCAGCGGGAGCCGACGGCGATGAGACTCTCGTCGACGATGACGACGACAATGAGCCCGCCGAGGTGGCTGTTTGCGCCTTTGTGGCCAACAACCTGAGCGCGGGGAGCAAACCGGGAAACTGGAAGCCCCTGCAGCAGGGTTGGAGGAAGAAGGAGAAGAGGGACCCTCGCCGCATTGGCGACCCTCCGCTGTCCTTTGGGGAGTTCATACGAGCTCACCCTCGGGACTGTTTCGTGTGTTATGGGAGGAAGCGAGGCTTCAACCATGACCACCGAACATGCCCCGTCCACCAGGCCGACACGGAGGCCTACAAGAAGGCGCACGGGTCGAAGAAGCGTGCACCCGCGGGTATCCGGGAGGCCAAAGTGGAGGTGGACAAGGACGAGCTCTCCAAGCTGGTGTCGCAGGGGACCGAGTTGGCCAAGGAGATCCAGGAGATCAAGAGGAACTGGGTCCCCGGGTCGGACAACAAGAACAAGGAGAACAACCAGAACGACCAGAACAAGGACAAGGACAAGAAGCCTCGGAGTCGGAGGAGTAGGAGGAACAAGGGTGTCAACAAGGTTGATGCCGAGGAGACTACTCCTACCTCCACACCCGACGCCCCCTAGCGGAGCCCCTGCAGCCAAGGGCCCCAGCTAGGGCGGTCGCAGGATGGTGACGTGGGAAGCGCCGAACCATCCCATTCGGGAGTCGATAAGCACAAAGGGACTGCCGCGGGCGGAAGGCCCGGTCCGGCACCCAGTCGCGGAGGCGGGGTGAGGGCAAGTGAAGGCACGAACCCTTGCACCCGTCCGTCCTTCGCGACCAAGAATGTGTTTGATGTACTTCAAGATCTATCCGAGAGTATCGGAGGATCACCCGGACCGCAGCTGGATGCTGCAGATGGGCAGCCTGAGCCCATTGTCCACGACCTGCACCAATCGCTTGTTGAGCTTCTGGAACGGCCGGAGATCCTGAGTTTGCACGCTGTGCGCCGTATCGGTCGCGAGCGGCAGTTGCATCTTAAGGTCCGTGCCTTATGCGGGAAAGTGGAAAAGGTTTTCGACGTGTTGGTCGACACGGGAGCACAGGTCAGCTTGGTCAAGGCTGGCCTACTTCCGCCAGAGTGTCTGACCGACAGTCGGAAACCTGTCAGGCTGAAGGTGGCGAACGGCCAGTACATGGTGGGAGGCACGAAGGAAGCGGCCATCGGGCTGCAGTTCGTGAACCATCGTGAGCTGAGCCGCCCAGACCTCGGCAAGGAAGTCCTCCTGCATGGTCGCTTCTACGAGGCCGAGATAGACTGGGACATGATCATTGGGTACGACTTCATGATGGAGACGGACTCCGGCGTCTTCCCGGCCCAGGCCTCCATGACCCTGTACCAGGACGACCAGCTATCGTGGCTTTCGTCACCTGAGCACCATGTGGAATGCCAATGGATCCACCCCGAACGCAATCAGCTCGAAGTAGCCGCGCTGGACACTGAGCCAACTGGTCCTGCAAACCAGGAGTACGGCGTAATGCCGGAAGTGGCGAGCCGAGTGGTCGCGGACCTGGGAGCTTCGGATCTGGCCCTGGATGCGTTCTCTTCAGGAACCTCCGCCCATCTGCGGGTGTGTGAGAAGTACTGGAGCGCACAGGACTTCGCGTGGAAGAAGCACTGGGGTCCGCATCAGGGCTTGATGTGGATCCATTGCCCTCGAGGGGACATTGCAAGAGCGATAGCGAAGGTTCGCAAGGACCGCTCCAAGGCAGTGCTGGTTGTTCCTATGGGATGCACCGAGGAGGAAAGTACCCAACATTGGGTAGTCTCATTGACCAACATGACCTCAAACAAGGTCGTCCTACCGGCTGGAGAGAGTGTCTATCAGGACGCTAAGGGACAGCCCATGCCACCCCAGAGATGGCCAACGGAATTCCACAATGTGGATGGGGGCCTTGATCAGGCCGACACCACGGACTTTGTCTGTGTCAACCGCATCATAGCAGAGCCATGGCGACAATGATTTGCGGTTCCCCCTGATGACATCGAAGAATCGGAATCGGAAGACCCCCTCACTGACGAGGAGTTGGATCTGGTTCAGGGGTATATGGATCAGCCCTTTCAGGACTGGGGATGCCAGCGTGAGGGCAAGGGCCAGGACAAAGCCTGGTGGGAAGTGGACTCGATCGTCTCTGGTTCCTATGATGGGAACACCTTCGTGCAGAGGGTGCTGGACCACTTGTCCAGCCAGGACGAGCCAATCGGGGGTAACCCACCCACCTACGGCGATCTATTCCGAGGCAAGACCAGAGATGGCCCTTTGGGCTACCTGGGAAGACCACCTGAGCCGAAAGCGAGCGGAGTAGCTACCCCTCAAGTAAGCTCCGTGGTCCAGTTGCCCCGAAAAGCCAAGGCGGAGTCCGATGATTGCCCCAAGATTCAGGCATTGAGGGCCAGGCTGAAGCAGAAGTATGGCGAGACCTTCTTCAGCGGAAAGCCTGTGTTTCCCCCACCGGTGCGTGGACCGTATGGCGAGGCCAAGATACGACTGAAGCAGGACCCCCGTGTGTATCGACACCGGGAGTTTGCCCTGAGGGGCGAGAGGAAAGAGGCCATGGAGAAGATCCTCCGTGACTTCATCGAGAGAGGCTGGCTCGAGCCGTGCCACTCCGAATGGGCCTCTCCGTGCCTCGTCGTCCCCAAGAAGGTGGCCGGTGAATGGAGGCTCGTGGTCGACTACCGCGGCCTGAACGCCCAAACGCAGCATGACAGCTATACGCTGCCCCTCATTGAGGACATGCTGCAAAACCAACACCGGGGGAGGATCTTCACGGTGATTGACCTGAAACATGGTTATCATCAGATGCCTCTCGCCGAGGAGTCCCGTGCCTGCACAGCCATGAGCACCCCACTTGGACCTCTCCAGTGGAAGGTGATGCCCATGGGCGTTACCAACGGCAATGCGGCTTTTCAGCGGATGCTGGAGAACCTGCTTGAGCCGGTGCGCGACTGTGCGGACCCCTTCGTAGACGCCGTGATCATCGCGTCCGAGGACCCCAGTATGAGCTACGAGGAGCTCCTGGAGGCACATGAGAGGGACGTCACTCGAGTGCTGGACCTTCTGGTTCGGCACAAACTCACGGGCAGCAGTGACAAGGCCACCATTGCGGTAAGCGAGGTGGTCTTCGCTGGCCACGTAGTCGGGAACGGGCAGCAAAAGCCCATACCTGGCAAGGTGGCTGCGATTGAGCACTGGGAAAAGCCCAAAACGGTCTCTGAGCTACGGGCGTATCTGGGGTTCTGCAATTACTACTCGGGGTATATCAAAATCTATGCCGAGTATGCAGCCCCCATGACGACCATGCTCAAGGGCAACCGAGAGGAGACCAAGAAGGGGTCCAAGAAGGCTCTGGTCTGGGATGCTGATTCCGACCGTGCCTTTGAGGGGACGAAGCAGGCGCTGCTATCCGCAGTGGGTCTGCACCTCGTGGATCCCGACCGAGGGTTCGTCCTGCGCACCGACGCTTCCGACTACGCCGTAGGCGCTGTGTTGGAGCAAGTGCTTGACGGTGGGAGGCACGTGCCCGTGGCCTTCTGGAGCCGAGTCCTGGCGGAAGGCCAGAGACGGACGTGGACGCCCCGAGAAAAGGAGGCGTATGCCATCGTCATGGCTCTCAGGAAATGGGCTGGGTACATAGCCCTCCATCCCGTCACCGTCTGCACCGACCAGCAGAGTCTGCAGTCGTGGCACAAGGAGCACGTGGACACACCCTCTGGTCCCGCCTCCCGACGGGCAAGATGGCATGAGACCTTGGCCAAGTTCGACCTCACGGTTGTGTATATTCCTGGAAAGGATAACACCGTGGCGGACTGTCTCAGCAGGTGGGCCTATCCCGCCAGTAAGGGCATGACGGACATCTCTGCCCATCGCGATGAGGCTGAGACCGCTGAAGCCAAGAAGATCATTGAAATGGAGCGCCTGATGGAGGAGGAGGGTGTTAAGTGCTTCGTCCTCATGGCTGCGGATGCCCCCCTCGGATCGAAGATGGGCAGAGCGGTCAGAGTACTCGCCCCTGATGGAGCTGAGTCCGACAAGCGCCTCTTCCCTGAGTCTTGCCTCCAGGACGACTGGACCGACGACTACGTCAAGTCTGAGGCCTTTGCGGCCGAGTATAGGGCTGTGACCGACCCTGATGAAGGGCAGAAGTGGCCAAAGGGGCTGACTGAGGAAGATGGCAAGCTCTACTGAAATGGTAAGCTGCTAGTACCGGAGTCCCAGGTGCTCGAGCTATGTGAAGCTTGGCACCACCACATGCTGCACCCCGGGGTCAAGAAGCAAGCTCTTGACATGCAGCGTCGGTTCGAGATCGGCCATATCGTTCTCTACACCGCCATCAAGAAGGTCAGGAGGGGTTGCTCGGTCTGTCAGGCCTGCAATCCCGATAACCAGAACGTCAAGGGGGAGCCCAATGGACCCCGGTTCCTGACCAGCCCATGGAGAGCGTGGCCATGGACGTCTTCTCCATGCCCGAAGTGCACATTGGCAAGGAGACCTTTGACTGTGTGGTTCTTTGCGTGGATCGCCAGAGTGGCTACGTAGTAGCCGTTCCGGCACGCAAAAAGGGGTTGCTTGCCAAGGAAGTGGCAGTCATGATGATTCGTCATTGGCTGACCGTCTTTGACATCCCCCGCACCATTTGCAGTGACCGAGGGCCCAAGTTTACTGGTGGCTGGTTCAAGGCCATGTGTTCCCTCATGGGAATACGTCACGCCAAGAGCGTTGCCTATCTCAGCCGGTCTAACGGCCGAGCTGAAGTGGCTGGACGGCAGCTCTTCCAGAAGCTGCGCAAAATCCAAATCACCAATCCACGTCGGAACTGGTTTGAGGAGATGTGGCCTGCTCTGAAGGCCCATCATGACACCCCCACTCCGGGCGGTTTGTCCCCTCACCAGATTCTGTTCGGCAGGGACCCCCTTGGTCGGGGACTTCCCTTGTCTGGTGATGGCATGGCCATGGATGCCAAGGAATTCTTTGCGCAGCAAGAGCAAACGGCGCGGGACATCCGCCAGCAGCTCGAGAAGGAGCATGCTGAGCGTCAGAAGTCCGCCCCGAGGTCGACAGCGCAGAAGTTCAGGGTGGGAGACCCGGTGTGGGTGATCAGACCCCGCCCTATCGGCACCCACCGTACCAAGACCTGGTTCACACCCGGAGAGGTGCTCCGCAGGATTGATGAGGACACCTACCGCATCAAGGTGGGTCACGGACAATTCAGGGAGCGCCACAAGAGTCAACTCCGTGTGCGGGAGCCCGACCTCCGTGGCTGGCATGTGTCCCTGAGCTACGCCGCACATGAGGCCGATTCGGACGACGACTATGCTGAGCAGGACGACTATACAGTCGAGAAGATCCTGGCTCAACGTCCGAAAGCCTCGGCACCCGGAGGCGTGGAGTTCAAGGTTCGTTGGCGAGGCTAGGGGCCGTCCCACGACACCTGGGAACCCGTCTCCTCGTTCGTGCCGCGGGTCAATACTCCCTTCCTGGAGTACATCCGCAAGCACAAGACCAAGATCCATGTCTCGGACTTGGCAGCACTCACCCGGGCGATTGCAGCCAGGGGTGCCTGATCAGCGCCCTGAGCTCTCCCCTGATGCATTTTGAGCGCCTGTGAGGTCGACGGATCGTCCCTTACTTGCTTGCTCTCTTCCATCTTTCGGTGACCTGCCATCAGAGTGGCCATATACCCCCCCCTGCTGAATCCAGAGGAGGATGGCCCCTCTCTTCTTCTATTCGTCACTCCCCCCCCTGCTGAATCCTTGGGAAACCAGGTAGGGCGACTGACCTTCACATATTTTGAGCTCTTGGGGCCTTGAAGCCCATACGACGTTGCGCAACGGATGCCGCTGTCATCGGCATTGCGATTTTTGAGTGTGTGGTCTGGTCCCATGGCACTTGTGGGATCCAGACCAGTCTACGTGTGTCGCGACTATATATGACCTGAACTCAGGCGTTTTCCTGTCCACCCTCCTGCACATGCCTTATCCTAACCAGGGCGTGGTTTGGCGCTCTGTCCAGAGTGTGTTTACACGCCTATTACCCCGCTTATTGCTTGTCTTTCTGTTCCCCAGGATATGTGCATCTGTATGTCAGCCCATCGCTGAAGTGTGGACTGTTTTTCCCCCCGCAGGATGCGAATCGACTACGAAGGCGCCCTGAGTTGCCGTTCACATGTTCTTACATAGGGTCCAGCTTGGACCAGTACCTAAGTACAGATTCTTCTGTTTGAGTGCCCGTGATACCGTGTGCCCTATTCGCTGTGATGTGGAGATCCTGATAGCGCCAGGCGGGAAGCCCAGTTGCCTGACTACACTCCCAGCGGTCCGCCACTGTCAGTCCCAGTGTGAGCCTACCGACTCGCAGACGCACTTGCAGTCGGATGGCGGCCTCCGGTGCTCCTGACCTCGGTCAGTCTGCCTGGGAAACTGGTGGTTTGAGGAGTCGACGCCTCCGCCCACACTACATGAGGACTCCCTCATGTATGGCCTTCGTGGTAATAGGGCGAGGGAAAAGACGGCCTTGACGCCCGATCCCTTAAGGAGGAGCTCGTTCGGCTGTACCACTCTGGAGTCGCGTCGTATGGATATGGACATGGTGCGCCCGAGGAAGGACCCGTGGGGACTCTCCCCCAGCCGGCGGGCCTTGGGAAGCTTGGGGTAGCCTGATGGATCTTTGTGGTCGCTTTCGACCTGTGGGACCACCTCGGTCGTCGCGTGACGCCAATGTTGGCCGTGTATGCCACTGCCACTGTGGTAGTGACCGTAGCAGCCGGCACCCGGTGCGCCTGATATGGGTTAACGGGTCCTTTGGATGCCGAACAATCGCCGCCAGGACCCGGGACTTGATACTTGATACTATACTTGCAGTTGCTAACAGCTACAGCACCGTACCTGTCTTACTGTGGGATTTGGGCAGCCTAACCTGCGAATCAGCCTGAAGTGAGGATGTGACACCCCCCCCCCTTCAGGAAATGGTCCTGGGTACCCGCTGCCATGCGTGGGTGTTATCGAGCCCCCCCCAGGGTTTGCTCTAAGGAGGGGGGTGAAGCGGTACCCAGAACCCCATGGCTAGGTTACGGCATACAACCGGTCTCCGGTCCACTAACCCCATGTACGGAAGGGAAGACGCCCGTTGACGCCCGGTGCGAGCCCGGCGGGAGCGTGTTCCGTGCCGTAAAGCCCCGCATCGGCAACCGATGCACCGCCAGCGGAGATTTATATATCAGAACATCTCGAATCAACAGGGTTTTATTTTCATATTGTTTCCGTCAATTTTTACGCTTCCGTTCTGATATTCACTGTTTTGGCAGCTGGCGGTTAGCTCGCGACTTTAGTGTAACCGCCAGTTTAACTGTTATATACAGATATTTTAGCGCAAATCGTGACGAAGACTCTAAAGTCTTCAGGAATTGCATTGATGCATCCGCAATTTTCACATCTTACACTCGCAACCTTAATCCGAATTTTTCAGGATGTCGAAATCGGATTTTCGACTTCGACATCCCCGCACTTGATTTGACCTCTTTCGAGTGGACCTACGTGCTTCCCTATGCACGAATCAACTTTCCTTTTGTCTTGCCCTCCATTTGTCTTAGAGATATGGGCAAAACAAAGTTGATTTGTGAGGCCACTTGTGAGGGTCATATCTCGTGCCGCTTGTGAGGAATGACAATAAGGAAACGTGGGATGTATTCACAATACTCCCGACGTAATTTAGGAAGCATTATACGCCTTGCTTTTCCACACGTGCGCGCTAGCGTAATGGATCATGGTCAAGAGGGTAGAGTTTGCGTTCTAACTCTTTGGCCATGATATTGCGTGCTTTAAGATAACTTTCGAGTGTAGCGCGCCAGTGTTGGCGTTGCATAGGAGCTTTCCTTGAGTTCCTATGAGCGATTGACACAAAGTTATGCCCTTGGAGGGGCATGACATATCGTGGGGGGAGCTACCTTTTTGGGCAATATGTGGTATGTGCCATGTGTTGTGTTGCGTCCCCATTTGACGGGTCCATCGCTCCAAGCCAAACCCGCCAATGGACCTCATATTGTGCAAGGCCCTTCTCCATACTCCCCACGATCAATTGCAAGCCTAACCTTCGTGGAGGGAAGCTTGTGTGGCGATCCCAAAGCGATGCGTTGGGAGCAAGGTGTGTGTTTTGCAATTTTCCATATTTTCATGTGCCCACTTGGGAAGTAGCGCTCGTAACCTTTCAAAGCGCCCCAAGTGGAGCACATATGTGGAATCGGAGGTCATTGGTGTCGAGTCATTGTGTTTAGAAGGATTGGTCGATTACTCAATCCAAGCCAAAGTTATTATAATATAATTGTGCGCCTTTCAAGGCACTTTTGGGTGTTGTTTCGCCAATTTTGCCGTTTTTGGCCTGTCATGATGTCAAGTGACGACCGTGTATCTCAACGTTGCGCTCAATTGACATCATGACTCAAGTATGTTATGGAGGTACATACTTCGGTGCCCAACATATCTTGGACCCGGCGAATAACTCCTCTTGGGCTGGGCATACCGTGGCCGCCATGTTGGCGATTTGGGACTACCCCAAATCATGGGCTCACTTGGCGACCCTGCCATTCCCAAAACCGGAGGAGTTGGGCGACGCCCAAAAGATATGTTGGACGCATATGACTTGATACCAATAATATGGCACACTCCGGTCCAAGTCGGGCATGTGCCTCATTTGCCCCAACCATGAGTGTGCGCATTTTCGGCCATTTTGAGCAATTTTCCACATTTTCTGCCCACCGTGCACTATGTTCAGCCCACCCGTGCACGCCGGACGCATGGACCAATGGACCATATATGACATGGGTGTTATGCATATTAATCCCCATGGTTCACAAACCACGTGGGTGAAGCGGAGCAACCTTCGTTAAGGTGCTAGCCCAAAGTGAGTGTGGGCAATTTTGCCATTTTGGCATTTGTGGACCCAATTGGGATCGTCACCACGCCAGGTGGCATGGAGATCTTTGAGAGCCAAGGGCATGGGAGTCTCTGTTGAACTCCCTGTGGATGGCGTATGGAATGGCCGATCTGATCTCCAAGCCGGCGTGGAGATATACTATTGGAAGCACCCCGAATTTTGGCTCATTTCGAGCAGCCAAAATGACCCCCTTTTGGGACCCCAATTTCAACCCCCCGTGTGGTCAATTGGCGGCCCCATATCTCTTTGCCCACAATGAGCCCGGACCTAATTCCAAGTTGTACACTCAGATATAGGTCCTAGGTCAGGCCTCCTATCCTGTGAGCCATTGGCCTTGCCCTGGCCGGGCGAGCCGCGCGTGGGAATGACGCCAATTTTGGTGATTTTGGCATCATGACCCCACTTGACTCATCCGTGTTGCCCTGATGCCGGGACCTCAGAGGGAACCAGGTTGGGTGAGGGCTCCAGGAAGTTTGTATTCCAAGGGCATAGGGTCAGTTGCCTCGTCCCTACCTCTGGCGGGTCCGGACGAGGGGTCGATTTTGGGGATTTTTGAGTTAATATCAGTTTGGGCTGAAACAGCCCATTTTCAGCTACCAACTCCTAGGGGATAATGGCGGGGCCATATGTCTCGCTCAGAGAGAAGTTCGGACCTGTCGTTAAGGGAGCATAGGGAGCAACTGTCGGTTGGCCTTGGAGTGCTTTGGCTCCCAGAAACTCGCCTGTGGCTGGGCGGGACATCTCCCCTATTGGCAGGGTTTCAGGGTCCGGACTGAGCAGGGCATGGGTTGTGTTTGAGCCCCCGCCCCCACCAGCCACTGAGAGGGTCGGACCTGGGATTGGGATACGAGTTGGGATAGAGTGTCTATGGTCCTGTGATGCCCTTACCGCAGTCCAGTCTTAACCCCATGTGTACATATCCTGATTTGTTGCTGTACATACTTCGTTCCCTTGTTGCAGAGTGGCAAGGATCCTGAAACGCTTTGTCACATGACACGAGCGTATTGATGCCCTTGTGAGCGTAGTGCTTTGCCTGCCTGCTCACCTGTGCGTGTCACCGCAGCGTCCCGTGGCCGGCCCCCCACGGGAACGCGTCAATAATACGTGGAGTGTGGCTTGGTTCCTCCGCCGCAAACACCCCTTCATTTGCCTCTGTTGTACAGGTTGGAGAGGTTCAGGGTGATTGGTGCACGCAGCAGATGCCTTCGGCGGCCATCTCATTTTTCCGCCCCTGCTAAACAGGGGCGCTGGTCACAAATCAATTGACTGTGCCTCAACCAGGAGTGGCGAGGGCAGTTCCACTTCATCGACATCTGCGCTGTGCACGCAACAAGAGCACCTCTTCCCTCCAAGCCCTAGCAGGGAAACGTGTTGTGACGTCTCTGTTAGGCCACAGTTGCTTAGCAGCGCTGTGTTCTCTTGTCTTCTTCGCAGGAGGGTCATTAGGACCCGAGACATCTTTGGCCGCAACACCAAGTAGCGTGTGTAGGGGTTAGGGTCAGCAGGCCTGGCAAGAGTTGAGTGCAAGTGATGAGTGCTCACCCTGCCTTCGAAGGCCGGTGCTGGCCTTAGTGAGTGTAGTGTAGTGGTGTCTCCTGTCCCGCGTGCTTTTCCTCGATTGCAGGGGAGTGCGTTAGCTTTTGGCCTGTAGCAAAAATGGGCGTTTTGAATGCCCTTAGCACACTTGGCCACCCCTCCCCTCTAGTAGGTAGGGCTTTTGCCGTCTTCCCCCAAGGATAGGCGCCAGCACAGAAATTGGGCGCCATAGGAGTGGTAATAGTACCCGATTAGGACCTTCGGTCCGACGTCAGCGAAGCCCCGTCTCCGGGAGCCACGCCGGGGAGAGAAGTGAGACACACACAGACATACGTAGCACACATAGGGGTATGGTAAACCCTGTAAGGAAGGGTAGAACCCCATGGGTCTGGACCAGTTAGGGGTCCTAACTGTGGGCTCGCTTGTCCCCAAGGAGGGAAGACACACCTTGCCTCATAACACCTTGCTTGTCATTCCCCCCTGGTGTAGTAAGCCACGGTTCTTCGTTGGCTCCCCAAGGTCATTACATCAGGGCAGTTCCCATGCAACACATGTACAACAAGGCATACACTCGCTGGGTGGCTGCAATCCTGATAAGCGACCACCTGGCCCACGCTGGAAACCATAGGCATGGGTCTGCAGGGCACAGACAGGGTCAGTGCAGTGCTCAGTAAGCAGTAGTCTGTGAAAAAACCAATGGCCTTCGGCCAGGGAGTGGTTGTCACGGGGGGCTAACGGTCCTGTCCTGCGATGCAATGCGGGGCAACTGTGACAACTGCTCTTACACCCATACACAGGCACGTCTGCAGAAGAGTGCTCACTGCCCCTGTCAGTAGACTGACACAGGGTAGTTGGTTTCGCTTCTTACGCTGGGACATAGTCTCAGCACGGGTTAGGAGCTGCCCCTCGTTGTTCTCAACGAGGTAAGTGCGGAAGATGGGGTTGATACTCCCATCTGGTTGTATGAAGGCTGACATAGGTTCCCAGGTCGCCTCAGATAACCCATAGCCATCCCACAGGGTTAGGAATTTCAAGCCCTGTTTATACTCGTGGCGAGCAATACCTGCAACCACGTAGTAACCATCGACTGCCATCTCATCGGCAGTCATCTCTTCGAGTTCGTCTGCCTCCTCTGGACTGGCAGCATTCTCTAGGTCTATACGCTCAACCTCACTGTCGCTGAGGCGCCACTCATCCCAAGACAAGTCGTCAGGGGAGTGATAGTGCCTCAACTGCTTAGGTGCACACAGCAGTTCACCACCTAGCCGTGGACTGCACCTGACATGGATCCTGGATCCATCTATCCTGATGATACGATAGGGTCCAAAGTAAGGGTCCTGTAGGCAGTTACGTGGCCAGGAGGGTAGGCGTGAATGGTGTACCAAAACAAGGTCACCAACCTTGAAGCTGGCAGGTCGCCGTAGGCGGTTCCGTCGACTCTGTTCACGGTCACGAATGTGTCTCACGTTAGTACCAGCCTGGTTAGCCAGAGACTGCTTGTGTTCCAGCCAATCTCCCACAGGGCTCTTGAAGTCCTCAGGAAAGGGGGTTCTGAAGAACCAAGCAGGTCGTCCTCCATGGAACAGTTCGTGGGGGGTGAAACCCGTAGAAGAGCTCTGCTGTGAGTTCATGGTCAGCACTGCCCAGGGCACTAGGCGTACCCAGTCCTGGGTGCGCTCCTGTTTCATCAGGACTCTTAAGTTTTGCTCCGCCACACGGTTCTGTCTTTCACAGAGAGGGTTAGACGTGTGGGTATAGGGCACACCTGTGGTTACCTCCACGTTGAGGGCATCTAGCACTCGTTTGTACCACCCAGTTTCACTGCGGATGCGTACATCCTCATCAGAGTGCACCTGCTTAGCTGCTCCATAGGGTTCGAACCATTGTTCGACCAACATTTTCACAGTCTGCTCACCTGTGATTTTCTTACTGCAAGGGAACACACGGGTGAAGCGAGATAGACCACAGGTGACCACAAGGCAACTATCATAGCCGCCAAAGCGTGGTAGGCCGTGGATGAAATCCACGTAGAGAAGAGAGTTAGCACAATAGGGTATGGGTAAGCTGGAGATCAGGCCCCTATCCCTACCGTCGCTCTGCTTGCTGGCATGACAGCCACAAGCATCCACAATGGTCTGCATACGCGACCTCAGTTCAGTCAGGGTTAGACTAGAGTAGAAACATTCACGGAAGAAGTCCACTGAGCGATTAGCGCCAGTGTGACCAGAACTGAGATGGGACCACTGTAGGCACCCATCCAGTCCTGCCTCAGGCACCACCATTCAGTCCTCGTAGAAGAGGTACTGATTGTTTTTATACCACTGGTGCCCGTCAATGACACGGGGTTCGAGACCAGTGCTGAGGGTTTGGAGAATTTCTTCATACTCTGACTGATAGTCGGTTAGACTCCAACCCTCTGTAAGTGTTTCGGGGCGTTGATGAAGTTCCCTTTCTTATTATTATCTTCTGATTTCTGAAAATATGTCCTGATTATTGATTTTGTTCACTGGAAAACCATCGACCTTGAGCTGGTATGGCAAGGCAACAAGAACAGACACGAGAACTCAACACATACATGGCGTAATTGAAGTCCTGCACCGGTCCAGAGTCGCAGAGCCAACTCAGGCTCTTACATGCCCCTAAATAACATGCAAGCATAACATGTACAATTGCACATACACTGGACCTATATTTACATAATCATTGAGCGCAAATTTTATTGTTCTGGAGCATGATTTCTCTGCTGCGCGTGCGCGTGCTCTTTTCTCTGTGCGCGTGCTCTTTTTCCTCGCTCGCTCTCTCACTCACTCGGGCTCACACTACGCCTCGCCCATCGTTCACTCGCTCGCTCCCTCCGACCCTCGCTCACTGGTTCCCTTACACTCCCCTAAGCCGGGCGGTGAGGATGGCTGGGGTGGGCGGCGGAAATAAGAACTGTCTGTCCCAAAAGGACCAGCGTACATGTACTCTCAGTAAGTGCCATACACTGTACAGCACAAAGAAAAAAGTAGGGAGTGGCGCAGCGACTCTCCCCTAATGCGGGAGAGCTTGCTCGGAGGCATTAGACAATGCAAGATTGAATGATAGGATATTCGGATCGGGTAATGATTGGAATGAAGACAGATGGTGGCTGCAGAACTGAGCGTATCAACCACGCTGCAGAACTGAGCGTATCAACCACTGGTCGTCGTCAGGCTTGCGCCTCCGATCCGCCAGGGAATTCTGACTTACTAACTGACTTGTGGCGAAAAACTGCTTGACTGCAGGTTTGACTTGTGGCAATTAAGCTCTGTCTGCCTGCTGTGGCTCGTGGTAGTGGCTCGTGGTTTCTGTTCTGGGTGCTCTGACTGCTTCTGCTGGCTGTGTAATTTACATGCAGCGACTGGCTATGGCCGTTGGACAAGCCATACAACAAACAACATATAACTGGCGAATGAGTTTCAGCCACACTAGGCACGTCGAAACTACCCAGCTTGAACAAAAACTGCAAACAAATTGCAACCACCACTAACTGTCAACCTGTGTAAACTGTCATGAATCAACACACAGTAAACTTTAAAATGAACCTTAACCTGAACCAACATGACTGTCTGTAGCAGTGAATAGGGCAAAGGATTGTAACCATTGTAAAAAGGCCGCTCGGTCAGTGTGGTGTCTGTCTCTGTGCTTGTGCTGTGCCTGATCTAGGAGCCAAACTCAATGATCTTGTGGCTGGTCAGAATAGAAAATTGGATACAAGACAGAGGCCGGCTGCAGAACTGAGTGTATCAACCACGCTGCAGAACTGAGCATATCAACCACTGGTTGTCGTCAGGCTTGCGCCTCCGATCCGCCAGGGAATTCTGAAGGGGACAGTAAATCAATTTGACTGAGAGTAACCAAAGAAATGCCTACACTTAACTTAGTGTGTGTAGCATGCATGTGTGTTTGTACGTAAGGAGTGCCAGAGCACTCCCCTACATGCCGGAGAGCTTGCTCGGAGGCACAAAAAACAATAGCCTCATGCTTCAGTGTATGTTGCACCTCTGTGCCCTTTCTGCCTGTCTGCTGTTTGTGTGGGCCGCACTGTGCGCCCTATGTGGTGTTCGGTCCCTCTGTTGGGTCTTGGTGCCTGGCGCCCTCTCTGGGTCCTCCTGGCTGTGGTGTTCGTGGTTGTTGGCCTCAGCAGGGAATTATTCCCCATCACACGCGTACGCATACGCCTGTGCCTGGCATTTGGCTGGGTGTGCGTCGGGTACCTTTGTGGTGGGCCCGCGCTTGCTCTGTGTGTTGGTGGCTGTGTTTTTCGTGTGGTGGTTGCTTGTTGCACCGAGGCGTCACCTAAGCCGTCACTCGGTTGGGTTTCATGTTTGTGTGGTACACGAGTAGTCTTGGCCTACATAAGAGGTTGCTTACATGTAGACTCAGGTTCAAATTTACTACTACTCCGTGTTGATGGTTGTGGTCCTGCACTGGCACTCACTCAGGTCTGCCGGTCACTGGTGGTCTCATCCTACACTGTTGCCCACGTTGGTTCATTTCCTCTACTCTAGTCCTGGTCACGCCATGCCCCGTACTGTAACTTGGCCTGTCTGCACTCAAGTTGGCCTTGGGTTAGAAATCGTGGACTCCTCGGTGTACCCCATCAACACAGCGGTTAGTCCAGCCTAGGAGCACACTCCGACCTCACCGGTAGCTCAGTCCACTTAACCCTCACTGCAATGCAAATATGGCGAGAGGTTACCGGTGGTGGCAGGTAGGTAAGTGACAGACTATGCGGACGTGAACTAACAAGGCGACTATATATACATATCTTTATCACAATGCGTTCTCCGTGTCCTGACCAACACAAGCGGTAAGAGAGTCACACTCACACAGTAGGAAAGATCTGAAAGAACCTCTGTTTACCTTGGCACCTGGAGGTTAGGCATTGGTGCTGGACTCAAGGCTTGATACAAAAGGGAGACAATGAATGATTCACACGAAGCTTTACACAACTAGAACAAAGTTGTCTGATGACTCGAAACAAGCAATGGTGTGCCAATATGCTGTGACTGCATAACACTTCAACAATCAAGTCAAGCAACAATCACCTCAAGAGCTAACACAAGAATATTTCCACAACTATTGGTCACTCGTCAAACAGACTTTTTGAAAACAACCGTCACAAAATTGACTCATGAGGTACACACCTCTAACTGGGTGGTCCCAACAATCAACAGACTAGACAAAGTAGGCAAGGCACTGCAACTAAAGTTCAAACAAGTCTTGTAGACCAAAGGCGGTGTTCAACCGACGCTGGTCACTTGAGGCAAAAAATGTGTCACCCAGGACAATTGTCCAAAATTATTTTTTTGTTTGACTGAAAACTCAAGGTGAACCAAAATGGTGCCAAAAGCACAAAGGAAGAGTGGCGACGAGTGGAATAAACACACCCACACTCAGAAACGACTTGCCAAAATGGTTCCACGCGCGAGTTCTGGTCATGGAGAAAGAAGAATAACTTCGACCTACCATACTTGTTCACAACCTTTGGGTATTCACCACAATTTTTGTTCAACATTCAGAGAAAAGGAAGAAGGTAGGAAAGTGTCATCAATTCAGGTTCTCAAAGCTTCAAACTACTTTAGAGCGCCCTGGCAGGCCCAGCACCAGACAATGAAGGAGATGTGGAGGATGATCCTTGTCCATGTGCCCATGTTTTGCCTGCAGCCCAATTGAAAGGTTGTGGGTCAAGATCAAACCCACCAACACTTGAATGGACTTAGAGACCAAAGAGGGTCTCACGCACGCAGCCAGTAGGTCGCGCGTGCGCCCAGTAGGTCGCACGTGCGCGCGAGAATGGTCTCATGTGCACCAAATTCCAAGATGTCCAGAATTGACCAAATTTGACCAGAATGGCCAATTTAACCCCAAATGAGGCCATAACAAGCCACAGAAACTCTCTCGCAGCACACAGACACTCGCCGACGACCGTCGACGCCCGTCGACGCGCGCCGAAGCACTTCGCGCGCTTGCATTTGCTTCGAATTGTCCGAATCAGAGCTCTGAGACTCCAGTTGGTCCAAAAGTGTCCCAAACTCCAAATTGCAAAGGATGGACAAGAAGTAAACCTTGTAAGTACTCAGAAGAGGAGTTGCAACTTGTGTCCAAAGCCACAAAGCCTACATGTGACGCGCTGGAGCATAAAGGTGGTGACAACGCGTCCAGAGACTCCAATTCCTTGCATTTGTGAAACTCAACTTGCTGATCAAACCTTCAACAAATTCAGAAAGATGCGCAAGCAGCAAACACCAAGAAAACTGCAATTTGATCGCGTCGCTTTTTCCAAGCTCCTTGTCGTTGTCGGCGAAAGCACAGATGCAATGGACTCCTGCAGCGCTCGCACCAAACGAGAGTTCAAGTGCACTGGAATCAAAGAATCAAAGGTCTCTTCTGGGCTTTGTTCAAAGGTGTCATCGGTCGCACTGAGGCAAGCAGGTCGCTGAGTGACGCCTTGTAAGATTAGTTGGCTTGTAAGTGTTTCGGGGCGTTGATGAAGTTCCCTTTCTTATTATTATCTTCTGATTTCTGAAAATATGTCCTCATTATTGATTTTGTCCACTGGAAAACCATCGACGTTGAGCTGGTATGGCAAGGCAACAAGAACAGACACGAGAACTCAACACATACATGGCGTAATTGAAGTCCTGCACCGGTCCAGAGTCGCAGAGCCAACTCAGGCTCTTACATGCCCCTAAATAACATGCAAGCATAACATGTACAATTGCACATACACTGGACCTATATTTACATAATCATTGAGCGCAAATTTTATTGTTCTGGAGCGTGATTTCTCTGCTGCGCGTGCGCGTGCTCTTTTCTCTGTGCGCGTGCACTTTTTCCTCGCTCGCTCTCTCACTCACTCGGGCTCACACTACGCCTCGCCCATCGTTCACTCGCTCGCTCCCTCCGACCCTCGCTCACTGGTTCCCTTACACAGCCTAGCAATGTCGTGCATCAGGGGCGGTAAATCAATAGTCAGTGGGTAGCCTATCAAGTTCGTGCATCAGAGGCCCTTGGTAAATCAATAATCAGGGGGTAGCCTATCAAGTTCGTGCATCAGAGGCTGCTGGCAAATCAATAGTCAGGGGGTAGCCTATCAAGTCTGTGCATCAGAGGCCCTGGGTTAGTCAATAGTCAGGGGGTAGCCTATCAAGTTCGTGCATCAGAAGTGCCTTTGGAACTGTTGATGTGTTGACCAGGATCGCGGTGATGGTAATGGCTGGTGACTGTGGGACTCGTCAGATGGCGGGTGCGAGAGGGGCTAAGATGGGTCGGGGTGTGTTGATTGGGCAATGGCCTGTGCCGCCCGAGGGGTGAAGCACCTGCAGCGGCTTTCTTCTCCGCCTCCAGCTTGGCTGCCTTTTCTGCAGCGGCTTTCTTCTCGGCGTCCAGCTTGGCTGCCTCGTCTGCAGTGGCTTTCTTCTCGGCCTCCAGCTTGGCTGCCTTGTCAGCAGCGGCTTTCTTCTCGGCCTCCAGCTTGGCTGCCTTGTCTGCAGCACGAGGAACAGATGGATGGGGCAGGGGGTTGCATGGGTGATGGCACAGCAAGCGGAGGAGGAGGGCGGACGGGGGTCGGGGAGTATACGACGCAGAGGGTAAACCAATAGTCAGGGGGTAGCCTATCAAGTTCGTGCATCAGAGGCCCTTGGTAAATCAATAGTCAGGGGGTAGCCTATCAAGTTCGTGCATCAGAGGCCCCTGGTAAATCAATAGTCAGGGGGTAGGCTATCAAGTTCGTGCATCAGAGGCCTTGGGTAAACCAATAGTCAGGGGGTGGCCTATCAAGCTCGTGCATCAGAGGTCCCCGGTACATCAATAGTTACGGGCAGGCCTATCAAGTTCGTGCATCAGAGGCCCTGGGTAAACCAATAGTCAGGGGGTAGCCTATCAAGTTCGTGCATCAGAGGCCCCTGGCAAATCAATAGTCAGGGGGTAGCCTATCAAGTTCGTGCATCAGAGGCCGCTGGCAAATCAATAGTCAGGGGGTAGCCTATCAAGTTTGTGCATCAGAGGCCCCCGGTAAGTCAATAGTCAGGGGGTAGCCTATCAAGTTCGTGCATCAGAAGTGCCTTTGGAACTGTTGATGTGTTGACCCGGATCGCGGTGGTGGTAATGGGTGGTGACTGTGGGACTCGTCAGATGGCGGGTGCGAGAGGAGCTAAGATGGGTCGGGGTGTGTTGATTGGGCAATGCCCTGTGCCGCCCGAGGGGTGAAGCACCTGCAGCGGCTTTCTTCTCCGCCTCCAGCTTGGCTGCCTCGTCTGCAGGGGCTTTCTTCTCGGCCTCCAGCTTGGCTGCCCTGTCTGCAGCGGCTTTCTTCTCGGCCTCCAGCTGGGCTGCCTTGTCTGCAGCGGCTTTCTTCTCGGCCTCCAGCTTGGCTGCCTTGTCTGCAGCACGAGGAACAGATGGATGGGACAGGGGGTTGCATGTGTGATGGCACAGCAAGCGGAGGAGGAGAGCGGACGGGGGTCGGGGAGTATACGACGCAGAGGGTAAACCAATAGTCAGGGGGTAGCCTATCAACTTCGTGCATCAGAGGCCCTTGGTAAATCAATAGTCAGGGGGTAGCCTATCAAGTTCGTGCATCAGAGGCCCCTGGTAAATCAATAGTCAGGGGGTACCCTATCAAGTTCGTGCATCAGAGGCCCTGGGTAAACCAATAGTCAGGGGGTGGCCTATCAAGTTCGTGCATCAGAAGCCCCCGGTAAATCAATAGTTACGGGCAGGCCTATCAAGTTCGTGCATCAGAGGCCCTGGGTAAACCAATAGTCAGGGGGTAGCCTATCAAGTTCGTGCATCAGAGGCCCCTGGCAAATCAATAGTCAGGGGGTAGCCTATCAAGATCGTGCATCACAGGCCGCTGGCGAATCAATAGTCAGGGGGTAGCCTATCAAGTTCGTGCATCAGAGGCCCCCGGTAAATCAATAGTCACGGGGGTAGCCTATCAAGTTGGTGCATCAGAGGCCCTGGTTAAACCAATAATCAGGGCCTCTGATGCACGAACTTGATAGGCTACCCCCTGACTATTGATTTGCCAGTGGCCTCTGATGCAGCAACTTGATAGGCTGCCCCCTGACTATTGATTTGCCAGCGGCCTCTGACGCACGAACTTGATAGGCTACCCCTTGACTATCAATTTGCCAGGGGCCTCTGATGCACGAACCTGATAGGCCACCCCCTGACTATTGATTTACCGGGGGCCTCTGGTGCCCGAACTTGATAGGCTCCCATGGTGAGGCGTAGTAATGTAGTGTCACAGTGTAGTGTCGTGCAATTCCTGGCAAACCTGCAGGGACTTCTTGTGGCAATTCCTGCTCCGTCTCTTCTCCTCTTGCTTCCTCTCCGGCTGGTGCTGGTGCTCCTTCTGCCGCTTCTCCTCCCGCTTCTTCCGCAGCGGCGAGTTCCTCCGCTGCTCCTCCTTCCGCTGCCCCCACACCTTCCACGTTGCCTGCTTCCGGCTCTCTTGGTGAAGCGGTACCCAGAACCCCATGGCTAGGGTAGGGCATACAACCGGCCTCCGGTCCACTAACCCCATGTACGGAAGGGAAGACCGGTCTCCAGTCCACTAACCCCATGTACGGAAGGCGCCCGTTGACGCCCGGTGCGAGCCCGGCGGGAGCGTGTTCCGTGCCGTAAAGCCCCGCATCGGCAACCGATGCACCGCCAGCGGAGATTTGTATATCAGAACATCAGGAATCAACAGGGTTTTATTTTCATATTGTTTCCGTCAAGTTTTACGCTTCCGTTCTGATATTCACTGTTTTGACTGCTGGCGGTTGGATCGCGACTTTACCGTAACCGCCAGTTTAACTGTTTATAATGGAAATTTTAACGCTATCCGTGACGAAGGCTCCAAAGTCGCCAGGAACTGCATTGATGCATCCGCAATTTTCATAATTAATACTCGCAACCTTAATCCGAATTTTTCAGGATGTCGAAATCGGATTTTCGACTTCGACATCCCCGCACTTGATTTGACCTCTTTCGAGTGGACCTACGTGCTTCCCTATGCACGAATCAACTTTCCTTTTATCTTGCCCTCCATTTGACTCAGAGATATGGGCAAAACAAAGTTGATTCGTGAGGCCACTTGTGAGGGTCATATCTCGTGCCGCTTGCGAGTATTGACGATAAGGAAACGTGGGATGTATTCACAATACTCCCGACGTAATTTAGGAAGCATTATATGCCTTGCGTCTCCACACGCGCGCGCTAGTGTAATGGATCATGGCCAAGAGGGTAGAGTTTGAGTTGTAACTCTATGGCCATGATATTGCGTGCGTTAAGATAACTTTCGAGTGTAGCGCGCAAGTGTTGGTGTTGCATAGGAACTCTCCTTGAGTTCCTATGAGCGATTGACACAAAGTTATGCCCTTGGAGGGGCATGACATATCGTGGGGGGAGCTACCTTTTTGGGCAATATGTGGTATGTGCCTTGTGTTGTGTTGCGTGCCCATTTGGCGGGTCCATTGCTCCAAGCCGAACCTGCCAATGGACCTCATATTGTGCAAGCCCCTTCTCCATACTCCCTACGATCAATTGCAAGCCTAACCTTCGTGAAGGGAAGCTTGTGTGGTGATCCCGAAGCGATGCGTTGGGAGCAAGGTGTGTGTTTTGCAATTTTCCATATTTTCATGTGCCCACTTGGGAAGCGGCGCTCGTAACCTTTCAAAGCGCCCCAAGTGGAGCACATATGTGGAATCCAAGGTCATTAGTGTCAAGTCATTGTGTTTAGAAGGATTAGTTGATTGCACGATCCAAGCCGAAGATATTATAATATAATTGTGCACCTTTCAATGCACTTTTGTGTGTCTTTGTGCCAATTTTGCCATTTTTGGCCCGTCATGATGTCAAGTGGCGACCGTGTATCTCAACGTTGCGTTCAATTGACATCTTGACCCAAGTATGTTATGAGGGTACATACTTCGGTGCCCAACATATCTTGGACCCGGCGAATAACTCCTCTTAGGCTTGGCATACCGTGGCCGCCATGTTGGCGATTTGGGACTATCCCAAATCATGGGCTCACTTGGCGACCCTGCCATTCCCAATACCGGAGGAGTTGGGCGACGCCCAAAAGATATGTTGGACACATATGACTTGATACCAATCCTATGGCACAGTCCGGTCCGAGTCGGGCATGTGCCTCATTTGCCCCAACCATGAGTGTGCGCATTTTTGGCCATTTTGAGCAATTTTCCACTTTTGCTGCCCGCCGTGCACCATGTTCTAACCTTCGTGCACGCCGGACGCTTGGACCAATGGACCATATATGACATGGGTGATATGGACATTGGTCTTCATGGTTCACACACCACGTGGGCGAAGCCGAGCAACCTTCGTTAAGGCGCTAGCCCAAAGTGAGTGTGGGCAATTTTGCCATTTTGGCATTTGTGGACCCAATTGGGATCGTCACCACGCCAGGTGGCATGGAGATCTTTGAGAGCCAAGGTTATGGGAGTCTCCTTTGGACTCCTGGTGGATCGCGTATGGAATGGCAGATCTGATCTCCAAGCCGGCGTGGAGATATACTATTGGGAGCACACCAGATTTTGGCTCATTTCAAGCAGCCAAAATGACCCAATTTTGGGACCCCAATTTCCCCCTTCCGTGTGGTCAATTGGCGGCCCCATTTCTCTATGCCCACAATGAGCCCGGACCTAATTTCAAGTTGTACACTCAGATATGAGTCCTAGGTCCTGCCTCCTACCCTGTGAGCCATTGGCCTTACCTTGGCCGGGCGAGCCACGCGTGGGAATGACGCCAATTTTGGTGATTTTGGCATCATGACCCCACTTGACTCATCCTTGTTGCCCTGATGCCGGGACGTCAGAGGGAACCAGGTTGGGTGAGGGCTCCAGAGAGTTTGTACTCGAAGGGCATAGGGTCAGTTGCCTCGTCCCTACCTCTGGCGGGTCCGGACGAGGGGTCGATTTTGGGAATTTTGGAGCTAATATCAGTTTGGGCTGAAACAGCCCGTTTTCAGCTACCAACTCCTGAGGGATTATGGCGGGGCCATATCTCTCGCTCAGAGGGGAGTTCGGACCTGTCGTTAAGGGAGCATAGGGAGCCACCGTCGGTTGGCCTTGGAGCTCCTTGGTTCCCAGGAACTCGCCTGTGGCTGGGCGGG
The DNA here is from genome assembly GCA_964036045.1 of Eutreptiella sp. 'Long Island Sound 2002'. Classification (NCBI taxonomy): domain Eukaryota; phylum Euglenozoa; class Euglenophyceae; order Eutreptiales; family Eutreptiaceae; genus Eutreptiella; species Eutreptiella sp. 'Long Island Sound 2002'. Next base: position 15,211,999 of record OZ038394.1, read on the forward strand.
ACACCTCTCCCATTGGCAGGGCTTCAGGGTCCGGACTGAGCAGGGCATGGGTTGTGTTTGAGCCCCCGCCCCCACCAGCCACTGAGAGGGTCGGACCTGGGATTGGGATACAAGTTAGGATAGAGTGTCTATTGTCCTGTGATGCCCTTACCCCAGTCCAGTCTTAACCCCATGTGTACATATCCTGATGTGTTGCTGTACATACTTTCGTTCCCTTGTTGCAGAGTGGCAAGGATCCTGAAACGCTTTGTCACATGACACGAGCGTATTGATGCCCTTGTGAGCGTAGTGCCTTGCCTGCCTGCTCACCTGTGCGTGTCACCGCAGCGTCCCGTGGCCGGCCCCCCACGGGAACGCGTCAAAAGCGTTTCACCGCCGCGGGGTTACCCAGCCCTCGCGTGCCACTCGGGACCACCAACCCCGAGCAGCGCGGCGCAGCTCGCAGCTCGCAGCGCAGCGCAGCGGCTCGCAGCGCAGCGCAGCGGCTCGCAGCGCCACCCAGCGACAGCGCCGAGTTCGTCACGGAGCCAGCAGCGCCGTCCAGAGCATCGCCCTGACCGCGCCGCGACCACGAAGAAAGTGGACAGACCAGACCCATCGGCCGACCAGCAAGGCCGCGTCAACCACTTCCACAACCACCGGCTGACCAGCACCAGCCGCACACCCAGTCCAGTGCTGCAGCACCCGCCTCAACAACCACCACCAGTTCGTTGAGTGGAACGAGTGCACACCAAGGACCTCAAGACCAACTACGCCCCCGCTGCCATGGTGAATTGGCAAGAAGCGGGTAGGAGTTGGCCGCAGCCCCACCCCCATGCGGCGCGCCTACTGCGCGGGTTGCTGTGGGACCAGCACTACCGCCACAGCAATCCCCAGTGCGAAGGCGGCATGCCCGGGAGCTTCGAGCTCCGCGAGGACATGGGGGAGGACCGCCTGCGGGCAGTGGAGGAGTGGCTGCGGGCGGAAGGGTACGAGTACCGCTTCCGCCGCAAGCGCTGGAGGACGTGGACCCGGCCAGACAGGCCCGGCGAGGGGCTGCGCCCCGACGGGATCGAGGAGGACGAGACCCCCAACGAGTACCCGTCGGGGGCCTCGATCAATGTCTCCCTGTGGGACATGATCGAGAAGAGCTTCCCGGAACCGGGGAGCGAGCGCAGGCTGCAGGGCAGCAGCAGCGCGTCTCCGGGGAAGGAGAGGCGGTCCGCCGGGGACAGGAAGCGGGAGCGGAAGTGGCGGGAGTACCAGGAGTCCCTGGCCGCCGAAGCCGCCCAAGGCGCCAAGGGCGGAACCCCAGCCCCCAGTCCCCAACGGGCCAATGGTGGTCATCACCCCGGCCACGCCACCCTTGGTGACTTCATGGAAGTCGCCAAGCAGACCCAGGCCAAGCCCCGTCGGCTGCTCCTGAGGCCCCAGCAGGCCCCAGCAGGCCCCAGCAGCGACGTGGAGTCGGCCCACCGCGGGAGGATGCCGGCCGACCAGGCCAGCTCCAGCAGCAGCGCCGCTCCCGCCCAAAGGGACGTGGCGCGCGCCTGTGAGCGCATCTGTGGGGTGCCCTGCAACCTTCGGGTTGCCCGGCAACGGGCCACGCAGCGGAACGCTGCCGTGGAGGGCGCCGTCGGCATCGCCCATGAGGAGGCCACCGAGTGGGGCAGAGGCATGGACTACCACGCCTCGAAAGTGGCAGCCATCGCGGCCGGTCTCACGGCCGCGGCCGCCCATGAGGCAGTGGCTGCCCGGATCAGGGCAACCGACGAGGAAGCCCGCCGGACGCAGGAGGCCATTGCCTGCAAGGAGGCCGAGGTGAAGGCGCTGGAAGAGGCGCTTGCCCAAGGGAGGGCAAAGAAGGAGGCGGAGGAAAGGGCCCACGCCGAAGCAACGGCTAAGGCCCAGGAGGACGCCGCCAAGAAGGAAGCCATCGAGGCCGCGCGACGGAAGGTCGCTGAGGAGAAGGCCAAGACGGAGGCGGAGCTGGCAGCGTTGGAAGCGCAGAAGGCGCGGCTGCAGCAGGCCCGGGAAGCCGAGGCGGCCCGTGCTCGGGAGGAAGCCGAAGCGCGAGCTGCCGCAGCCACCGCCGCCGCAATGGAGGAGGCAGAGGCCAAACTCCGCCGCGAGACTCCCCCGGGAGGATCACCAGTGGAGACCCTTCGAAAGCTTTTCGAAGGGGACGCCTCCTCCAGGATGACGCTGGATGAGGCCGACACGGGCAGCAGTGGGAGCAGTGGCCCCACCGCCCATCGACGGAGGAAGGGCAAGGGGAAGACCCCCGAGAGGCCGCGGAGGCCAGCGGGTGGACACCCCCACGACAGTGACCCCTTCTTCACCGCCAGTGACGGGGATGAACGAGGCCGCCGACATCGCCAAGTGGTGGCTTGGACGGTCGGAGGAGGCGGAGACGTCCCCATGGAGCCGGAAGGTGAGGATGAGGATCTCCCTCCTCCCTACCGGAGCTCGGAGTCTTCCGAGACCGAGACGCCCAGGTGGGGCAACATGGACGAGGATGACGACATGGACTTCGGCATCACGAAGAGGCGCCCACCCTCGGACCCACCGAGGCGACCCGGCGGAGACCCACCGGGACCCCCTGGCGGAGGACCATCAGGACCCCCTGGAGGACGCCCACCAAGTGGACCCCCTCGAGGCGGACCACCGGGCGGGGGAGAACCCCCTGGACCGGGCGGACCCGGCGGAGGCCCTCCTGGAGGACCCCCTGGGGACGCCAATGACCCACCAGGGAACGGCGACCCGGATACCACCTGGCGGTGGATTGTCTACCTCCGCAGGAGAGTCCAGTTGCTCGAGCTGCAGGTAGACACGGGCAAGGGCGAGATGGCTCGCATCTCCAGGGTCGCCGCGCGCGCGCAGAAGGAGCTGGACATCGCCAGGGCCGAGACCAAGTCGCTGACCAACGTCGTCAGCGGCCTGCAGCAGAGGCTGGACGCGCTGGAAGCCCGTGGGAGCGTCGGCAGCGACCATCCACCCCTGGAGTCGGGCTCGTCGGACGACGGCTTGGGACCCGCACCAGGTCCAGGCAGACCCCACGCCCCCGGCGGAGCCCCCAGGAGTCGCCCCAGCGCCAGTGCCCCCTCTCTCACCGCCCCCTCTCACCACAGCGCGGGCCGCCGCAATGACCGCGTGCCGCCCGGCAGTGGCAGTGAGGATTGGCGTGATGAGTGGCTCAGCGCGGAGTACCGCAACCGCCGTGCTCCACCGCGGACACCGGTACGCCCCCGGCGCCCCGCACCAGCCCTGGAGCCAATCCCAATGGCTGGTGGACGTTATGGTGGACTCAGGGATGAGGTCCCCAGAGGAGACGTGGAGTGGGATGTCGGTGAAGGTGAGGATCTGGATCTGGACCTGGAGGAGTTCGACATCAGCCCGCCGCGTGGTGTACGACGGGAGGCCGCTGAACGCAGCCGCCGGCGCCGTGATGAGGATGCGTACATGGAAGCAGTACGGACCAGGTTAGGGTACATGGAGGAACCGCGGCGTAGCCACAGGGATTCCGTGGAGGAGATGGACGTGGCGGCCGTGGGAGTCCGTGGGCGAGGCCGATGGGAACCTCGGTCGACCTCGCGGCCGGCGTTCATGGTCTCTAAGGCCGCGGATGCCGCCGTGTGGGAAGACTTGAAGGACATCAAGCCCCCCATGTACGACGGCAACCCCCTCAACCTCGACCGCTTCTTGGAGAAGCTGGACGATTGGGGGCTGACCGTCACTGAAGACATGCCTCACGCGGATGCGGAGAGATATGTCTTCAGACGGTTCAGGTACCGCCTGCCGGAAGTGCTCGGAGAGCTATACTTCATGGCGACCAAGGAGGGGAAAATCAAGACCCTCAAGGAAGCCAAGAAGTGGCTCAACGAGCAGGAGCGGGTGGACGCTCCGCAGGTGGCTGCCAAGCGGTGGAAGTCCATCAAGCTTGAGCATGATGGACGGGAGATCCGCCTGCGGGATTGGCGGGACTTCAGAGGGAAATACACCCTCTACCGCCGCAACGTGGAGGATTGGAACGAGGGTGAAGAGCAGGCTCGCCTGCTCTCCATGCTGCCGGAAGCATGGATCAAGAGGGTCACCAAGGAGGAATCCAAGCGGGCCAAGTCCAACCACACGGTCAAGATGATGCTCCCCAAGGAGTATCATACGAACGTGGTGGCTTGGGCGAAGAAGAACGTGGCCCGGGATGTCAAACGGCACTCCCTGCGGAACGCTCTCCTCATCACCGTCTCGGGGGATCGCGAGAAGACCGCGATGTGGCGCCTTGACGAGTGTGAGTTGAGCGGCCAGACCATCCATCTGCAGGCCATCCCGGCGCGGATGAGCTGCGACGAGATCCTGGAGTGGGTTGGCGAGGAAGTACTCAAGGAGTACCGAAACCTCCACCACACCCGCGGGTTGAGGCCCGGCGACCGCGACGTTAACTACGTTGGCGAGGGACCTGGCGGGGAAGCTGCCATGGACCCAGCGGGAGCCGGCGGCGATGAGACTCTCGTCGACGATGACGACGACGATGAGCCCGCCGAAGTGGCCGTTTGTGCCTTCGTGGCCAAGAACCTGAGCGCAGGCAGCAAGCCGGGAAACTGGAAGCCCCTGCAGCAGGGTTGGAGGAAGCAGGAGAAGAGGGACCCTCGCTGCATTGGCGACCCTCCGCTGTCCTTTGGGGAGTTCATACGAGCTCACCCTCAGGGCTGTTTCGTGTGTTATGGGAGGAAGCGAGGCTTCAACCATGACCACCGAACATGCCCCGTCCACAAGGCCGACACGGAGGCTTACAAGAAGGCGCACGGGTCGAAGAAGCGTGCGCCCGCGGGTATCCGGGAAGCCAAAGTGGAGGTCGACAAGGACGAGCTGGCCAAGCTGATGTCGTCGGTGGGGACCGAGTTGGCCAAGGAGATCCAGGAGATCAAGCGGAACCGGGTCCCCAGGTCGGACAACAAGAACAAGGAGAACAACCAGAATGACCAGAACAAGGACAAGGACAAGAACAAGGGTAAGAAAGGAAGGAAGAAGGGCATCAACCAGGTTGATGCGGAGGAGAACACCCCTTCTTCCACAACCGACGCCCCCTAGCGGAGCCCCTGCAGCCAAGGGCCCCAGCTAGGGCGGTCGCAGGATGGTGACGTGGGAAGCGCCGAACCATCCCAGTCGGGAGTCGATAAACACAAGGGGACTGCCGCGGGCGGAAGGCCCGGTCCGGCACCCAGTCGCGGAGGCGGGGTGAGGGCAAGTGAAGGCACGAACCCTTGCACCCGTCCGTCCTTCGCGACCAAGAATGTGTTTGATGTACTACGGGATCTATCTGAGAGTATCAGAGGATCACCCGGACCGCAGCTGGATGCTGCAGATGGGCAGCCTGAGCCCATTGTCCACGACCTGCACCAGTCGCTTGTTGAGCTTCTGGAACGGCCGGAGATCCTGAGTTTGCACGCCGTGCGCCGTGTCGGTTGCGAGCGGCAGTTGCATCTTAAGGTCCGTGCCTTATGCGGGGAAGTGGAAAAGGTTTTCGACGTGTTGGTCGACACGGGAGCTCAAGTCAGCTTGGTCAAGGCTGGCCTACTTCCACCAGAGTGTCTGACCGACAGTCGGAAACCTGTCAGGCTGAAGGTGGCGAACGGCCAGTACATGGTGGGAGGCACGAAGGAAGCGGCCATCGGGCTGCAGTTCGTGAACCATCGTGAGCTGAGCCGCCCAGACCTCGGCAAGGAAATCCTCCTGCACGGTCGCTTCTACGAGGCCGAGATAGACTGGGACATGATCGTTGGGTACGACTTCATGATGGAGACGGACTCCGGCGTCCTCCCGGCCCAGGCCTCCATGACCCTGTACCAGGACGACCAACTCTCGTGGCTTTCGTCACCTGAGCACCATGTGGAATGCCAATGGATCCACCCCGAACGCAATCAGCTCGAAGTGACCGCGCTGGACACTGAGCCAACTGGTCCTGCAAACCAGGAGTACGGCGTAAGGCCGGAAGTGGCGAGCCGAGTTGTCGCGGACTTGGGAGCTTCGGATCTGGCCCTAGATGCGTTCTCTTCAGGAACCTCCGCCCATCTGCGGGTGTGTGAGAAGTACTGGAGCGCACAGGACTCCGCGTGGAAGAAGCACTGGGGTCCGCATCAGGGATTGATGTGGATCCATTGCCCCCGATGGGACATTCCAAGAGCGATAGCGAAGATTCGCAAAGACCGCTCCAAGGCAGTGCTGGTTGTTCCTATGGGATGCACCGAGGAGGAAAGTACCCGACATTGGGTAGCCTCATTGACCAGCATGACCTTAAACAAGGTGGTCCTACCGGCTGGAGAGAGTGTCTATCAGGACGCTAAGGTACAGCCCATGCCACCCCAGAGATGGCCAACAGAATTCCACTATGTGGATGGGGGCCTTGATCAGGCCGACGCCACGGACTTCGTGTGTGTCAACCGCATCATAGCAGAGCCCTGGCGGCAATGCTTTGCGGTTCCCCCTGTTGACATCGAAGAATCGGAATCGGAAGACCCCCTCACTGACGAGGAGTGGAATCTGGTTCAGGGGTATATGGATCAGCCCTTTCACGACTGGGGAAACCAGCGTGAGGGCAAAGGCCAGGACAAAGCCTGGTGGGAAGTGGACTCGATCGTCTCTGGTTCCTACGATGGAGATACCTTCGTAAGGAGGGTACTGGACCACCTGTCCAGCCAGGACGAGCCAATGGGGGGTAACCCACCAACCTACGGCGATCTATTCCGAGGCAAGACCAGGATGGCCCTTTGGGCCACCTGGGAAGACCGCCTGAGCCGAACACGGGAGTAGCTACCCCTCAAGTAAGCTCCGTGGTTCAAGTGCCCGGAAAAGCCAAGGCGGAGTCCGACGATTGCCCCAAGATCCAGGCATTGAGGGCCAGGCTGAAGCAGAAGTATGGTGATACCTTCTTCAGCGGAAAGCCTGTGTTTCCCCCACCGGTGCGTGGACCGTATGGCGAGGCCAAGATACGACTGAAGCAGGACCCCCGTGTGTATCGGCACCGGGAGTTTGCCCTGAGGGGCGAGAGGAAAGAGGCCATGGAGAAGATCCTCTGTGACTTCATCCAGAGAGGCTGGCTTGAGCCGTGCCACTCCGAGTGGGCCTCTCCCTGCTTCGTTGTCCCCAAGAAGGTTGCCGGTGAGTGGCGGCTCGTGGTCGACTACCGCGGCCTGAACGCCCAAACGCAGCACGACAGCTATACGCTGCCCCTCATTGAGGACATGCTGCAAAAGCAACACCGGCGGAGGATCTTCACGGTGATTGACCTGAAACATGGTTATCATCAGATGCCTCTCGCCGAGGAGTCCCGTGCCTGCACAGCCATGAGCACCCCACTTGGACCTCTCCAGTGGAAGGTGATGCCCATGGGCGTTACCAACGGCAATGCGGCTTTTCAGCGGATGCTGGAGAACCTGCTTGAGCCGGTGCGTGACTGTGCGGACCCCTTCGTGGACAACGTGATCATCGCGTCCGGGGACCCCAGCATGAGCTACGAGGAGCTCCTGGAGGCACATGAAAGGGACGTCACTCGAGTGCTGGACCTTCTGGTTCGGCACAAGCTCACGGGCAGCAGTGACAAGGCCACCATTGCGGTAAGCGAGGTGGTCTTCGCTGGCCACGTAGTCGGGAACGGGCAGCGAAAGCCCATACCTGGCAAGGTGGCTGCGATTGAGCACTGGGAAAGGCCCAAGACGGTCTCTGAGCTACGGGCGTATCTGGGGTTCTGCAATTACTACTCGGGGTATATCAAGATGTATGCCGAGTATGCAGCCCCCATGACGACCATGCTCAAGGGCAACCGAGAGGAGACCAAGAAGGGGTCCAAGAAGGCTCTGGTCTGGACAGCTGAGTCCGACCGTGCCTTTGAGGGGATGAAGCAGGCGCTGCTATCCGCAGTGGGTCTGCACCTCGTGGATCCCGACCGAGGGTTCGTCCTGCGCACCGACGCTTCCGACTACGCCATTGGCGCTGTGTTGGAGCGAGTGCTTGACGACGGGAGGCACGTGCCCGTGGCCTTCTGGAGCGGAGTCCTGGCGGAAGGCCAGAGACGGACGTGGACGCCCCGTGAAAAGGAGGCGTATGCCATCGTCATGGCTCTCAGGAAATGGGCTGGGTACATAGCCCTCCATCCCGTCAACGTCTGCACCGACCATCAGAGTCTGCAGTCGTGGCACAAGGAGCACGTGGACACCCCCTCAGGTCCCGCCTCCCGACGGGCAAGATGGCATGAGACCTTGGCCAAGTTCGACCTTACGGTTGTTTATATTCCTGGAAAGGATAACACCGTGGCGGACTGTCTCAGTAGGTGGGCCTATCCCGCCAGCAAGGGCATGCAGGATATCTCTGCCCATGGCGACGAGGCTGAGACCGCTGAAGCCAAGAGAATCATTGAAATGGAGCGCCTGATGGAGGAGGAGGGCGCTAAATGCTTCGTCGTCATGGCTGCGGATGCCCCCCTCGCGTCGAGGATGAGCAGAGCGGTCAGAGTACTCGCCCCTGAGGGAGCTGAGTCCGACAAGCACCTCTTCCCGAAGTCTTGCCTCCAGGACGACTGGACCGACGATTACGCCAAGTCTGAGGCCTTTGCGGCCGAGTATAGGGCTGTGACCGACCCTGACGACGGGCAGAAGTGGCCAAAGGGGCTGACTGAGGAAGACGGCAAGCTCTACTGAAATGGTAAGCTGCTAGTACCGGAGTCCCGGGTGCTGGAGCTTTGTGAAGCTTGGCACCACCACATGCTGCACCCAGGGGTCAAGAAGCAAGCTCTTGACATGCAGCGTCGGTTCGAGATCGACCATATCGTTCTCTACACCGCCATCAAGAAGGTCAGGAAGGGTTGCTCGGTCTGTCAGGCCTGCAATCCCGATAACCGGAACGACAAGGGGGAACCCCAATGGACCCCGGTTCCTGACCAGCCCATGGAGAGCGTGGCCATGGACGTCTTCTCCATGCCCGAAGTGCACATTGGCAAGGAGACCTTTGACTGTGTGGTTCTCTGTGTGGACCGCCACAGCGGCTACGTTGTAGCCGTTCCGGCACGCAAAAAGGGGTTGCTTGCCAAGGAAGTGGCAGTCATGATGATTCGTCATTGGCTGACCGTCTTTGACATCCCCCGCACCATTTGCAGTGACCGAGGGCCCCAGTTTACTGGTGGCTGGTTCAAGGCTATGTGTTCCCTCATGGGAATACGTCATGCCAAGAGCGTCGCCTATCTCAGCCGGTCTAACGGCCGTGCTGAAGTGGCTGAACGGCAGCTGTTCGAGAAGCTGCGCAAGATCCACATCACCAATCCACGTCGGAACTGGTTTGAGGAGATGTGGCCTGCTCTGAAGGCCCATCATGACACCCCCACTCCGGGCGGTTTGTCCCCTCACCAGATTCTGTTCGGCAGGGACCCCCTGGGCAGGGGACTTCCCTTGTCTGGTGATGGCATGGCTATGGATGCCAAGGAATTCTTCGCGCGGCAAGAGCAAACGGCGCGGGACATCCGCCAGCAGCTCGAGAAGGAGCATGCTGAGCGTCAGAAGTCCGCCCCGAGCTCGACAGCGCAGAAGTTCAGGGTGGGAGACCCGGTGTGGGTGATCAGACCCCGCCCCATGGGCACCCACCGCACCAAAACCTGGTTCACACCCGGAGAGGTGGTCCGCAGGACTGGTGAGGACACATACCGCATCAAGGTGGGTCACGGACAGTTCCGGGAGCGCCACGAGAGTCAACTCCGTGTGCGGGAACCCGACCTCCGTGGCCAACATGTGTCCCTGAGCTATGCCGCACATGAGGCTGATTCGGATGATGACTATGCTGAGCAGGACGACTATACTGTCGAGAAGATCCTGGCTCAGCGTCCGAAAGCCTCGGCACCCGGAGGTCTGGAGTTCAAGGTTCGTTGGCGAGGCTATGGGCCGTCCCACGATACCTGGGAACCCGTCTCCTCGTTCGTGCCGCGGGTCAATACTCCCTTCATGGAGTACATCCGCAAGCACAAGACCAAGATCCACGTTTCGGACTTGGCAGCACTCACCCGGGCGATTGCAGCCAGGGGTGCCTGATCAGCGCCCTGAGCTCTCCCCTGATGCGTTTTGAGCGCTTGTGAGGCCGACGAATCGTCCCTTACTTGCTTGCTCTCTTCCATCTTTCGGTGACAGAGTGGCCATATACCCCCCCCTGCTGAATCCAGGAGAGGATGGCCCCTCTCTTCAATTCTATTCGTCACTCCCCCCCCTGCTGAATCCTTGGGAAACCAGGTAGGGCAACTGACCTTCATATTTTTCAGCTCTTGGGGCCTTGAAGCCCATACGTCGTTGCGCAACGGATGCCGCTGTCATCGGCATTGCGAATTTTTGGTGTGTGGTCTGGTTCCATGGCACTTGCGGAATCCAGACCAGTCGACGTGTGTCAGCTGACTATATATGGCCTGAACTCAGGCGTTTTCCCGTCCACCCTCCTGCATTGCCTTATCCTGACCGTGGCGTGGTTTGTCGCTCTGTCCAGAGCGTGTTTACACGCCTATTTACCCAGATTATTGCTTGTTTTTCTGCCATCCAGGGTATGTGCATCTGTATGTTAAGTGTCATCAGCCCATCGCTGAGGGATGGACTGTTTTTCACCACGAATCGGGATACGGAGGCGCCCTGAGTCGCCGTTTACATGTTCATACACAGGGTCCAGCCTGGACCAGTACCGCATTACATATTCTTCTGTTTGAGTGCCTGTGATACCGTGTTGCCCTATTCGCTGTGATGTGGAGATCCTGATGGCGCCAGGCGGGAAGCCCAGTTGCCTGACTACACTCCCAGCGGTCCGCCACTGTCAGTCCCAGTGTGAGCGTACCGATTCGCAGACGCACTTGCAGTCGGATGGCGGCCTCCGGTGCTCCTGGCCTCGGTCAGTCTGCCTGGGAAACTGGTGGTTTGAGGAGTCAACGCCTCCGCCCACACTGCATGAGGACTCCCTCATGTATGGCCTTCGTGGTAATAGGGCGAGGAAGGAGACGGCCTTGATGCCCGATCCCTTCAGGAGGAGCTCCCTTAAGATCCCTTAAGGAGTTCGGCTGTATCACTCTGGACTCGCGTCGTATGGATATGGACATGGTGCGCCCGAGGAAGGACCCGTGGGGACTCTCCCCAGTCGGCGGGCCTTGGGAAGCTTGGGGTAGCCTGATGGATCTTTGTGGTCGCTCTCGACCTGTGGGACCACCTCGGTCGTCGTGTGTCGCCTATGTTGGCCGTGTATGCCACTGCCACTGTGGTGGTGACCGTAGCAGCCGGCACCCGGTGCGCCTGGTATGGGTTAACGGGTCCTTTGGATGCCGAACAATCGCCGCCAGGACCCGGGACTTGATACTTGATACTTGATACTATACATGTGCTACGAGCTTGTACCACATCATACCTATCTTACTGTGACTTACTGAAGTGAGGATGTGACACCCCCCCCCCCTTTCAGGACGTGGTCCTGGGTACCCGCTGCCATGCGTGGGTGTTATCGAGCCCCCCCCAGGGTTTGCTCTAAGGAGGGGGGTGAAGCGGTACCCAGAACCCCATGGCTAGGGTAGGGCATACAACCGGCCTCCGGTCCACTAACCTCATGTACGGAAGGGAAGACCGGTCTCCGGTCCACTAACCCCATGTACGGAAGGCGCCCGTTGACGCCCGGTGCGAGCCCGGCGGGAGCGTGTTCCGTGCCGTAAAGCCCCGCATCGGCAACCGATGCACCGCCAGCGGAGATTTGTATATCAGAACATCAGGAATCAACAGGGTTTTATTTTCATATTGTTTCCGTCAAGTTTTACGCTTCCGTTCTGATATTCACTGTTTTGACTGCTGGCGGTTGGATCGCGACTTTACCGTAACCGCCAGTTTAACTGTTTATAATGGAAGTTTTAACGCTATCCGTGACGAAGGCTCCAAAGTCGCCAGGAACTGCATTGATGCATCCGCAATTTTCATAATTAATACTCGCAACCTTAATCCGAATTTTTCAGGATGTCGAAATCGGATTTTCGACTTCGACATCCCCGCACTTGATTTGACCTCTTTCGAGTGGACCTACGTGCTTCCCTATGCACGAATCAACTTTCCTTTTATCTTGCCCTCCATTTGACTCAGAGATATGGGCAAAACAAAGTTGATTCGTGAGGCCACTTGTGAGGGTCATATCTCGTGCCGCTTGCGAGTATTGACGATAAGGAAACGTGGGATGTATTCACAATACTCCCGACGTAATTTAGGAAGCATTATATGCCTTGCGTCTCCACACGCGCGCGCTAGTGTAATGGATCATGGCCAAGAGGGTAGAGTTTGAGTTGTAACTCTATGGCCATGATATTGCGTGCGTTAAGATAACTTTCGAGTGTAGCGCGCAAGTGTTGGTGTTGCATAGGAACTCTCCTTGAGTTCCTATGAGCGATTGACACAAAGTTATGCCCTTGGAGGGGCATGACATATCGTGGGGGGAGCTACCTTTTTGGGCAATATGTGGTATGTGCCTTGTGTTGTGTTGCGTGCCCATTTGGCGGGTCCATTGCTCCAAGCCGAACCCGCCAATGGACCTCATATTGTGCAAGCCCCTTCTCCATACTCCCTACGATCAATTGCAAGCCTAACCTTCGTGAAGGGAAGCTTGTGTGGCGATCCCGAAGCGATGCGTTGGGAGCAAGGTGTGTGTTTTGCAATTTTCCATATTTTCATGTGCCCACTTGGGAAGCGGCGCTCGTAACCTTTCAAAGCGCCCCAAGTGGAGCACATATGTGGAATCGAAGGTCATTAGTGTCAAGTCATTGTGTTTAGAAGGATTAGTTGATTGCACGATCCAAGCCGAAGATATTATAATATAATTGTGCACCTTTCAATGCACTTTTGTGTGTCTATGTGCCAATTTTGCCATTTTTGGCCCGTCATGATGTCAAGTGGCGACCGTGTATCTCAACGTTGCGTTCAATTGACATCATGACCCAAGTATGTTATGAGGGTACATACTTCGGTGCCCAACATATCTTGAACCCGGCGAATAACTCCTCTTAGGCTTGGCATACCGTGGCCGCCATGTTGGCGATTTGGGACTATCCCAAATCATGGGCTCACTTGGCGACCCTGCCACTCCCAATACCGGAGGAGTTGGGCGACGCCCAAAAGATATGTTGGACACATATGACTTGATACCAATCCTATGGCACACTCCGGTCCGAGTCGGGCATGTACCTCATTTGCCCCAACCATGAGTGTGCGCATTTTTGGCCATTTTGAGCAATTTTCCACTTTTGCTGCCCGCCGTGCACCATGTTCTAACCTTCGTGCACACCGGACGCTTGGACCAATGGACCATATATGACATGGGTGATATGGACATTGGTCCCCATGGTTCACACACCACGTGGGCGAAGCGGAGCAACCTTCGTTAAGGCGCTAGCCCAAAGTGAGTGTGGGCAATTTTGCCATTTTGGCATTTGTGGACCCAATTGGGATCGTCACCACGCCAAGTGGCATGAAGATCTTTGAGAGCCAAGGGTATGGGAGTCTCTTATGGACTCCCGGTGGATCGCGTATGGAATGGCGGATCCGATCTCCAAGCCGGCGTGGAGATATACTATTGGGAGCACACCGGATTTTGGCTCATTTCAAGCAGCCAAAATGACCCAATTTTGGGACCCCAATTTCCCCCTTCCGTGTGGTCAATTGGCGGCCCCATTTCTCTAAGCCCATAGGGAGCCCGGACCTGAATTCAAGTTGTACACTCAGATAGAAGTCCTAGGTCCTGCCTCCTACCCTGTGAGCCATTGGCCTTACCTTGGCCATGCGAGCCACGCGTGGGAATGACGCCAATTTTGGTGATTTTGGCATCATGACCCCACTTGGCTCATCCGTGTTACCCTGATGCCGGGACCTCAGAGGGAACCAGGTTGGGTGAGGGCTCCAGGGAGTTTGTATTCGAAGGGCATAGGGTCAGTTGCCTCGTCCCTACCTCTGGCGGGTCCGGACGAGGGGTCAATTTTGAGAATTTTGGAGCTAATATCAGTTTGGGCTGAAACAGCCCGTTTTCAGCTACCAACTCCTGAGGGATTCTGGCGGGGCCATATCTCTGACTCAGAGAGGAGTTGGGACCTGCCGTTAAGGGAGCATAGGGAGCCACCGTCGGTTGGCCTTGGAGCTTCTTGGTTCCCAGGAACTCGCCTGTGGCTGGGCGGGACACCTCTCCCATTGGCAGGGTTTCAGGGTCCGGACTGAGCAGGGCATGGGTTGTGTTTGAGCCCCCGCCCCCACCAGCCACTGAGAGGGTCGGACCTGGGATTGGGATACAAGTTAGGATGGAGTGTCTATTGTCCTGTGATGCCCTTACCCCAGTCCAGTCTTAACCCCATGTGTACATATCCTGATGTGTTGCTGTACATACTTTCGTTCCCTTGTTGCAGAGTGGCAAGGATCCTGAAACGCTTTGTCACATGACACGAGCGTATTGATGCCCTTGTGAGCGTAGTGCCTTGCCTGCCTGCTCACCTGTGCGTGTCACCGCAGCGTCCCGTGGCCGGCCCCCCACGGGAACGCGTCATGGGCTCCTCCGTCTTTGGCACTGTAGGCGACGATGGGAGGACTGCTGCTGGCATGCATCGGCGAGACGCTCGCCCAACAGTGATATATCATACCTTCCTCTTCTGCCATCTTCACTTGTTCCTCACGACGGGCAGGCATTGTGGATACTGAAGAAGGGGTTCTAGAATCCGGGAAGAGCGCACGATCGGGAACTACATCCGTATGCAGCAGACGTACCGTTCTGTGCCAATTACGTAAAATATTCCTAAGGTCTAAGTCGCTTAGTTCTAGCGATAGAGGTGACAAATCAACCTCGCTACCGCCTAAAACAAGGGAAACGACCCACTCTGCACCACAGCACGCAAACACTGCACACGACCAACCATCTGGCTGATGTACACGGTGAAATTTCTTAAGGTTCGGGTCGGTAGAGAATGGCCATGGCTGGTGCTGGTTTTGCACCTGCCAATGCCGCTTAAGGAGGTCCCACAGAACGGTTCCACGCTGTTGCCGTTGGGCAGAATCCGGACACAGAGAATCCAGAATCCACACTTCAGGGGACGAGAGCAGATGAAGAAAAACTGCCACCCACCGGTGCCCCTGCTCGCCACAGATCAAAATAAACCAATCGAGGGCAAAGAGGTTTTCCTTCTGTGGCAAGCTCTTTTTCCGCCAAAGGGTAACAGGCCAGACCCTTCGCTGGAGGCCGAGTTTCCGATGGAGGAGCAAATTCATGAGTTGCACTCGAATTTCAATCAAATTATCTCCGATCCAAGGATCACCCCCCAATTGTTCCGTTATTTCACGGTTTGTCAACAAAATGCCTAGGACTCTGATGCCATCTACCCCAGATGCAGGGCCCTCGGCAGGAGATGGGGTGTCGTCGGCATCAATATATTCCGGGTGAGGAGGTGAGGAGGTTGAGGTTGGCTCAGGGCTAATAGGTCCGTGCAGCGCAGTGGTGCCGGGGTTAGCAGCTTGCATGGGCTCTGGAGATTCCACGTCGGCCATTGATGGCCACCAAACGTGTTCACGCGGCCAAACAGCAGGGTCATCCCCTAAATCTTCCCCCCGTGGTGCAACGAGGCCGTTCAATTGAGCCTCGTACAGCCGTCGGCTATCCCCACAAAGGATGTCTTTCGCCCCATTGATTCTCTAAATGACACTGATGTCAAACCTCTGAGCCCACAGCACCAGTTTCCGATACCGTTTTTTAACGCCGGCCTCATCGGCCCCACGCGGCAGACCTAGCAGTTCATGAGCCCACGGACGGCTCATGTCAAGCTGCTCCAAAACGGGCTGGCGGGCATCGTGGGTATCCTCCCACCCTACTTGTGCCTGCACTCGGGCCCTAAGATCGGCCTTGTTTCGCAAGGAGAGGAAAGAGATTGCTGTCTGGGTGAGCTCGCCCCGCTCTTCGGCCTCCTGGAGGAAAAAATCGTGCACCTTTTTCCGAAAAGGAGAGTCCCCTAAGGATGCGACCCACGTTTCCAATTTTTGGATACAGTCACGGAGTTCCATTTTCTCCGTGCACTTGTGGATCTGTCTCTTTACCTCATCCCAATCTTGGGACAGATCTCTATAACCAATACTAGACGGCCCCGATGAAGCCGTCGAAGATTGAGAAGGTTGTGAGGTTTGTTGGCTTGACGTACGCGTCAAAGTAAGAGGGGTAGAAGGGGTGGGGAGCTCTGGTGAAGAGGACGTTTGGGAGGTGAACTCGCCTAGATCCGGCATGTCCAAATTTGGGGGTGTTTGCGAAATCCCTTCGTCTTCCGCGTCGTCCACCATCACCTCTGCTTCTGGGTCAGGTATGGCCTCGGCTGCAACCGGTTTGTCTGAAGGCTGGGATGGGTTAGGCTTCGGGTCAGGCTTTCGGTCAGGCTTCGCGCTTTGGGACTCAGGTTTGGGTGTGGAGATAGGCGCAGAGGTTAGTACTTGGTGCCCACCCTCGGGCGTGAGTGTTTGTACCTCGGCTTGCGAGGCAAAGGAAACGCTCCGCTTCTTATGCTTTTGTGGGCCAGGCACGCTCCCCATTAATTCCATCAGCGATGGCCCTTCCGCTGCCATGGCTGCAGCATATGCCGTTGCCTTGGCCTTCTTTTCATCGGAGATTGGTGTCTTCGGTGGCATTCTAGAAGTGCACGTCATGATCCAGGCGATTGGGGTTGAAAGCCGGTGCGTGCATCTCAACTGAGGGCTTGGGTTGTCACACACGGAACGCAAAACGTGTCAACCTGTACCAACTCCCTTCAAGCGGAAGTCCACACCCTCCTTCTCAATATGTACACACACACACACACACACACACACACATATATATATATATATATATATGTATGTATGTATGTATACAGATATATATATATGTGTTTTCGTGTGTGTGTGTGTGTCTGTATATATCTATATACATATATACATATATATATATATATATATATATATATATATATATATATATATATATATATAGTCATAGTCATAGTCATAGTCATAACCACTTATCATGCCGTCTACTGGAGTTACCGGGCATCTCGCGCCGACAGGTGGTTCCTGCCTCGCTCGATCCCGTGGGTCCCAGGGCTGCCTGAGGTGGCCCACAGCATGACGGAGGACCGAGAGGACCGGGGATACCGGGCAACCAGGCTTTGGGGGCAGTGGCAACTGCAAAGCGTTAGCATTAGCAACGGCGACGGACGCTGGCCCGTTTGTTCGCCGGGGGTAAGGGGGCAAGGCAAAGCAGCGCAGCAGCATCGCAACAAGCAGAAAGCAAGGGCACCTCTGTCCGTCGCAAAGCAGCAACCAAGGAACAAAGCAGCACGCATGCGGCGAAGCGAGAGCTGACCCTCCGTCGTTCGCGTACCCCCGCCACTGTGGAGACATCCATCACTCATGACCCCATGGAATCCATTGCCGTCCGCGTCCTTGAAACTGCCCACCACCCCTGACTCCACGCATCCCTCTGCCAGCACGCAATAGCCCGTATGTGCATAGCCAGGATTTCTGGGAGGCTCCAGCCTAGCCTGGCCCTCAGCTTTCATCGCCCCCATGTCACCACATGGTACGCCACCGTCCCACCGCACCAGTCCCCTAGTATAGTACAGAAACACGTTACCAATTCCGCGTCCCCGTGGCCCTGTGCTGCCCCCACACCCCAGATATATACAATGCTGGCACCCCATGTCAGGGGCCAGCGCTCAATCTGCTTCGAGGTATCCACTTGCCCACATATAATATATCTTGAGTGTCTACAGGGGGGGACGCCGGCCACTTTGCGACGGGAGTGGCGCAACCCGTGAATATCGCTGGCTGGGATTCGGGCTGGTGGGTGCCGTAGCTTGGTTATCGACCCCCTGTAGGGGTACCCACCAGAGGCTCGCCCCGGGCCGTGGTTACCAGGGGCAACTCATCTGGCCCACATACAATGCCCCGGCGCCTACCCTTGACCCTTACCTGCACTGATTGGCCAGCTTCCGTGGTTGCGCCTCTTCTGCCACAGCAGCGGCCAGGCCACAGGTTCGGCCCCCACCGACGACGTGGCGAGCCTACTTATAGCATTGGCCCGCGCATCAACCCCCGGACCACTCAGCATGCCGCTCCCCTGCCCTCCTCGCCTCTAGCTGACCGGACTGGCGCCCCCCAGGGGTAAGCCGTTACAGTGGAGAGGCGACTGCACATTCTTCGCTACGACGCCGCGCAGTACCGCCGTTGCCACGCCGACGCCACCTGCCAGCCGCCACGACACTCACCATCGCAACCACAAGGCCATGGTCAGAGGTTAGACTATGTACATGCCCGCAGGCACGGTCCCTCTAGTTTGTTAACGGGGCCAGGGGATGCCCCCGCTCTCCCCCTGAGTTGTTAGAGGGGTCAGGGGGACACCCCAGTACCGCCATGCATCCCCATGCTCCCCCACTGTACGGCTCCCCAGTACCGCCGCGTTCTGCCACCGTACGGACCCCAGTACCGCCGCGTACCCCCACCATACGGTCCCCAGTACCGCCGCGTATACCCCCACGATGCCATTACCCCGTCATCTGGAACTTCCCCGCTGCTCCCCCACTGTACGGCTCCCCAGTACCGCCGCGTACCCCCACCGTACGGATCCCAGTACCGCCGCGTTTACCCCCAAGACTCCAGTACGCCGCCACCTGGAACTCCACGTGCCCCCCGTGAGCGCTCCTCCCATGCTGCCACGTAGTCTCCACGATGCCCGCCATACTGTCCCCCTGACGACCCCACTGTCATAACCTTCCATGCACACATCTTCGCCCCGTCGCCGCTCCCGGGGCCTGCAGGCTGACCCCGCAACCCCGTGTAATACTTCCAGGGGGCGCCGCAACGCTGTAACCCCCAGACAACTCCGTGCACCCCCGGTGTATCCCCAGCAACCACTCTCAACACTGCCGTAGCCAGGCCGCCAGTAGAGACCCCGGTGCCATGGGAATACCCTACAGGGGTTTGGGCCTTATTACCCTGGTCGGGACGACCCATGACACCTCACTGTTGTATGCGGCGACCCGGGGCAGGCGGGTGAAGCATCCCTGTCCGACCCTCATGCACGGGGGCAGTACCGCTCACCATCAGGCCGGCACAACCTGTCACATCGCGTTGGCCGTCATACGCCGCCTGCCAGTACCGCACAATCAGGCCGCGAAGGCACTGCTTCTCAGGTGCTACCCCCTGCGCTGCGTCCAGCGTAGGGACGGTAGCTGGTGCACCCACAATTCCCAACCCCATCAACCAGCACCCCCGGCCCCCACCACGCCGTCACCATTTCCTCCGCGATGCCACAACCAGAGTATCCGTGAGTCGCCCTCCAGAGCCGCCCACCACAGCATCAGGGGCAGGGCCGCAGACGGCGCTCCAGGGCACCGTACCCCTTCCACTCGGACGCTCTTCAGGCCATCCTGGATGGTCTTCCAGGCACTTGAGGACATCCTTCGAGAGTGCCGCAGTGCCCACCTCGCCTTAGGCCACCCCCTATCGGCATGCTCCTTACATGTCCCGCACAGCGGGGCGGAGGCACACTGATGAACCCAAACGGACACCGTTCCCCCGCACCCGTGGCATCGCTGCGGAAGCACAGACCGCGATGGAACGCAGCTACCATCACAACACTGCGACCACAGGTCCTGCCAGACATCGCAGCACGCGTCCTGGAGCCCGAGCAAAGCCCTCGTCAGCGTGCGTGCTGTGGCACTACTGAGGAGGCTGCGCCTCGCTTCTTCCCACGTGGACACCGGGCGGAGTATCGGTCGCCCGTCGGGCATCACCGGCAGGCTCTCAAGCAGCCGGGGCCACCGCGGCACTTTGGGGCTGCGCGTGCCATGCGCCAGGAGCTCCCAACCGTAGTCCCGCAAGGCCTCCCCGGTGACATCAACCCCGTCCTGCTCCGGGCCCCAGGAGGAAGCCAGAACCAAGCGTTGCCCTCCCGCCCGAGCCTCAATGACCGCCTCGAGGCCCAGGGTGTCAAGGGTGTGACGGGCATCGGCAGCCACGTGGTCGTCCCCCTCTGGCAGAGAGAACATGGCCTCCGTGACGTGGCCCTGCGCGTCGTCGCCCTGTACCCGTGCCAGTTGCTTGGAGCCCACTAACACTGCCATGGACCGCTGCTCCGCGACCGCCGGTACGGCTCGTCGCAGCTGCCGGTCATACAGCCACAACGTACCCACGTCAAGTACGACAGCCACCGCCAGGACTGGGAGACTGCACAGAGGTTGCTGAAGGACTGGCAGCACCTCGCGAGGCCAGCCCATGACGTTCCCCACAGCTGGATGGTTGGCGTACAACTGGAGCCAGGGATCACTTAGGCCGTCAGGGCTACTCACCTTGGTACCACGCACCTGGGCCCACGACTGCGCCAACACCACGCGGGACCACTCCCTGAATGCCGTGACGTCCCGCGCCACCCAGGAACCGATCCACTGGTCGAAGGCCTGCGCCACCGCCGCCATCCAGTGAGGGAACAAGGACAGGGCCTCCTCATGCTCGACGCACGACCGCGATACCAGCAGTGCGTGCAGCGGTGCCCTCTGGAAGGTTGCCCGCAGGTCGCCGGGAAGGCCGGCAAACGGGTGTGTGTGTGTCTGTATATATCTATATACATATATACATACATATATATATATATATATATATATATATATATATATATATATATATATATATATATATATATATATATATATATATATATATATATATATATATATATATATATATATGTATATATATATATATATATATATATATATATATATATATATATATATATATATATATATATATATATATATATATATATATATATATATATATATATATATATATACATATATATATATATATACATATATATATATATATATACATATATATATATATATATATATATATATATATATATATATATATATATATATATATATATATATATATATATATATATATATATATATGTATGTATATATATATATATATATATATATACATATATATATATATATATATATATCGTGCCAGGCAAGGCCATGGCCCTCGATGTGGTGACCGCAGGTGGCACCCTCACGGTCATCAACGTCCACGGCCCGGGTAGCGGCGGCGACTCCTGGGCATCTAAGGCGTCCTTCTGGGCTGACGTGGCCATGTACGCGGCGGCCAAGAGCGCGGGTGGCACCAGGGCCGTGCTCCTCGGAGGGGACTTCAACGTGTGGCTGGAGTCCCCCTGGCACCCTACCATGAGGAGGTTCCAAGCCCTGTGGGAACAGTGTGGTTTCCACAGGGCAGGCCCGGAACGGGAGGAGGACAGGAGGCCCACGAGGGCAGGGCACCAACTGGACTCCTTCCTTCTAAACTCGCCTCTGGTCCCATGGGCGGCGCGTGAGCGCCCTCACTTGGCGCCGGGGCGGTCTCCTGCGTCACTGGGGTCGGATCATGGCCCTGTGGTCCTGGACATCCCACTGGCGTCGGCCGGCAAGGAGAGGGTCACCAGGATGGCCTACTCGCACGCCCAGGGCAGGCTGCATGCCATACGCCCGGACTCCCCGGGGGTTCGTGAGGCGGCAGCGGCAGTACTGCAGAAGGCCTGCGGAGATCGGCGGCTACAGGCGTGGCTCTCGTCGGACCAGGACACTGCCACCATGGACACGTCGGAGGAGCAAGCGGTCTTTGACCTGCTCTACGCTTTCCGTGATGACGTGTCCAGGGTCACGGGAGTGCGCATGCCTTCAGGCGTGGACCCGCAGTACCCGTACGGGCAGGCGGAAACGGAGGCGTCGTTGGACCAGGTCCTCTCGGATCAGCAGGCCCTGGCCTGGCGCGCCCATCAGCTGTGGCAACGGGACGCGGCGGCGGCCGGACTCCACTCCCAGAAAGCGACTGCCCTGCTACACCACCTCCGGCGAGTGGACCCCGACCTGGCCCCGGCCTCGGTAGAGGACCTGCGCGCCGCATTGGACCATCAGCTCCACCAGCTGGAGACACGCGTGGAGGAGCTGCGGGATGTCCTCAGGAGCAACAGGCGCCGGTCCATCAAGGACTACTGGCGGGGCAGGGTACCGGATCTGCAGCTCCGATGGACGGCAATACGGGGGGCCATCAACGTGGTGAACTATGCCCCGTGAGGCCTATGGTCCGTACGCGTCCGCGAGTCGGAGAAGGTGCTCTTGGAGGCCTCGGACGTCATCGGTGAGGTCCAGAGGTATTGGGAGGCGCTGTACGCCAAGCGGCCAGTGAACCTGCCGGCCTTCGAGCGGCTGGTCCGGGCCCACATTCCCAAAGGGGTGCCAGAGGAATGGAGGTCGGTACAGGACTACACCATGCAGGACCTTAAAGACGCCGTGAGGCAGGCCGTGGCGGACGACAAAGCTCCGGGGTCCAACCGGGTCACGGCTGCCCTCATAGCAGAGCTGCCTGAACCGGTGCAGGGGCTCCTGGTGCATGCGTACAGGGCAATCCTGCGGGGTGCGGACGTCCCGGAGTCCTGCCACGAGGCCATTATCTGGCTGATGCCCAAGGGCACAGCCACGGGCAACCTAGACGAGTACAGGCCGATAGCGCTGGGGCAGCAGGACATGCGAATGCTCATGACTCCCCTTATGCGGAGGTTCACAGCTGTTCTGGCACGCAAGGGACTGGCCGCGGACTGGCAGTTCGGAGGCATGCCGGGCTCCACGGCGGCTGCCCCGGTGTTCCTGGCCCAGCGCAGGCTGCAGCGTGGGCTGGAGGAAAACCACGTCCTGGCCTTCGATGTGTCAAAAGCTTTTGACACAGCGCCGCACGGAGCGCTAGCGCTCCTCCTGCGCCACATGGGTGTCCCAGAGGGGCTCATCAGGCTCTTCCACACCCTCAGCTGCGGGTCTCTGGTGCGCATCATCACTGCGCACGGCCTGACGCCGAGCATACGACTCCACAGGGGCCTGCGGCAGGGCAGTGCGGAGAGCGCTGTGCTCTACCTCCTCCTTTTGGAGCCTCTCCTGCGGAGCCTCGCCTGCAAGGCGCGGGGAGATGCTCGCCATGCGGTGCCACCCCTAGTACAGGCGTACTGTGATGACCTCCTGTTGATAGCGCACTCCCTACCGCAATTCCTGGAGTATGCGGCGGCGATAGCGCGGTATCTCACTGACATGGGCATGTCCCTCAACGTGGGCAAATGCGCCTATGCCAATACTGCTCGCATCCATTCGATTATGGTATACCTGAACCCAGGGGACACGGCGGCCCCATGGGTATGCTTACGTGCCAAGGGCACGGTACCATACTTGGGCCTACGCCTCGATCCCAGGGTGATGGCGACCATGAAGGAGAAACAACTACTCCGGTGTGAAGCTCTGCTGGGCTGGTGCAAGAACACGTTAGGGCCAGCGTCGGTGCCTCATGAGGTGATGGCGGCTGTGGTTGGAGGCATCGTGCGGTACGCGGCGCCCTACCTGTCCCACATGGCGGAGGCGGTGATCAAGCTAAATATTGCCATCAAGGCTGCGGCCCTGCAGTTCGAGAAGCTGCCCAAGGACCTGTCCAACGTGGCGGTGCGGTCAGGTCATGGGCTACGGTTGGCGGATGTCCAGGTTATATGCCGCGACTCCGTCGTGGCGACCATGGCTCAGCTCACCCACCACAGGTCGACGACAGTCAGGGATGAGCTGCGGGCCATGCTCCGAGACATGCACGTGCAGTACGGAGTATGCGGGCAGTTCATGGTGCCCTCTGCGTCATTCGCCACACACGCTGGCAATACGTGGGTGGACAGGGTACTCAGAGCGATGGGAACGTTGCGCGTAGGGCTTGTCATGCCATCGTCGGTGTACTCGTGTGTACACGCCCATCTGCCGCAAGTGCAGTGGGCGGGGCGGAAGTGGATGTCCCAATACTATACCTTCAAGGGTAGGGACATCTGCATTCTCTCGGGGCCCCGCACAGATGCGACAGTACAGTCCCTGACTGATCCCGCAAATGACCTCCTGCATGCGCGGCTCCCCTGCCCTGCGCCCGGGCACTGGGCGGTCCAGCTTCAGGAGTGCCATGAGGACCACCTGCACCTTCCGCACGCGGGAGTAGGGCCCCTCCAGCTAGACCACTTGTGGCTCACGGGGCTTCGCGACGTCTTCCGGCCGCAGCTGCCCGGTCCGTTGACTCACCGGCTAATACACCCGGTGCGCCGAAAGAAGGCCAGCAAGCGCAATAGACAGTCCGCTGCGGGGGACGTGTATGTGGTGGGCGGTTACAGGGAGGAAGGATGGGACCCGGCCAACCCGGGGCTGTGCATGCCGTTCGTCCCGCTAGCCGCCCTCCTGTTTCTGTTGGGGGACGTCTTTGAGATCTACCAACAGCAAGACGATCCGGCGTCCGTCCCCCTGCTCACTCCTCACGCCGGGGGCGGCATAAGCCCGCCACCACTGTGGGTTGTGCACGGGCGGCCAGCGTTTTCCAGGGCGTGCGCAGCGGTGCACAAGTGCAGCGAATGGGCAATTGTTCTTCTGCTGCCGGCGGGCCCAATCCCGGATCCGGATGGGTACTCGGTCCCGGAAGTGGTCCGGATGTCCAACGTGCCACACGATCCGCACGTCGCCGTCACGTCGTTGCGTGATGGCGGCGCAGTGGAGCAGGGGTCTGTGGTGGTATACCAGCCTTCCTGGTCCGCAACAGTTTGGGGAGCGGAGTATACCACCGCCCTGGACGCCATAAAGTCAGTCTGCAGATGTGACCTGGCCTGGAGACCGCATGCGGTGTATCGACCGAGGGTGGTCCTGTCCCCGGAGCTCACGGCCTCCAGTGCGGCGTCCCTGGGAAAGGTGGTGCAGAGCCCCCACTCCGACGTGGCATGGCTGGAGCCCCAACGGTACTGCTCGGTGCCGGTGGCGACTAAAGTCACATCGTCTAACGCGTCGCCCCAGGGAGACGACGCCACAAACGTGGCGGTGGCCAGCCACGGAATCCCCACGTGGACGGGTGCCATCTACGGCACGGTCCTGGAGGCAGAGATCATTGGCGCGGCGGCGTACTTGTTGCACACGCCCCCGTCAGCGTGCACGGTACACGTGGTGGATGCGTCCATCATAGGAGCGCATCTCCGCAGGGCGCAGGAGGCCCTGTACCGTGGCATCAAGGGGCCGACATCACATCTGGTCAATCAGCACGCACTGAGCTGGATAGTGGAGGGGCTGCGGCAGCTGCCACGCCGAGTTGGGGGACCGCACCACTGGGTGGTGAGGCAGAGCTCGCACTTGGCGGCCGTCCCGCTCGAGGCACCGGACTCTGCCGCGGCCCGTGCAATGGCCCCGCCAGTCCATCTTGTCCTGCCAAAGGAGCACGCCATCCTCTTGGTGCCGGGGGATAATGGAGAGCTCGAGCCGCGTGTGCCATCCATGCAAGCCCTTCAGCAAGTCCGGGAGATGGAGTGGCGTTCGCTGGCGGCTCGCACCAGGGCGCACACGCCACTGGCTGGCGCCTGCGAGGCGATGCCCCTGGGAGCTGTGCACCACGGCCCAACGCACAGGAATATGCTGCGGGCACGTGACGGTCGCTTGTCCACCATGCAGGTCATGCGACGGTGGAGACAGAAGCTCACGCGTATGGCAATACCAGCCCACCCCTGTATCTTCTGTGGGGGGCCGGAGGAGGACATTGGCCACATGCGCCTACTGTGTGCGCGGGACGAGGAGGTGGCTGGGCTCCTGTGCAGGCATGTGGAGGAGTTCACGGCGGAGCTACCCCTGACGGACAGGGCGGTGGAGTTCGTGGCGTGGAGGGGGCACGGCTGCAGGTGGACTGAGTCCCTGATGGCAGGTGTCGTCCCCGGGGACCTGAAGCGGCTGTTCGCTGCGGTGCGAGCGGCGTCGTCCCGGGGACCTGCCAAGGCCAGGCTCTTTGTGGAGGACATGGTCCAGATTGGGGAAGATGTGTATGGCCGCAGGAACCATTGGCTCACCCAGATCATGCAGCTGCCGATGCAAGATCGAAGGAGAGCGGTTTACGCGTTCCTGCGCGGTGACACACCCTTCTGCCCGCCGGCAGGGAGGATCCTGCAGCGTCCGCCGTGGAACCCGTTTGCCGGCCTCCCCGGCGACCTGCGGACAACCTTTCAGAGGGCACCGCTGCACGCACTGCTGGTGTCGCCGTCGTGCATCGAGCATGACGAGGCCCAGTCCTTGTTCCCTCACTGGATGGCGGCGGTGGCGCAGGCCTTCGACCAGTGGATCGGTTCCTGGGTGGCGCGGGACATCACGACATTCAGGGAGTGGTCCCGCGTGGTGTCGGCGCAGTCGTGGACCCAGGTGCGTGGTACCAAGGTGAGGGGCCCTGACGGCCAGAGTGATCCCTGGCTTCAGGTGTACGCCAACCATCCAGCTGTGGGGAACGTCATGGGCTGGCCTCGCGAGGTGCTGCCGGTCCTTCAGCAACCTCTGTGCAGTCTCCCAATCCTGGCGGTGGCTGTTGTACTTGACGTGGGTACGTTGTGGCTGTATGACCGACAGCTGCGACGAGCCGTACCAGCGGTCACGGAGCAGCGGTCCATGGCAGTGTTAGTGGGCTCCAAGCAGCTGGCACGGGTACAGGGCGACGACGCGCAAGGCCACGTCACGGAGGCCATGTTCTCTCTGCCAGAGGGGGACGACCACATGGCTGCCGATGCCCGTCACACCCTTGACACCCTGGGCCTCCAGGCGGTCATTGAGGCTCGGGCGGGAGGACAACGCTTGGTTCTGGCTTCCGCCAGGGGCCCGGAGCAGGACGGGGTTGATGTCATCGGGGAGGTCTTGCGGGACTACGGTTGGGAGCTCCTGGCGCATGGCACGCGCAGCCCCAAAGTGGCGCGGTGGCCCCGGCTGCTTGAGAGCCTGCCGGAGATGCCCGACGGGCGACCGATACTCCGCCCGGTGTCCACGTGGGAGGAAGCGAGGCGCAGCCTCCTCAGTAGTGCCACAGCACGCACGCTGACGAGGGCTTTGCTCGGGCTCCAGGACGCGTGCTGCGATGTATGGCAGGACCTGTGGTCGCAGTGTTGTGATGGCAGCTGCGTTCCATCGCGGTCTGTGCTTCCGCAGCGATGCCACCGGTGCGGGGAAACGGTGTCAGTTTGGGTTCATCAGTGTGCCTCCGCCCCGCTGTGCGGGACATCTAAGGAGCATGCCGATAGGGGGTGGCCTAAGGCGAGGTGGGCACTGCGGCACTCTGGACGGATGTCCTCAAGTGCCTGGAAGACCATCCAGGATGGCCTGAAGAGCGTCCGAGTGGAAGGGGTACGGTGCCCTGGAGCGCCGTCTGCGGCCCTGCCCCTGATGCTGTGGTGGGCGGCTCTGGAGGGCGACTCACGGATACTCTGGTTGTGGCATCCCGGAGGAAATGGTGACGGCGTGGTGGAAGCCGGGGGTGCAGATTGATGGGGTTGGGAATTGTTGGTGCACCAGCTACCGTCCCTACGCTGGACGCAGCGGAGGGGGTAGCGCCTGAGAAGCAGTGCCTTCGCGGCCTGATTGTGCGGTACTGGCAGGCAGCGTATGACGGCCAACGCGATGTGACAGGTCGTGCCGGCCTGATAGTGAGCCGTACTGCCCCCGTGCATGAGGGTCGGACAGGGATGCTTCACCCGCCTGCCCCGGGTCGCCGCATACAACAGTGAGGTGTCATGGGTCGTCCCGACCAGGGTAATTAGGCCCAAACCCTTGTAGGGTATTCCCATGGCACCGGGGTCTCTACTGGCGGCCCGGCTACGGCAGTGTTGGGATTGGTTGCTCGGGATACACCGGGGGTGCACGGAGTTGTCTCGGGGTTGCAGCGTTGCGGCGTCCCCTGGAAGTGTTACACGGGGTTGCGGGGTCAGCCTACAGGCCCCGGGGGCGGCGACGAGGCGAAGATGTGTGCGTGGAAGGATATGACGGTGGGGTCGTCAGGGGGACAGTATGGCGGGCGTCGTGGAGACGGCGTGGCAACCTGGGAGGAGCGCTTACGGGGGGCACGTGGAGTTCCAGGTGACGGCGTACTGGAGTCTTGGGGGTAAACGCGGCGGTACTGGGATCCGTACGGTGGGGTACGCGGCGGTACTGGGGAACCGTACAGTAGGGGAGCAGCGGGGAAGTTCCAGATGACGGTGTACTGGCGTCATGGGGGTATACGCGGCGGTACTGGGGACCGTACGGTGGGGGTACGCGGCGGTACTGGAGGACCGTACAGTGGGGGCGCTACGGGGTTGCATGGCGGTACTGGGGTGTCCCCCTGACCCCTCTAACAACACAGGGGGAGCGCGGGGGCATCCCCTGGCCCCGTTAACAAACTAGAGGGACCGTGCCTGCGGGCATGTACATAGTCTAACCTCTGACCATGGCCTTGTGGTTGCGGTGGTGAGTGTCGTGGCGGCTCGCAGGTGGCGTCGGCGTGGCAACAGCGGTACTGCGTGGCGTCGTAACGAAGAGTATGCAGTCGCCTCACCACTGTAACGGCTTACCCCTGGGGGGCGCCAGTCCGGTCGGCTAGAGGTGAGGAGGGCAGAGGAGCGGCATGCGGACTGGTCCGGGGGGTGACGCGCGGGCCAATGCTATAAGTAGGCTCGCCACATCGTCGCTGGGGGCCGAACCTGCGGCCTGGCCGCTGCTGTGGCGGAAGAGGCGCAACCACGGAAGCTGGCCAATCAGTGCAGGTAAGGGTCAAGGGTAGGCGCCAGGGCAATGTATGTGGGCCAGATGAGGTGCACCTGGTTACCACGGCCCGGGGCGAG
The DNA here is from genome assembly GCA_964036045.1 of Eutreptiella sp. 'Long Island Sound 2002'. Taxonomy (NCBI): domain Eukaryota; phylum Euglenozoa; class Euglenophyceae; order Eutreptiales; family Eutreptiaceae; genus Eutreptiella; species Eutreptiella sp. 'Long Island Sound 2002'. Next base: position 15,240,733 of record OZ038394.1, read on the forward strand.
CCTCTGGTGGGTACCCCTACAGGGGGTCGATAACCAAGCTACGGCACCCACCAGCCCGAATCCCAGCCAGCGATATTCACGGGTTGCGGCACCCCCGTCGCGTAGCGGCCAGCGTCCCCCCCTGTAGACCCTCAAGTTATATTATATGTGGGCAAGTGGATGCCTCGAAGCAGATTGGGCGCTGGCCCCTGACCTGGGGTGCCGGCATGGTATATATCTGGGGTTTGGGAGCAGCTCAGGGCCGCGGGGACGTGGAATTGGTAACGTGTTTCTGTACTATACTAGGGGACTGGTGCGGTGGGACGGTGGCGTACATTGTGGAGACATGGGGGCGATGAAAGCTGAGGGCCAGGCTAGGCTGGAGCCTCCCAGAAATCCTGGCTATGCACATACGGGCTATTGCGTGCTGGCAGAGGGATACGTGGAGTCAGGGGTGGTGGGTAGTTTCGAGGATGCGGATGGCAATGGATTCCATGGGGTCATGATTGAAGGATGTCTCCACGGTGGCGGGGGTACGCGAACGACAGAGGGTCAGCTCTCGCTTCGCCGCATGCGTGCTGCTTTGTTCCTTGGTTGCTGCTTTGCGACGGACAGAGATGCCCTTGCTTTCTGCTTATTGCGATGCTGCTGCGCTGCTTTGCCTTGCCCCCTTACCACCGGCGAACAAACGGGCCAGCGTCCGTCGCCGTTGCTAATGCTAACGCTTTGCAGTTGCCACTGCCCCCAAAGCCTGGTTGACCGGTATCCCCGGTCCTCTGGGTCCTCCGTCATGCTGTGGGCCACCTCAGGCAGCCCTGGGACCCACGGGATCGAGCGAGGCAGGAACCACCTGTCGGCGCGAGATGCCCGGTAACACCAGTAGACGGCATGATAAGTGGTTATGACTATGACTATGACTATATATATATATATATATATATATATATATATGTATATATATATATATATATATGTGTATATATATATATATATATATATATACATATATACACACACACATATATATATATACATATATATATATATATATATATAGATGTACATACATGTATTTGTATATATATGTATATATTTCACTTGGAGGGAGTAAATATTCAGTAGGAGGGAGTGGATTTTCACTCGGAGGGAGTATACATACATACATATACATACATACATATATATATATATATATATATATACATATATACATAGATGTACATACATGTATTTGTATATAGGGAGTAGAAATTGAGTAGGAGGGAGTGGATATTCGCTTGGAGGGAGTAGAGTTTCACTCGGAGGGAGTGGAAAATGAGCAGGAGGGAGGTGAAATTGAGTAGGAAGGAGTGGATATTCACTTGGAGGGAGTTGAAATTGAGGGGAAGGGAGTGTATTTTCACTTGGAGGGAGTATACAGCAATATATATATGTATATATGTATATATATCTACATACATACATACATACATACATCTACATATATATATACATACATATATATATATATATATATATATATATATATATATATATGTATATATGTATACATATATAGATATATATATATATATATGTATATATATATAGTCATAGTCATAGTCATAACCACTTATCATGCCGTCTACTGGTGTTACCGGGCATCTCGTGCCGACAGGTGGTTCCTGCCTCGCTCGATCCCCTGGGTCCCAGGGCTGCCTGAGGTGGCCCACAGCATGACGGAGGACCCAGAGGACCGGGGATACCGGTCAACCAGGCTTTGGGGGCAGTGGCAACTGCACAGCGTTAGCATTAGCAACGGCGACGGGCGCTGGCCCATTTGTTCGCCGGGGGTAAGGGGGCAAGGCAAAGCAACGCAGCAGCATCGCAACAAGTAGAAAGCAAGGGCTTCTCTGTCCGTCGCAAAGCAGCAACCAAGGAACAAAGCAGCACGCATGCGGCGAAGCGAGAGCTGACCCTCCGTCGTTCGCATACCCCCGCCACCGTGGAGACGTCCATCACCAATGACCCCACTGATTCCAATGCCGTCTGCATTCTCGAAATTGCCCACCACCCCTGACTCCACGTATCTTCTGCCAGCACGCAATAGCGCGTATGTGCATAGCCAGGATTTCTGGGAGGCTCCAGCCTAGCCTGGCCCTCAGCTTTCATCGCCCCCAAGTCTCCACAATGTACGCCGCCAACCCACCGCACCATCCCCCTAGTATAGTACAGAAACACGGTTTCGATTCCACGTCCCCGTGGCCCTGAGCTGCTCGCACACCCCAGATATATACCACGCCGGCACTCCTTGTCAGGGGCCAGCACCCAATCAGCTTCGAGGCATCCACTTGCCCACGTATAATATAACCTGAAGGTCTACAGGGGGGGACGCTGGCCGCTACGCGACGGGGGTGGCGCAACCCGTGAATATCGCTGGCTGGGATTCGGGCTGGTGGGTTCCGTAGCTTGGTTATCGACCCCCTGTAGGGGTACCCACCAGAGGCTCGCTCCGGGCTGTGGTAACCAGGTGCACCTCATCTGGCCCACGTACGTTGCCCTGGCGCCTACCCTTGACCCTTACCTGCACTGATTGGCCAGCTCCCGTGGTTGCGCCTCTTCCGCCACAGCAGCGGCCAGGCCGCAGGTTCGGCCCCCACCGACGATGTGGCGGGCCTACTTATAGCATTGGCCCGCGCGTCACCCCCCGGACCAGTCCGCATGCCCCTCCTCCTCCCTCCTCGCCTCTATCCGACCGGACTGGCGCCCCCCGGGGGTAAGCCGTTACAGTGGTGAGGCGACCGCATACTCTTCGCGACGACGCCACGCAGTACCGCTGTTGCCACGCCGACGCCACCTGCCAGCCGCCACGACACATACCACCACAACCACAAGGCCATGGTCAGACGTTAGACTATGTACATGCCCGCAGGCACGGTCCCTCTAGTTTGTTGACGGGGCCAGGGGATGCCCCCGCGCCCCCCCTGAGTTGTTAGAGGGGTCAGGGGGACACCCCAGTACCGCCATGCATCTCTGCTGCTCCCCCACTGTTCGGTTCCCCACTACCGCTGCGTACCCCCACCGTACGGGCCCCAGTACCGCCGCGTATACCCCCAAGACGCCTGTACACCGTCACCTGGAACTCCGTGTGCCCCCCCTGTGTGCTCCTCCCAGGCTGGCACGCCGTCTCCACGACGCCCGCCATACTGTCCCCCTGACGACCCCACTGTCATATCCTTCTACGCACACATCATCGCTTCGTCGCCGCTCCCGGGGCCTGCAGGCTGTCCCCGCAACCCGTGTAACACTCCCAGGGGGCGCCGCAACGCCGTAACCCCCAGACAACTCCGTGCACCCCCGGTGTATCCCAAGCAACCACTCCCAATACTGCCGTAGCCGGGCCGCCAGTAGAGACCCCAGTGCCATGGGAATACCCTACAGGGGTTTGGGCCTTATTACCCTGGTCGGGACGACCCATGACACCTCACTGTTGTATGCGGCGACCCGGGGCAGGCGGGTGAAACATCCCTGTCCGACCCTCATGCACGGGGGCAGTACGGCTCACCATCAGGCCGGCACGACCTGTCACATCGCGTTGGCCGTCATATGCCGCCTGCCAGTACCGCACAATCAGGCCGTGAAGGCACTGCTTCTCAGGTGCTACCCCCTCCGCTGCGTCAAGCGTAGGCACGGTAGCTGGTGCACCCATAATTCCTAACCCCATCAATCTGCACCCGCGGCCCCCACCACGCCGTCACCATTTCCTCCGTGATGCCACAACCAGAGTATCCGTGAGTCGCCCTCCAGAGCCGCCCACCACAGCATCAGGGGCAGGGCCGCAGACGGCGCTCCAGGGCACCGTACCCCTTCCACTCGGACGCTCTTCAGGCCATCCTGGATAGTCTTCCAGGCACTTGAGGACATCTGTCCAGAGTGCCGCAGTGCCCACGTCGCCTTAGGCCACCCCCTATCGGCACGCTCCTTACATGTCCCGCACAGCGGGATGGAGGCACACTGATGAACCCAAACTGACACCGTTTCCCCGCACCCGTGGCATCGCTGCGGAAGCACAGACCGCGACGGAACGCAGTTACCATCACAACACTGCGACCACAGGTCCTGCCATACATCGCAGCACGCGTCCTGGAGTCCGAGCAAAGCACCCGCCAGCGTGCGTGCTGTGGTACAACTGAGGAGGCTGCGCCTCGCTTCCTCCCACGTGGACACCGGGCGGAGTATCGGTCGCCCGTCGGGCATCACCGGCAGGCTCTCAAGCAGCCGGGGCCACCGCGCCACTTTGGGGCTGCGCGTGCCATGCGCCAGGAGCTCCCAACCGTAGTCCCGTAAGACCTCTCAGATGACATCAACCCCGTCCTGCTCCGGGCCCCTGGCGGAAGCCAGAACCAAGCGTTGCCCTCCCGCCCGAGCCTCAATGACCGCCTGGAGGCCCAGGGTGTCAAGGGTGTGACGGGCATCGGCAGCCATGTGGTCGTCCCCCTCTGGCAGAGAGAACATGGCCTCCGTGACGTGGCCCTGCGCGTCGTCGCCCTGTACCCGTGCCAGCTGCTTGGAGCCCACTAATACTGCCATGGACCGCTGCTCCGTGTCCGCTGGTATGGCTCGTCGCAGCTGCCGGTCATACAGCCAGAACGTACCCACATCAAGTGCGACAGCCACCGCAGGGATTGGGAGACTGCACAGAGGTTGCTGAAGGACCGGCAGCACCTCGCGAGGCCAGCCCATGACGTTCCCCACAGCTGGATGGTCGGCGTACACCTGGAGCCAGGGGTCACTCTGGCCATCAGGGCTCCTCACCTTGGTACCACGCACCTGGGCCCACGATTGCGCCGACACCACGCGGGACCATTCCCTGAATGTCGTGAAGTCCCGCGCCACCCAGGAACCGATCCACTGGTCGAAGGCCTGCGCCACCGCCGCCATCCAGTGAGGGAACAAGGACATGGCCTCTTCATGCTCGATGCACGACCGTGACACCAGCAGTGCGTGCAGCGGTGCCCTCTGAAAGGTTGCCCGCAGGTCGCCGGGGAGGCCGGCAAACGGGTTCCACGGCGGACGCTGCAGGATCCTCCCTGCCGGCGGGCAGAAGGGTGTGTCACCGCGCAGGAACGCGTAAACCGCCCTCCTTCGATCTTGCATCGGCAGCTGCATGATCTGGGTGAGCCGATGGTTCCTGCGGGCATACACATCTTCCCCAATCTGGACCATGTCCTCCACAAAGAGCCTGGCCTTTGCAGGTCCCCGGGACGACGCCGCTCGCACCGCAGCGAACAGCCGCTTCAGGTCCCCGGGGACGACACCCGCCATCAGGGATTCAGTCCACCTGCAGCCGTGCTCCCTCCACGCCACGAACTCCACCGCCCTGTCTGTCAGGGGTAGCTCCGCCGTGAACTCCTCCACACGCCTGCACAGGAGCCCAGCCACCTCCTCGTCCCGCGCACACAGTAGGCGGATGTGGCCAATGTCCTCCTCCGGCCGGCCACAGAAGATACAGGGTCGGGCTGGTATTGCCATACGCGTGAGCTTTTGTCTCCACCGTCGCATGACCTGCATGGTGGACAAGCGACCGTCACGTGCCCGCAGCATATTTCTGTGCGTTGGGCCGTGGTGCACAGCTCCCAGGGGCATCGCCTCGCAGGCGCCAGCCAGTGGCGTGTGCGCCCTGGTGCGAGCCGCTAGCGAACGCCACTCCATCTCCCGGACGTGCTGAAGGGCCTGAATGGATGGCAGACGCGGCTCGAGCTCTCCATTATCCCCCGGCACTAAGAGGATGGCGTGCTCCTTTGGCAGGACAAGATGGACAGGCGGGGCCATTGCACGGGCCGCGGCAGAGTCCGGTGCCTGGAGCGGGACCGCCGCCAAGTGCGAGCTCTGCCTCACCACCAGAAATGTTTATAGTGTTTTCAGCACTGTGTTTTGCCTCTCCTGCTGCTTGCTGTTGGTGTAGGGTTTCCTGCTGCTTGTTTTTGGAGATAAAAAGCTTTGTTTTGATGAAATACAGTCACTCCAAGTCACTCCAGGATAGCCCAAGCCAATAGTATGCAAAGAGAAGAGGATGAAAGCATGAAGGGCTGCAGTGTAAACAGTGAAAGATGATTGGATATTCACAGAAACTGCAACTCAGGTTACAAATGAATGCATATTCACAAAGATAGCTGAAATGTTTTGGGAAAAGAGTTAGAAAACTGCCTCAGGATCACTCTCTCTCCATAGTGCCATCTTAGGAGATGTGCACTCTTTGTTTTGGGTCCCATATGTGCTGAGGTGGCATGGTATGTGGCGATGAGGTCACTGCCATGTCACATGGGATCTTCCTACTTAGCTAGGCTGACCAGGAATTGAACCCAGGACCTCTCAAAAAGAGGTGCCCAGCCCCCTAGGGTGCATACCACTAGGATAGCTAAGAATTCATGGAAAAACATTGATAAATTCATAGGCTCTACTTTAGGTATGTCAGTGCTCAGTCAACTCAGGAAAAGATGAATAGCTTCACATTGAAAGGGGATTAAGGGGTCCACTCCATATCCTGATTGGGTGTTTGGTTCCATATGTCAAAATGTGTTATCACCAGTTTTGGTGGGACCAATACTAAGATAAAAATGCAGGGATGCTCAGTGCATCTCTAATACAACTAGAGTATGCCTCAAAGCAATGGAAAAGCACTTTTTCTTACTCCCCCCTTGTGCTGTGGTGGCCACCACTGTCGCATTTTAGGGAAAAAGGGAATTTTTCTTGGCCTTTCCTTGGTTTCCACATCTACTTTAAAATACCTACAGTTTCCCTCACACTGAAAAATGGGCGCTCACCATGGCTGGCGCTCTTTTGCTGCTCTGATTGTATCATATCCTACAGAAGACTCAGCGCTCATGGCGCTGCCGGGGCTCCGGTGGCTTGGTTGGGTTAGTTTGGGAGCATGCCAAACATGTGCATATGCATCCCTCCCTCCAAGACGCAGCGTCGACACAAACCCAACGCAAGACACATTATACACACTTGCATGGGTTCTCGTAAACCTGCTGGCGACCTGTGACCTGTCTTAGGGCGAAGGGAGTCGAAAGAAAATTAAAATTGCCCCTTGGTGGGGTCTTGGTTCTGCTCAGTCTCTTCAGGCACCTGCGTTTCGGCCCGAACACGGCCTACTCAGCGAGGCTGCGCGTGGGTATCTGCAGAGGCAGGAATGGGAGAATTATGGACGAATCCACGCAAAAACGAAGCGACGACACCAAAATCCGTCAAATGACGGCCTAGAATTTTTCTGAAACAACACACCTGAGCAGAATCCAATTGTGCATCTGAAGCACATTTTTATAGAAATTATAGTCATCTCTGGATTTTTTAAATCCAGAAATTCATACGCATAAAATGGCGGCGCGCAGGAGCGGCTCCTAGCGAAGCGCCGGAAAATGGAGAAATAATGGAATTATAAACGTATGTATCACGTAGTCTTGAAAATGACGAGATACACATTAATAAAGAAACATACAGATTCCACCCATACTAATAGAAGATTCGAAAATTCAAGAATTCGACAATCAACGAAAAAGACTTCAATGAATCAGGTATAAACTACAGGTATGTTCGTCACGTATGCCGCATACACATTGCTCGTCTCGTGTCTCCGTGAACGAGCCTTGTAGCAGCGCTAACAAAGATAGAACGCGATAGAGGGATTGATTAGAAAGATTGCAGATGATTAGCGGTCAGATCAGTGTGATTAGACATACACACAAGTGCATTGCAACGTTCTTCGCGTGCGCCCCTCACTTCCTCTCTCTCCCAGCGGTAGGTAAGGTGAGTAAGCCCAGGCGGGGCCACCCCCTGGTGGAGTTCTTGATTGGCGCTGAGATGGGCAGGTGTGCCCAAAAAGATCGTGCATACTCGCGCATGCACACACGCATTAAAGGGTAGGCCACGCGAAGTGCGCACGGTAAACCTTGTTCAGGCTACCCAGGGGCTCCTCGGTACGTTCTTTAAGAGAAGCTGAGGAGACCCTTAACGCTTGCTTGCTTGACAAGGGTAGCTGGTCTTCCAGCGTGTTTGCGGACAGTGTATTATAGGTCACACTGAGAAGGGTATAATACCTGGAGTGTGGCTTGGTTCCTCCGCCGCAAACGCCCTTTCATTTGCCTTTGTTTTACAGGTGGGCAGGTAGGGTGATTGGTGCAGCAGCCTTTTTTTATGCCCTGCTAAACAAGGGCGCAGATCACACAAACAAGTAACTCCGCTCCGCCTGTGGCAGAGCAGGGAGTCCGACTTCATCGACATCTGCGCCTTGCACGCGAGAACACTCCTTCCCTCCAAGCCCTAGCAGGGGAAACGCGTTGTGGCGTCCCCTGTTAGGCCACAGTTGCTTAGCAGCGCTGTGTTCTCTTGTCATTTCACAGGAGGGTCGCTAGGACCCACGACACCTTTGTCATCGCAACGCCCAGTAGAGTGTGCGTGTAGGAGTGGTAGTCCAGCGTGGGGGCTTGAGCCAGTTGCCCCAGTGCTCGCCCACCAGGATGGTGCCACTGTAGGGTGTGTAGGACCTGTAGTGCGTGTGTCACTGTCCCACCCGTTTCCTGCAATTTTAGCAGGGTTGGTGGGCTGTGGCAGTGGTTAGGTCAGTGTTTTGGCCACATAGCAAAACGGCGTTTTCATGCCTTCATAGCTTTTGGCCACCCCTCCCTGTAGTAGACAGATAGGTAGGGAAAACAATACCTGGATTAGCACGCTCGGTATTCCCCCAAGGTTTTGCGCCAGCACAGAAATTGGGCGCATAGGGGAGGGGAGACCCGGAGCGTACCCCGTGGCATCAATAAGCCAACCCTCCAGGTTTAGCAAGGGCGCAGACTTGGGTATAATTAGGACACCACTTCTGCGGGTTGCTCTCAGGACCTTAGAAATAGCACACTCACACATACGCTTTGGCAGGTATGGGTAAGGTTCAGTCCCTAGCTTTAGTCTTGGAGGCAAGCGTCTCAGCGAGCCTCAGCAACTCACCAAGGTTGTTCTGGGACAAGTAGTCAACCAGAACTGAGTTTAGGCGTCCCTCAGGTAGAACAAATGCAGAGAAGGGCTCCCAGGTAGCCTCTTCGACTCCAAACCCTTCCCAGAGGGTGAGGAAACGCCAACCCTGGCGATAGCGGTGGCGTAGGACAGACTTCACCAGGTAGAAGCCCTCCTTAGCCATCTCCTCGGCGTTCATGTCGGGGAGTTCACCCTCAACTTCCATAGGGCTGGCAGCCCCTTGTAGGTCCAGAGCGGCGATTTCCTCGTCGTTCAGCTCCCACTCCTCCCCACAGAGGTCTTCAGGGTCATGGTAGCGCTTCAGGTGTTGAGCAGCGCACACCAGGGTCCCCCCTAGACGGGGAGAACACCGCACGGTGATACGGTGTCCATCCACAGAGAGGATCTTGTACGGCCCGAAGTATGGGTCATCGCTGGTAGAGCGTGGCCAGGCGGGTAGTCGACTGTGGTGCACCAGCACCCAGTCCCCCTCTTGGTAGGTGGCCGGTACACGGTGCTTGTTCTTCTTGTTCCACTGACGCTCCCTCACCCTCTGGAGCATAGCCTTGGCCTTGTCCACCTTCGCTTGTTGCTCTTGGACCCATTCACCCACAGAAGAATGGGTGTCCTCTGGATAGGGGGCATGTAGGAACCATGCCGGGCGCCCCATGAATAGCTCATGTGGCGAGTAGCCAGTTGCTGAACTCTCTTGGGAGTTCATCATCAAGGATATGACGGGAAGTAGTCTCACCCAGTCTCTGGTGCGTTCAGTTTTGCACCATATCCTGACGTTCTCCTTCAGGACACGAATCCGTCGCTCACATAGGGGGTTGCTCGTGTGAGAGTAGGGAATCCCCGTAGACACCTGGACATTGAGGGATCTCAGGACCCTCTTGTACCAGCCAGTATCTGAGCGTACTCGTACGTCCTCATCGGAGTTGATCTCCTTGGGCGCCCCATAGACACAAAACCACTCCTCCAGGAGTATGTTGATAGTCTCCTCTCCGGTAATGTGCTTGGTACATGGGAACACCCTGGTAAACCTGGTCAACCCACAGGTTACCACGAGGGCGAAGTCATAGCCCCCGAACTTCGGCATCTCCCTGTAGTCCACGTATAGAACACTGTTGGCACAGTGTGGGATGGGCAGGGTCGAGTAGAGACCTCTGTCCCTGATATCACCTGGTTTACAGGACCTGCACGGGTACTTGTCCACGATAGGCTGGAGTGTCTTCCGCAGTTGGTCGTCAGTCCACGTAGTGTCGAACCACTGCTTGAACAGGCTCAGGGTACGGTCAGCACCCACATGACCACTGGACTCATGGGTCCACTTCAGCAGCGCTGGGACTCGGTCACTAGGCACCACAATACGGTCCTCGTGCCATAGGTAGCTCTTGTCCCTCTTCCACTGGTCCTGGTTGACCAGGGGGGGTTCAAGGCGTTTCTCCAGGCGCTTGTAGATATCCCCGAACTCTTTCAGGTACTCCGATTGTTGGAGTCCATCCAGGGGGCGTATCATGGTCATGTTCAGGTCCAGGTGTACGTCCATACGGCTGAACGCCTCCTTAGCCAACGCTTCAGACCGGCCACCAATCAGGGCGTCGAAGTTGTTGCGGCTGATGTAGTCGGCACACTCGTTCTTCACTCCCTGGATATGGTGTACCGTCAGCCGTAGTTGACTGAGGTAGGTCCACCAGCGCCGTAGCTTGGCCTTCTCAGGTGGGGGACCCTTCTGGAAACTGCGGACCGGTTCTTGGTCGCACAGCCAGACCACAGGGTTACTCCCCAACAGTCGTGCTTGTGAGGATAGCACCAGCATACCCGCGAGCAATTCCTGCTCATAGGTGGAGTAGTTCCCCCTGGCCTGGTTCCACTTCCAGTTCCAGTGGCCCAGAGGTACTAGGACCCATTTGTTGTCAGGGTAGCTGTGCTTGAGGGTTCCATCTCGGTTGAGACCTTCCGTCCCCCATTGGGAAATGGCCGAGTCGAACTCCTCCTTCTCTAGTGCTTGCCATTGGAACAACGTTCCACCACCGCCAACATTGCTGGCGTCGGTCACCAGGATAATCTTCCCTTGTGCTCTAGGCACGCCCAAGCACTTAGCGTTGGCTACCTTGTCTTTGAGCTCGTCAAACGCTTGTTGCTCTTGTGGGCCCCAGCGCCAAGTAGTACTCTTCTTGATCAAGTCCGTCAGTACGGCGCTGGTGTAGGTGAAGTTCTTGATGTGGCGGCGATAGAAGTTGCACGCCCCAATGAAACTGCGTAAATCATTAAGTCCTTTCTTGGGGTCTTCGTGTCGTACCTTAGCATCCATCAGGGGTTTGGCCTTAGAGGCCGCTGGGGTCCACCACCCATAGCCAACGTCAAACCCGAGGTACTGCATGGTCTCCTGCATGAACTCACACTTCTCCAGCTTGAGTCGTGTGTGGTTCTCCTGGCAGACCGCAAAGAACTCACCCAAGAGGATCAGGTAATCCTCCTGGGTATTGGTCCCGAGGCATACATCGTCGATGTGAGCCTCCATCTGGGCACCACGGGATATGAGCTCCTGCAGCTTAGGTCTCCTTCGTAGGATGGACAAGATCTTGTTCATCAGCTCTTGGAATAGAGCGGGTGCGTTAGCCACGCCAAACGGCATGACTTTCCACTTGAACACCCTCCCCTGAGGGGTGATGAAGGCCAGTAGTTCCTGTGCGTTGGGCGTCAGGTCCACTTGCCAGAATCCGCTTCGCTTGTCCATCTTGGTCTTGTAGCGACAGGAGGCTATCTTCTCCAGGGTAGACTCCATATTGGGAATGGACCCTGAGTGGTTCAACGTCTTCTTGTTCAGCTCTCCATAGTCCACTACCAGCCGTTTGGCTGTAGACCCAGGTTTAGCCACCAGGAAACAGGGGCTGCAGTGTAGGGGGTAGTCCCCGTCCTTGTACTCCAGGACTAGGCCAGCGTCGATACATTCTTGTATCTGTCGCTCAATCTCATCGGCCTGCTCTTTAGGAGCTGGATAGGGTCTCCTCCGGATCTTGTGACCCACGAACTCGGGTTTCAGCTTGAGGTCCATCTGTACCAGCTTGTCACATGAGGCTGGAGGGGGTAGTTCTCCGAACACCTCCAGATAGGTCCTTATAAGCTTCTGTACCCGCGGGTCCAAGACCTTGATCTTGTCCTCCATGTCCTCGTCGGAGTGTAAGTTGCTTGCCCCCTGAGTAATAGACGTCGGGAGGTGGTCCTCCACCGACTCTTCGCCCGTGGTAGTATCCTTCAGCCCTTGGTAGGCATACAGAAGGTCTTGTTCAACCATCTCCGGTGGACGATGGCAACATAGGCAAGCTCGAGGGGGTTCACATACACATTCCTCCGAGAGGTCGTCCTCCTCTGGGGTCCTCACATGGGCGCCCCACACGCTCTTCATGACCTTAAGATCTACCTCCCTTTGCCAGGTGGTGATCTTCTGTTCGAGGTCCTCCTTCAATTGGGATAGGTCTCCCATACGTCCTTGCTTCAATGGCCATGAGCTGCGGGTAGGCTTCGCGTAGCATAGCTTTTTCGCCACCATCTTCCTCTTGGAATCCACATACTCCCTGAGCCTGGATCGGGCGTCCAGCTCCTCATCCACGGGGTCTTCCACCCTCATGGAGAGTAGGGGTTTTAGTGGGGCGACGTACTCGGCGTTCTCCACTCCCTCCTCCGCGGTCTGCACGAAGGAGGCGTCGTGCTCAGTTTCGTCGTCTGAGTGGATAGAGCTAGGTAGCTCAGATAGTCCACACTCAGAGACTCCATCAGGAACAGGTACATGGCAGGGAGAGTTGGGGGCGTTGGTGTCAGTCACGACGTACTCATCTCCTCCGGGTGTAGTTTCAACAGCATCTTGAGGTCGTAGGCGATCCTTCAAGTCACCCAAGGCGAGTCCATCGCTTTCACGTTGTATAGCCTGGACCAGAGTTGGGTCCAGGTCCTCCCAGGGGATGGTGGTAAGACTTCCGTCCACCACGCTGAGCATACTCCCCCATCCGGGCTTCCCAATGGGCGTCTTGCGTCCCAGAGGCACGTAGATGGCCTCATCAGGTAACCGCACAGAGCTGATAGTCAGCTTGTCAAGGAGGGTTCGCCAGTACTCGTTGCCCCCATGGGCTCCCCAATCGGGGGAACACAGGACCATACGGGAACGTTCCAAGGCCACCTTGGTCAGCACCTTCCCCAGTTCACTGAACCTGGGGTTCCCGTAGGCCATCCCGAAAGAGGGCCAGTAAAATTTGTAGCTGCAGTTCTTCCCCTTGCTGCAGTAAAGGCCCGGTACATGTTGCTTGTCGCTGGCGAACAGCTCCACACTTAGGTCTTCTCGAGAGTAACCCAACTCCTTCAGACCTTGGTCTAGGACTTCCCCCAATAGTTGATAGTCCTCAGTTTTGGAGGCCGCCATCATGTTCGAGGGCTCCTCCTTCGATAGTCTCAGGTAACTCGAGGTATGTTCCGACTGCTCCAGTGGCACAGACTCTCTGCCACTGCCGTGGTCCACGTACAGGAGGTAGGGCGCTTGCAGCGTCAGGGATTGTATCTGGGAGTGCTGCACGAAGAAGTCAGTACCCAGTACAAAGTCGAAGGCCTCAGTGTCCATCACATAGAACCGGTGGGCGATAGTCCTGGAGCCCATAGGTACCTCCACTTCACAGTCCCCGCAGCTGTGCACCACATGTCCATCCCCCATGCGTATAGCGGCGGTGGTCATGGTGTTCTTCAGGCTCCCACAAGGTAAAATTTTCTTGGCCACTATCGATATTGTGGCGCCAGTATCCAGTACCCCCAGGTATTCACGTCCCCCTAGTCGGATACGTACCCAAAACACCAGGTCTTGGGTGCCACCAGAGCGTCCCCGTCAGAACTCCGCGGGACAGGTCACCTCGAACCCCTTGTTCCGCAATTTGCGGGCCATCCTCATGAAACGGCTCCTCTTCTTAGCGTTGCCGTCATCACCACCTTCATGCTCACGCTTGGCTCCTTGTTCTTGCTGGGCCTGCGTTTGTGAGCGTATGGTAGGTGCAGACTGCCCTCCAGAGGGCTCGGAGTTCCCCCCTGGATTACGGTTGGGGTTGCCTCCGTTGTTGTCCTTGTTCTTGTTGTCGGTCTGGCGGTTAGCGCCTCCTCCTCGTCCACCTTGACCCTTGTCTTGACCACCTTGACCACGTCCTTTCGACTTGCCCTTGCCGGAGTCGTTGCCTTTGGCCTTGCCTCCACCTTTGCCTGAGCCTTTGCCAGGATCTTCCCCCTTAAGCTTCGCCGATAGGCGTTGCTTATGGTAGCACTCATCCTCGTAGTGCTTCCGCTTACCGCAGAATGCACACGTGATGGTGCAGCGGTAATGATCCGGCAGATTCGCTTTGGCGCCGGTGTTCTTTTCCTGCTGCTTCCCCTGGACTACAAAGCAGTCTCGCTGCTCGCAGTCAGAGGCGTGCTGCAGGTGGCCCTGCTCGTCTCTGGCATCACACCAGAATAGCTCCTTCACGTTCTCCATTAGACGGGCGTGAACTTGTTTGGGGGTAGTCCCCTGCCCAGGTCGGGACCCTTGGTACCCTTTGCCTCCAGAACCTCCACCACCAGGACGGTAGTTGTTCAGGTGCTGGTCGCTCTCCTTCTCCAGCGCCATCTCCAGGAGCAGCACGCATAGATCCTCGTAGCGGAGGGATCTAGCCTTGCGCTCAGCCGTCAAAAAGCACTCGTCCCATAGCTCTCGGGGGAGCTTGGCGCACAACCAGAACAGCAGGTCGTCGCTGCTGTAGGAACCGGGCGTCAGTCGTCCAGCCCAGTGATCCAGGTCAGCCAACAGCTCGGAGACCCTGCCAGGTTTGGGGTTGTTGGGCAGCACGGGCAGGTTCTGGATCTCGGCCCTGATGGAGAGGTCGGTTTCGTAGGTTGGGTACTGCCTCTCCAGGGCAACCAACACATCGGCGAGGTGGCGGAGTTAGTTACCATCTGCCTGACCTGCTTCTCCAGGTACTTGGTCTTGCAGCACTGCAGGAGCAGGTCGCACTTCACTTGCCCACTCGCGTGGGTTTGGCCGGTCAGTCGTAGGAACCGGCCAAAGTTCTCAGCGAACTCGCTGAGGTCCTTGCCTGTGAACTCAGGCACGTTCACCACTATCCTGGAGGTGGCAATAGCCTTCGCTTCCTGAGCTCGGCGTCCTTCAGGGCGTCGGGTCTTCTTCTTCTTCTTCTTCTTCTTCTTACCCTTGGGGTCCTCGGGGTCCTCGTCATCTGAGGGCGAAGAAGAATTCATCGACGGCGGCTCGTCATCGGAGGGGTCACCGCCAACATCACTAGAGCCATAAGGCTCTACGTCCACCATAGCCCTTAAGGCTGTCAGCCCCAGCTGGTCCAGCTCGGCCCTCGTCGAGTTCGTCACGTGGCTGTAGGGCGGCTGGGCCGTTCTCGGGACGAATGGACTTCTCGGTATTGCTGCAGGAGTCGGCATCGGTCGGCTCCTCAGGCTCCCCAGGGTATTTGTCAACCCTGCCGCCAGGTGGTTAGCCTGTACTCGGTGGGGCGACATTCCCACCGTCGTAGGTGACGCATGGGACGGGATCATCAGGGGCTCCAGCTTCTCACGGATTTCTTGAGTGAGGTCGCCCACGATTTTTGAAGTGGCTCCTCGGAGCACCTCATTGATCTCCGACCGCGTCTCGGACCTGTTGGAGGATCTTCCCGATCCTCTACTCCTGCCACCCAGAGATTCGGGTCCTCTTCTCAACCCACTCAAGGGTGCATACCCAGGTGCATACCCAGGAGCATACCCAGGAACGTCCACATAGGTTCCAGTAGTGTGTAGTGGATGGGGATAATCAGCTGCATACCATCGCGGCGCAGCGCTGGAAGCCACAGGCTCACTGGCAGTAGTTGCCTCATGGAGTGCAGTGGTAGGTGGGCCCATACCATAGGCGGGGTAGGGAGGCATGCCAGTAAAGCCTGTGCCCTCTGCCATAGGCAGGTTGGTTGTGGAAGTGGATGTTGCGGCGGCTGGGAGTGTGGTGGTTATGGGAGAGGGTGATGTGTGGAGGCCAGAAGCGCTTGGTGCGCCTTCGAAGGTAGGGATACTCGTCAGGTCTTGCCCTTGTTCCTCTCCTTCGTCTGCTTCTCCTCCAGCATCCTTCTCGCTCTCGTTCTCTCTCTTCCTCTTCACAGGCTGAGGCTGAGAGACCACTTCTTCGACAGACAGGGCCCCGAAGGCCGTCTGAAGCCCATCCAGGGAGTCCTCAGCCGTATCCACTGGCCCATGTAAGGGCTCCGCCGAAGGTACAGCGCCAGGTGCCGGCCTTGCCGGTGCCTCAGGCGCTGGCGCTGTCTTCACGTCAGCGTCCTCCTTTCCTGGATCCATCTTAGTCCGCCCTTCTGCTTATGTTTGCCTGTACTCCGAGCACTGGTTGTACGGCGCGGGGTCGCTGCCGGTGCACAGAGACAGGCTGCCTCTGCTACCAGAAATGTTTATAGTGTTTTCAGCACTGTGTTTTGCCTCTCCTGCTGCTTGCTGTTGGTGTAGGGTTTCCTGCTGCTTGTTTTTGGAGATGAAAAGCTTTGTTTTGATGAAATACAGTCACTCCAAGTCACTCCAGGATAGCCCAAGCCAATAGTATGCAAAGAGAAGAGGATTCAGGATCAAAACATGAAGGGCTGCAGTGTAAACAGTGAAAGATGATTGGATATTCACAGAAACTGCAACTCAGGTTACAAATGAATGCATATTCACAAAGATAGCTGAAATGTTTTGGGAAAAGAGTTAGAAAACTGCCTCAGGATCACTCTCTCTCCATAGTGCCATCTTAGGAGATGTGCACTCTTTGTTTTGGGTCCCATATGTGCTGAGGTGGCATGGTATGTGGCGATGAGGTCACTGCCATGTCACATGGGATCTTCCTACTTAGCTAGGCTGACCAGGAATTGAACCCAGGACCTCTCAAAAAGAGGTGCCCAGCCCCCTAGGGTGCATACCACTAGGATAGCTAAGAATTCATGGAAAAACATTGATAAATTCATAGGCTCTACTTTAGGTATGTCAGTGCTCAGTCAACTCAGGAAAAGATGAATAGCTTCACATTGAAAGGGGATTAAGGGGTCCACTCCATATCCTGATTGGGTGTTTGGTTCCATATGTCAAAATGTGTTATCACCAGTTTTGGTGGGACCAATGCTAAGATAAAAATGCAGGGATGCTCAGTGCATCTCTAATACAACTAGAGTATGCCTCAAAGCAATGGGAAAGCACTTTTTCTTACTCCACCCAGTGGTGCGGCCCCCCAACTCGGCGCGGCAGCCGCCGCAGCCCCTCCACTATCCAGCTCAGTGCGTGCTGGTTGACCAGATGTGATGTCGGCCCCTTGATGCCACGGTACAGGGCCTCCTGCGCCCTGCGGAGATGCGCTCCTATGATGGACGCATCCACCACATGCACTGTGCACGCTGACGGGGGCGTGTGCAACAAGTACGCCGCCGCGCCAATGATCTCTGCCTCAGGGACCGTGCCGTAGATGGCACCCGTCCACGTGGGGATTCCGTGGCTGGCCACCGCCACGTTTGTGGCGTCGTCTTCCTGGGGCGACGCGTCAGACGATGTGACTTTTGTCGCCACCGGCACCCAGCAGTACCGATGGGGCTCCAGCCACGCCACGTCGCAGTGGGGGCTGTGAACCACCTTTCCCAGGGACGCCGCACTGGAGGCCGTGAGCTCCGGGGACAAGACCACCCTCGGTCGATATACCAAATGTGGCCTCCAGGCCAGGTCACATCCGCAGACCGACTTTATGGCGTCCAGGGCGGTGGTATACTCCGCTCCCCAGACCGTTGCGGAGCAGGAAGGCTGGTATACCACCACAGACCCCTGCTCCACTGCGCCGCCTTCACGCAACGACGTGACGGCGACGTGCGGATCGTGTGGCAGGTTGGACATCCGGACCACTTCCGGGACCGAGTACTCATCCGGATCCGGGATCGGGCCTGCCGGCAGCAGAAGGACAATTGCCCACTCGCAACACTTGTGCACCGCCGCGCACGCCCTGGAAAACGCTGGCCGCCCGTGCACAACCCACAGTGGTGGCGGGCTTATGCCGCCCCCGGCGTGTGGAGTGAGCAGGGGGACGGACGCCGGATCGTCTTGCTGTTGGTAGCCCTCAAAGACGCCCCCCAAAAGAAACAGGAGGGCAGCTAGCGGGACAAACGGCATGGACAGCCCCGGGTTGGCTGGGTCCCATCCTTCCTCCCTGTATCCGCCCACCACATACATGTCCCCCGCAGCGGACTGTCTATTGCGCTTGCTGGCCTTCTTTCGGCGCACTGGGTGTATTAGCCGGTGAGTCAACGGACCGGGCAGCTGCGGCCGGAAGACGTCGCGGAGCCCCGTGAGCCACACGTGGTCCAGCTGGTGGGGCCCTACTCCCGCGTGCGGAAGGTGCAGGTGGTCCTCATGGCACTCCTGAAGCTGGACAGCCCAGTGCCCAGGCGCAAGGCAGGGGAGCCGCGCATGCAGGAGGTCATTTGCGGGATCAGTCAGGGACTGTACTGTAGCATCTGTGCGGGGCCCCGAGAGAACGCACATGTCCGTAGCCTTGAAGGTATAGGATTGGGACACCCACTTCCGCCCCGCCCACTGCACTTGCGGCAGATGGGCGTGTACACACGAGTACACCGACGATGGCATGAGAAGTCTTACGCGCAACGTCCCCATCGCCCGGAGTACCCTGTCCACCCACGTATTGCCAGCATGTGTGGCGAATGACGCAGAGGGCACCATGAACTGCCCGCACACTCCGTACTGCACGTGCATGTCTCAGAGCATGGCCCGCAGCTCATCCCGGACTGTCGTCGACCTGTGGTGGGTGAGCTGAGCGATGGTCGCCACGACGGAGTCGCGGCATATTACCTGGACATCCGCCAACCGTAACCCATGACCCGACCGCACCGCCACGTTGGACGACCTTCGGCAGCTTCTTGGATTGCAGGGCCGCAGCCTTGATGGCAGTATTCAGTTTGATCACCGCCTCCGCCGTGTCGGACAGGTACGGCTCCGCGTACCGCACGGTGCCTCCAACCACAGCCGCCATCACCTCATGAGGCACGGACGCCGGCCCCAACGTGTTCTTGCACCAGCCCAGCAGAGCTTCACACCGGAGTACATGTTTCTCCTGCATGGTCGCCATCCCCCTGGGATCGAGGCGCAGGCCCAAGTATGGTACCGTGCCCTTGGCACCTAAGCATACTATGGGGCCGCCGTGTTCCCTGGGTTCAGGTATACCATAATCGAATGGATGCGGGCAGTATTGGCATAGGCGCATTTGCCGACCTTGAGGGACATGCCCATGTCAGTGAGATACCGCGCTATCGCCGCCGCATACTCCAGGAATCGCGGCAGGGAGTGCGCTATCAACAGGAGGTCATCACAGTACGCCTGTACCAGGGGTGGCACCGCATGGCGAGCATCTCCCCGCGCCTTGCAGGCGAGGCTCCGCAGGAGAGGCTCCAAAAGGAGGAGGTAGAGCACAGCGCTCTCCGCACTGCCCTGCCGCAGGCCCCTGTGGAGTCGTATGCTCGGCGTCGGGCCGTGCGTGGTGATGATGCGCACCAGAGACCCGCAGCTGAGGGTGTGGAAGAGCCTGATCAGCTCCTCCGGG
This sequence comes from Eutreptiella sp. 'Long Island Sound 2002', assembly GCA_964036045.1. Taxonomy (NCBI): domain Eukaryota; phylum Euglenozoa; class Euglenophyceae; order Eutreptiales; family Eutreptiaceae; genus Eutreptiella; species Eutreptiella sp. 'Long Island Sound 2002'. The sequence goes on from OZ038394.1 coordinate 15,260,342, forward strand.
ACACCCATGTGGCGCAGGAGGAGCGCCAGCGCTCCGTGCGGCGCTGTGTCAAAAGCTTTTGACACATCGAAGGCCAAGACGTGGTTTTCCTCCAGCCCACGCTGCAGCCTGCGCTGGGCCAGGAACACCGGGGCAGCCGCCGTGGAGCCCGGCATGGCTCCCAACTGCCAGTCCGCGGCCAGTCCCTTGCGTGCCAGAACGGCTGTGAACCTCCGCATGAGGGGAGTCATGAGCATTCGCATGTCTTGCTGCCCCAGCGCTATCGGCCTGTGCTCGTCTAGGTTGCCCGTGGCTGTGCCCTTGGGCATCAGCCAGATAATGGCCTCGTGCCAGGACTCTAGGACGTCCGCGCCCCGCAAGATTGCCCTGTACGCATGCACCAGGAGCCCCTGCACCGGTTCAGGCAGCTCTGCTATGAGGGCAGCCGTTACCCGGTTGGACCCCGGAGCTTTGTCGTCCGCCACGGCCTGCCTCACGGCGTCTTTAAGGTCCTGCATGGTGTAGTCCTGTACCGACCTCCATTCCTCCGGCACCCCTTTGGGAATGTGGGCACGGACCAGCCGCTCGAAGGCCGGCAGGCTCACTGGCCGCTTGGCGTACAGTGCCTCCCAATACCTCTGGACCTCGCCAATGACGTCCGAGGCCTCCAAGAGCACCTTCTCCGACTCGCGGACGCGTACGGACCATAGGCCTGACGGGGCATAGTTCACCAGGTTGATGGCCCCCCGTATCGCCGTCCATCGGAGCTGCAGATCCTGTACCCTGCCCCGCCAGTAGTCCTTGATGGACCGGCGCCTGTTGCTTCTGAGGACATCCCGCAGCTCCTCCACGCGTGTCTCCAGCTGGTGGAGCTGTTGGTCCAATGCGGCGCGCAGGTCCTCTACCGAGGCCGGGGACAGGTCGGGGTCCACTCGCCGGAGGTGCTGTAGCACGGCAGTCGCTTCCTGGGAGTGGAGTCCGGCCGCCGCCGCGTCCCGTTGCCACAGCTGATGGGCACGCCAGGCCACGGCCTGCTGATCCGAGAGGACCTGGTCCAGCGACGCCTCCGTTTCCGCCTGCCCGTACGGGTACTGCGGGTCCACGCCTGAAGGCATGCGCACTCCCTTGACCCTGGACACGTCATCACGGAAGGCGTAGAGCAGGTCAAAGACCGCTTGCACCTCCGACGTGCCCATGGTGGCAGTGTCCTGGTCCGACGAGAGCCAGGCCTGTAGCCGCCGATCCCCGCAGGCCTTCTGCAGTACTGCCGCTGCCGCCTCACGAACCCCCGGGGAGTCCGGGCGTATGGCATGCAGCCTGCCCTGGGCTTGCGAGTAGGCCATCCTGGTGACCCTCTCCTTGCCGGCCACCGCTAGCGGGATGTCCAGGACCACAGGGCCATGATCCGACCCCAGTGACGCAGGAGACCGCCCCGGCGCCAAGTGAGGGCGCTCACGCGCCGCCCACGGGACCAGAGGCGAGTTTAGAAGGAAGGAGTCCAGTCGGTGCCATGCCCTCGTGGGCCTCCTGTCCTCCTCCCGTTCCGGGCCTGCCCTGTGGAAACCACACTGTTCCCACAGGGCTTGGAACCTCCTCATGGTAGGGTGCCACGGGGACTCCAGCCACACGTTGAAGTCCCCTCCGAGGAGCACGGCCCTAGTGCCACCCGCGCTCTTGGCCGCCGCGTACATGGCCACGTCAGCCCAGAAGGACGCCTTAGACGCCCAGAAGTCGCCGCCGCTACCCGGACCGTGGACGTTGATGACCGTGAGGGTGCCACCTGCGGTCACCACATCGAGGGCCATGGCCTTGCCCGGCACGATGTCCACGATATCTCGAACTTCCTCCGCGGCGAACATGTCCGCCCGAAGGGCAATCAAGAGCCCGCCGCGCACCGCCGCCGCCGGCGCCGCCTGGGCATCCACCCCTGGGTACGCATGATACCCGTGGTGACGCCACTGGTTCTCGGAGTGCACCACACCTTGTGGGTCCTGCAGGCCGGTCTCCTGGAATAGGCCCAGGATGGCACCCTCGGTCTTCATGATGCCCGCCGCCACCGCTTCACCGTCGAGCATACCTGGGGCCACTGGTACGCCGTCCCCCCGCATCGAGCCCTGGACGTTCCAGGGCACCGCGCTTGTGCCTGCACTCGGGCCCAAAGATCGGCCTTGTTTCGCAAGGAGAGGAAAGAGATTGTTGTCTGAGAGAGCTCGCCCCGCTCTTCGGCCTCCTGGAGGAAAAAATCCTGCACCTTTTTTCGAAAAGGAGAGGCCCCTAAGGATGCGACCCACGTTTCCAATTTTTGGATACAGTCACGGAGTTCCATTTTCTCCGTGCACTTGTGGATCTGTCTCTTTACCTCATCCCAATCTTGGGACAGATCTATATCACCAATACTAGACGGCCCCGATGAAGCCGTCGAAGATTGAGAAGGTTGTGAGGTTTGTTGGCTTGACGTACGCGTCAAAGTAAGAGGGGTAGAAGGGGTGGGGAGCTCTGGTGAAGAGGATGTTTGGGAGGTGAACTCGCCTAGATCCGGCATGTCCACATTTGGGGGTGTTTGCGAAATCCCTTCGTCTTCCGCGTCGTCCACCATCACCTCTGCTTCTGGGTCACGTATGGCCTCGGCTGCAACCGGTTTGTCTGAAGGCTGGGATGGGTTAGGCTTCGGGTCAGGCTTTGGGTCAGGCTTCGCGCTTTGGGACTCAGGTTTGGGTGTGGAGATAGGCGCAGAGGTTAGTACTTGGTGCCCACCCTCGGGCGTGAGTGTTTGTACCTCGGCTTGCGAGGCAAAGGAAACGCTCCGCTTCTTATGCTTTTGTGGGCCAGGCACGCTCCCCATTAATTCCATCAGCGATGGCCCTTCCGCTGCCATGGCTGCAGCATATGCCGTTGCCTTGGCCTTCTTTTCATCGGAGATTGGTGTCTTCGGTGGCATTCTAGAAGTGCACGTCATGATCCAAGCGATTGGGGTTGAAAGCCGGTGCGTGCATCTCAACTGAGGGGCTTGGGTTGTCACACACGGAACGCAAAACGTGTCAACCTGTACCAACTCCCTTCAAGCGGAAGTCCACACCCTCCTTCTCAATATGTACACACACACACACACACACACACATATATATATATATGTATGTATGTATGTATATATATATATATTCATATATATATATATATATATATATATATATATATATATATATATATATATATATATATATATATATATATATATATATATATATATATATATATATATATATATATATATATATATATATATATATATATATATATATATATATATATATATATATATATATATATATATATATATATATATATATATATACATATATATATATATATACATATATATATATATATATACATATATATATATATATATATACATATATATATATATATATATATATATATATATATATATATATATATATATATATATATATATATATATATATATATATATATATATATATATATATATATATATATATATATATATATATATATATATATATATATATATATATATATATATATATATATATATATATATATATATATATATATATATATATATATATATATATATATATATATATATATATATATATATATATATATATATATATATATATATATATATATATATATATATATATATATATATATATATATATATATATATATATATATATATATATATATATATATATATATATATATATATATATATATATATATATATATATATATATATATATATATATATATATATATTACTACACCCCTCTCCCCTTAAATTTAGCTAACAAGCAAGCAAGCAAGCAACAACACGTCTCCGTGCCGTTTTGGCCATTGCACCTTCCCAACGCCTCGGGCCTGACTCTACTTTAGCCATCCTACAGCCTAGGTGGTGCCCTTGCCAAATCCAAGTTTTGAGCCAGAAACTCACCGGTGGCGGCCCGGGGCGGTGGCGCCAAGTTGGGAGGTGCCCTCCCAAATCTGCGCAGTTTTGGGCCAAAAACAGCCATTTTTCGCCCAAAACAGCCCTAGTAAGGGTTCAAAACAGCCAATTGAAGGCAAACAGCTGCTACACTGCACGTGCGGCTTGACTTTCTCGTGACCAAGGGACCTTTGGTGCCCTCTAACTCCACGATATGTCCGAGAAACGGCCCAAAAAGGCGCCAAAAAGCCCCCAAAACTGCGCAATGTGCACCGGCACCCCGAAACCAAGAACGGGCCGTATCTTGGACTACGTGGCTCCAAACCGAATTCCGAGGGCACCTAGTCCACCCGCAACCCCCCACTTTTTATGGTTTCCAAGCCTCAGAATCGCCCAACGAGACACGTAGACCCCCGTACCAGCGGTCACTTGGTGCAGCCGGAGGGCCCGCCAGCCCACGCACAATGGAGTCCAAAGGGGGGTCCACCAGGGTCCCCAAGGCGAAAAAAATGATATTTTCCAAAGTTGTTCCTAGACCACTTGGGATGCTCAAACAAGTGTTTTTAGGCCGCTTGGAGCCCGTGGTGGCGCGTTTTGGGCCATGGAAAATCCCAAAATGCCTTGAAAATGGGCCGTTTTGGGACCAACAATGGGTCAAAAATGGGTCAAAAACGCGTTTTTCCAAAAGTGATCCTAGACCATTTTGGATGCACAAACAAGTATTTTTAGCCCATTTTGAGCCCGTGGCGACAGGTTTGGGCCTCTGGAAACTCCCAAAATGCCTTGAAAATGGGCCATTTTGGGACCAAAAATGGGTTAAAAATGGGTCAAAAACGCGTTTTTCCAAAAGTGATCCCACACCATTTGGGATGCTCAAACAAGTGTTTTTAGCCCGTTTTGAGCCCGTTTTGACCGAGTTTAGCCCCTTCCACCACATGTATGCACCACTTTGTGCCCTTCGCACGTACCTGTGGTGGAGCCACCTAGAGTTGGGAGAGGGGTGTAGATTAGAGGATATATATAAATACATATATATATATATATAGATGTACATACATGTATTTGTATATATATGTATATATTTCACTTGGAGGGAGTAAATATTCAGTAGGAGGGAGTGGATTTTCACTCGGAGAGAGTATACATAATTACATATACATACATACACATATATGTATATATATATATATATATATATATATATATATATATATATATATATATATATATATATATATATATATATATATATATATATATATATATATATATATATATATATATATATATATATATATATATATATATATATATATATATATATATATATATATATATATATATATATATATATATATATATATATATATATATATATATATATATATATATATATATATATATATATATATATATATATATATATATATATATATATATATATATATATATATATAGATACATAGATGTACATACATGTATTTGTATATAGAGAGTAGAAATTGAGTAGGAGGGAGTGGATATTCGCTTGGAGGGAGTGGATTTTCACTCGGAGGGAGTGGAAACTGAGCAGGAGGGAGGTGAAATTGAGTAGGAGGAAGTGGATATTCACTTAGAGGGAGTTGAAATTGAGGGGAAGGGAGTGTATTTTCACTTGGAGGGAGTATACAGCAATATATATATGTATATATGTATATATATCTACATACATACATACATACATACATCTACATATATATATACATACATATATATATATATATATATATATATATATATATATATATATATATATATATATATATATATATATATATATATATATATATATATATATATATATATATATATATATATATATGTATGTATATATGTATACATATATAGATATATATATATATATATATATATATATATATATATATATATATATATATATATATATATATATATATATATATATATATATATATATATATATATATATATATATATATATATATATATATATATATATATATATATATATATATATATATATGTATATATATATATATATATATATATATATATATATATATATATATATATATATGTATGTATGTATGTGTGTGTGTGGATGTGTGTGTATGTATGCGTATATATATATATATATATATATATATATATATATATATAGATGTACATACATGTATTTGTATATATATATGTATATATTTCACTTGGAGGGAGTAGAAATCGAGTAGAAGGGAGTGGATATTCACTTGGAGTGAGTTGAAATTGAGGGGGAGGGAGTCGATTTGCGCACAGCGCTAAACGCGTTCAAAACAGCGAAGTAAAGGACAACGCTCGCCAATCACACATCTGTCAGTAATGAATCATAAGTGACAGAGTGACCAGAAGCTGAAATTCGAACCGCTTGCGGTAATTAGAACAACAACATAAAATTCATACCTTTCTGTCAGTTGCGGTGGTTTTGTCAGTTACGCGTGTCGCTCGTTCGTGCGCAGTCTTTCGCAGTCTGCTAGGGCCCCAGTCTGCATACCGTCACCGCTAGAGGACACCTTTCTTGCACGCGCACGCAGACCTTGCTTAGGGCACGCGCGGCCAGCGCAGCAGGGAAAGACTCCGAAAGTCTCTCAATTGGACTCGGCGAATGGACCCAAAGGATAACGGATAAGAGGCAATCGACATCAATATCATTCGAATGTTTAGCATGGAAGATACAGGACAATTAGGCTCCAAAAATTCAAAATGTTCCATTCGCGGCGTTTGCAAGCTGCACATGCCGGTTCCAAATACAAGCCCCGCCCCAGAATTTTTTCTTGGCCTAGGAACGCCGCTCATTCTGGCACGTCTAGCTTCAAATTAGCCAAATTTGTGGCACAAAGGCTACAAAGGGTCTGTTACGCCGTAAAGGTGGCATAGAGAAAGGTGGGGAAACAGTGTTTTCCCCCGCCCCAATAAGTCCCCCAGAGGTTCCCCCACTTTCCCCACCTTATGAGTTTTTGTCCTCCACACCCAGCCGGGGGTTGTGTGCTGTCTGGTTCAGTAATGTATCACTTAATTACGTAATCAAATAACACTCGAAGTCCAGCAACGCACAGTTTTTCGTACCGTATATTTCGCCTCTGACTTACAATATTGTACACTGTTTCCCTTTGGCGCCGCTTTGCCTCCTTTCGCGTCCTTTTCAGCCCAGCCGTCAAAATTTGGGGATAGAAACCTCTTTTTCCCAAAGTCTAGCGATGTACCCTTTTCAGACAACTGGGACAAAGTACCCGTTTTGCACCCGTCTAGCAGTGTACCCTTCCGGAAAAAGGCCTGGGCATAGATTGATTACTGCACATGTTTACAAAATCTCCAGCCACCCGTGCCTTAACCATATGCAAGTATCTTGATCCACATGACCCGTCGACCGATTCTTCCCAAACTGACTGGAGGAGTGTTATGTGTCACGTTGTAATTTTCCGCTGCGGTGTGGTGGCTTCTTATGCCGTGCGCCGTTTCCCCACCCCGTGAGGTGGCTGTCGGGCTTTTTCCACTCCCCTTCGTGTTTCCAGGGACATGATTTCTGCTTCGCTGCACTAACTCTTTCTGCTTCACTGCACTAACTCTCCGGGCTCAGGCAGCTACCCGCCCAACCGTATGGATGCAGCAAAAATTGAAGAGCTGAAGGAGCTCATCGACGGGTATCTGAGATCCAACAATGTGTTTGGCCAAATCCGACAGCTGATTGCTACTTATTCGCAGGACCCCGGAGCGGCTAGCAATGTCGATCAAATGATGGACATCGTTCAAGAACGCGGCATTATAAACAAAGTTTTGCGCACGCTGCAGCAAGATAAAGTACCTCCAGTTGTACGCAACACCACAACCCAAGTCCCAAAGGGCAACAGTCGTTATCTGCATGTGAAAGTTCTTGGAGGTCGGGCCTTCTTGGATCACCTGGACACTGACTCTACATTTGCGGCCTCCCGTCACGAGGTTTATATTTGTGTCCTCTTCGGCACGCAACGCCTGCAAAGCAGGAAAGTGCCCTGTGTGTGTGACCCACCCTGGGACGATGACTTCCTTCTGGATTTGGACGCCGAGAAAGGCCACCTGGCTATGGCAACATTGCCCCTGCAGGGTGCAAACCGTGACCTTCTGCGCTTGAATCTTCCCATCCAGTTTGTAGTTATCAAACGCGACAAGGAAAAGGGAACGAAGCAATACGTTGGAGAAAATGCTGTGGAGTGGCGCAAGGTGCTTCGGACAGGGGTGCTATCCATTTCTGTGGAGCTGGGAGCCGGTGCAACAGGGCTGAAGGTCCCGTTGGGGGTATTGGAGCTACAAATCGAGCTTATCCCTGCCCCCACCAACCGCACCTCCGTTCCGGAGGAGGATATTGTTGCTCAAATCAACTCGGAACGTACCAATAAAACTGCAGCCGAGAGGGAATTCCTTGTTTATGCAAGGAGGTGGTGGGAGGAGTACCACGCCGTTTCCAAAGACCATGCCAATCGCATTGTCAAAGTGTTCGCTCAGTTGACTTCTGCAACCCAGGTAATGCTCCCCGTCACTTCTTGGGTCATGCCGATGACTGCCAATAGGATCATAGACTCTCCACAGCAGGCGGCTCGTTTTGTGGCGTTGCTTGGCTGCGATGACGATGCAGGAACCACGTCAGCAGTCACCCACGGAGGAACTGCAGGCAGTGACTCTTGGCTGTCGACGTTCTCTTTTGTGTTGAAAGGCACAGGGCCAATTTGCAACCACAGCATATTGCTGTGCAATTTGCTTCTTGGTTTTGGGTTGGAAGCTTATGTAGTGATCGGCCGAGAAGACAGCGGCCCGCACATGTGGGTTATGACACGGACGGACAAAGAAGTAATTTTCTGGGAATCCCTGACTGGCAGTCGGCACGTCCACCTCAAAGATGGGCAACCTGTGACATACAAGTACACGCACGTGGGCTGTGTATTCAATGACTCCACTTTTTACGCCAACGTCCAAACGACCGACCAAGTTCAGCACTGTGTGTTTGACTTGGATGATGAGGCCAAGTGGAAGCCTATGAGCACCATGAAAATGAAGCTTATCAAGAAGCAGCCCGCCATGGCACTGCATGCCAGCACCATTGACGTTGTAGCGCTGGAGGAGGCACTCGAGGCATCCTTGATCAACTTAATTCAGGAGCACCGCGACAGTCTGGGTCTCACTTGCGCGTGGAACACGGATTTTGGTTACCTCTTGGCACAAGCCCTGTGCAGCTACGAACACCAGAAATGCTTCGGGGTTGTCATAGATAACCGGTACTTTGAATCTGCTGTGAAGGCCCATGTCAGAGACGGATACACTTTCAAAGGGTATCCTATGCAATTTGCACATTCCAATGAACGCCGGATGTTCAGTGCATTCATGCAGTCCCGGACGTGCAAGGATATTGTGGAGGCGGTAGGGCAAGTGGCCACTCATTGCGTCCGGGTGAAGTGCTTTGTTTATGCAGAGAACGTAGTGTCTGTGTGGGTAATGCTGGCAGTGAGATTCAAGGGCACCCCCGACAGCTGAACACGTGAGTGAGTTAACCAACGCGGCCGGGGGGCACGACAACGCGCGCATTGGTCACCCACCCACCCCACCCCATTGCGGGCCTCCACGCTGCTTCAAAGTCTGGTGCCTCTTGGTGCTGCTGGTGTGTTGCAGTCGCTAGTACGCTGTGGTTAGCAGTGGCTGGCGGTGAGCAGATATGATGGCCAGTTCGTTTGCCGTTGCTGGTGCAGTTCGTGGCCGTTGGCAGCTGCATCATGGGTCAATGCACACAATACCGGCCACAAGATGCTGACCATGTCCCCTGCCAAAAAGACATCGGTGCTAGGAGGGCATCTCCTCCTCCTCCGAAGTATATCTGATGGTGAGTTATGTTGCAATGTTGGCTTGCTTGCTTCCTGGATGTTGTAAATGTTACATGGGAAGAAGTTTGTTGAAGTTTGAAACAGACCATGCAAGGTTGGCAACTGACCTTTTGGCGACGAGCAGGAAATGGTTCCTTGAAACCCGTCCATCCTGACCCACTACTGCTCGTGTTCTTCGCAGCAGAGGGTAATCGGTGGGTTAGGTAGAGGGCCACCACGACTGTGTATTTCTACGCAGGTGGCGAGAAACTGCATATTGTAAAAAGGTGGACGCCACCAGCAATCTGGATTCTGGAATCCATGGAATTCTCAAAGGATCGGCCTCAGGTAGCTCCAACAAACCCCCTTGCTCCTGAGTGTTTTGTGTGGTTCACATTCCCTTCTGCAGACCTGTCAATGCCATGGTGCCCACCCCCAGCATGCACACCTCCTGGTCAACATGTATTGCTGGCATGCCTGTTGTTTGTAATATCATTCACCTCCCTTTTTTCTTCCTTAGTCTCCTCCGCCACACAAACACACTAACCCGTTTTGCAGCAATAGACCGCGAGGAACAATGATGTCCCACACACTTGTTCTCATGCAGCAGATTGGAATAGGTGGGGCTGATTTAGCCTTCCATTTTGAGTTTGCACACTGGATTTTGTTCTTCGTCTTGCCACCCACAGACAGGAAATTCTATTGCCTTCGGCAAGTCCACCTCGCAGAGAATCTACCGCGAGCAACACACACCCAAAATAGGGTGGAAACTACATAAATACCGGCTAAAACATCCTTTACATACCTGGGATGATCATTTTAGGTGATCACGGTATCAAAAAAACAAGTTTCGAAAACTTCGATTTTTGAGCTGCCCGGGGTGACAAACTGCATCAGGAGGTTGTGTACCAATCCCTTGGGAGACCCCCCCTCCCTAAGCCTAATACCCAAATCGGGTGAAAAACACGCAAATACGGCCTCAAACATGCTTTGCATAGCTTGGATGGTCATTTTAGGTGATCACAATATCACAAAAACAAGTTTCGAAAACTTCGATTTTTGAGCTGTCCGGGGTGAAAAACTGCATAAGCAGGTTGTGCACCCGTCCCTTGGGAGACCCCCCCCCCCCCCGACCAGATACCCAAATAGGGTGAAAAACACATAAATACGGCCTAAAACATGCTTTCCATAGCTTGGATGGTCATTTTGGGTGGTCACAATATCAAAAAAATATGTTTCGAAAACTTCCATTTTTGAGCTGTCCGGGGTGAAAAACTGCATGAGCAGGTTGTGCACCCGTCCCTTGGGAGACCCCCCCCCCCCCGACCTAACACCCAAAAAGGGTGAAAAACACGCAAATACGGCCTCAAACATGCTTTCCATAGCTTGGATGGTCATTTTAGGTGGTCACAATATCAAAAAAACAAGTTTCAAAAACTTCCATTTTTGAGCTGTCCGGGTTGAAAAAATGCATAAGCAGGTTGTGCACCCATCCCTTGGGAGACACCCCCCCCCCCGGACCCAACACCCAAATAGGGTGAAAAAACACGTAAATATGGCCGAAAATATGCTTTGCATAGCTTGAAATGTCATTTTGGGTGGTCACAATATCAAAAAAAAAGTTTCAAAAACTTCGATTTTTGAGCTGTCCGGGTTGAAAAACTGCATAAGCAGGTTGTGCACCCGTCCCTTGGGAGCCCCCCCCCCCCCCCCGCGGACCTAACACCCAAATAGGGTGAAAAACACGCAAATACGGCTCAAAACATGCTTTGCATAGCTTGGATGGTCATTTTAGGTGATCACGATGTCAAAAAAGTAAGTTTCGGAAACTTCGATTTTTGAGATGTCCAGGGTAAAAAATTGCATAAGCAGGTCGTGTACCAGCCCATTCACCAAGCCATTATTGGTGGAAAGAGCCATTTTGCGTTTTTGGCACGGGTTGTGAACGGCCCTAAGCAAGGCTAGAGACTGCAAAAAACGTCCTTCCGTATACTAGGAGGCAGATACTGTAACAACATCCCCACTCACACCCCTCAAAGTGGATACCACGGGGTCAGCGAGGTCGCCAAAACCGCCAACATAGCAAAAATGGCTGAAAAAGTGCATAAACTGCATAAGCGCTCGTCCCACTCCGCCCCATACAAACCCTATGGAGTCCGGACCCGGAAACACTTTTTCGGCTCAAAATCGAAAAAAAAGCAAAAGATTCATGATTTTCGACGCAAAAAAAGGGGGGGTCATTTTTGGACCCCCCCCCACCCCCCCCCCTCCCCCCCTCCTTGAAAACCTCAAAAAAGTGGGTTTCAAGTGGGGGGGGTCTAGGGGGGTCCGAACCAAAAACTCATTGGGGGATGCGTTTATTGGACAAAATAATGATTTTACAAGGGGTTAAACTAACAATTCAACCCCTTGGAGTAGGGTACGCGAATAGGCCCAAAAAGGCCAAAATGGGGGGGTATGTGGCATTTTCCCCTACATACGCCTGCCTGGCTTTGATCTAACAACCTCTACGAGGTGACTTCCATTTTTGAGCTGTCCGGGGTGAAAAACTGCATAAGCAGGTTGTGTACCAATCCCCTAGGAGCCCGGACCTGATTCACAAATAGGGTGAAAAACACGTAAATGCGGCCTAAAACATGCTTTACATACCTTGGGTGGTCATTTTGGGTGGTCACAATATCAAAAAAACAAGTTTCGAAAACTTCGATTTTTGAGCTGCCCAGGGGGAGAAACTGCATGAGCAGGTTGTGTGTGCACCAGTCCCTTGGGAGCCCCTCCCCCCCCCCCCGACCAGATACCCAAATAGGGTGAAAAACACGTAAATACGGCCTAAAACATGCTTTGCATAGCTTGGATGGTCATTTTAGGTGGTCACAATATCAAAAAAACAAGTTTCGAAAACTTCGATTTTTGAGCTGTCTGGGTTTAAAAACTGCATAAGCAAGTTCTGCACCCGTCCCTTGGGAGAGACCCCCCCCCCCGACCTGATACCCAAAGAGGGTGAAAAACACGTAAATACGGCCTGAATCATGCTTTGCATAGCTTGGATGGTCATTTTGGGTGGTCACAATATCAAAAAAACAAGTTTCGAAAACTTCGATTTTTGAGCTGCCCGGGGTGAAAAACTGCATAAGCAGGTTGTGTACCTCCCCATTCACTAGGCCATTATTGGTGGAAACAGCCATTTCGCGTCTTTGGCACGGGTTGTGGACGGCCCCAGGCAAGGCTAGAGACTGCAAAAAACGTCCTTCCGTATCCTAGTAGGCATATACTGTCACAACATCCCCACTTGCACCCCTCAGAGTAGGTACCACGGGGTCACCGAGGTCGACGAACATAGCAAAAATGGCTGAAAAGTGCATAAACTGCATAAGCGCTCATCCCACTCCGCCCCATACAAACCCCATAGAGTCGGGACCCGGAAAAAATTTTTCGGCTCAAAATCGAAAAAAACCAAAAGATTCATAATTTACGACCCAAAAAAGGGGGGGGTCATTTTTGACCCCCCCCACCCCCCCCCACCCCCCCCCCTCCCTCAAAACCTGAAAAAAGTGGGTTTCAAGTGGGGGGGGTCTGGGGGGGTCCGGACCAAAAAATCATTGGGGGATGCGATTATTGGACAAAATAATGATTTTACAAGGGGTTAAACTAACAATTCAACCCCTTGGGGTAGGGTACGCGAATAGCCCCAAAATGGCCAAAATGGGGTGGTATGTGGCATTTTCCCCATATATACGCCTGCCTGGCTTTGATCTAACAACCTCTGCGAGGTGATTTGCACACCAACACCGCGTAACAGTCAGTAGCGCAAGCTGCCCGGGTTCTGTATTTTTTTTAGATGCGGAGTATTTTTTTTTAGAGGTTATATTTTTTCTTCGGTAAAAAAATATTCCGCACTAAGAAAAAATATTCTGCGCTAAAAAAAAAACTTCCGCGCTTAAAAAAAATACTGAGACATTTTTTTTCTGCGCGCAGTTTTTTTTTTTAGCGCAAATGCCGCAAATTTTAGAAGTGGTCAAAAAAGTGTTATGGGCACCTGTGGGGGACGTGGTGTGTGCGGGGACCCCATGACAACACGGGTGATGAAGCAAGTTTGATTTTGACCCCCCCCCCTCCCCCCTCAGCTTGGATTTACACCCTGGTTTCACCCATTTCTACCTTTTTGCGCATTTCCACCACATTCACTCTTTTTCTGGGTTGATTGCTCCCCACCCACAGGGGACGCTGACCTGTGAGGCTTGCCACCAACCCCCCGCCCACCCCTCTAGACCCCCTCTGGAGCGCCAGATTAGCACGGCAAGGCAAATGTTGTTTGTTGCCCAGGCATGTTAAATGCAATCGTCAGCCCGTGAACAAGGGGCCCCTGGCGCGGGACGTTATCACCCAAAAGAGCGACGTCCAAACAGCCAAAACAGTGGCTAGTAAAATACAAAGGCTACCCTGAGCCTGAATGGCAGCCAGCCAGCTCATTTTTGCATGACATTAAGAATGACTGGCTGGCATACAAAGCAAAGCAGGGCATTTCCGTGGACCTACGAGATCATTGAGCATTGTGTCCGATCCATCTACTCTCCAAGCGGAGCTACTAGCCTTGCTACGCTAGCAGTGCCCCGGCGCGGATGCCTCGAGTGCTGGGCATACACCGGAATCAAGCGGTAACAACAACAACTACACAGTGGCCTCTGCATGTCACAGACATGTTCCCGGTGCCAAATAGAGACACTGCCATGGAGAGCCCCAACTTGCTTATGGGGGGGCATCCCATGTCAGATTCTTTACGTAGGGGGTATGTCTTATATAGGGTGGGGGTCAAAATGCAGACCTAATTCTTCATCTTCCCTTTTTTCATGTTTTTACTCTTCTGCACGTAGACGACTAGGCTCCCTCCTGCCCCGCCCCCCCCCCTTAACCCACGTCTTTGCACGTGGAGGCTGAGCGTGGGCGAAGCGTAGAACCGCGTGACCACCAGCGTTTGGTGGCCGTGTGGAAACCCGGGAGTGGAATTGCGGTACACAATGTGAAATGTGGGGAATTCCACTTGTTTGTTTGTTTCACAACCCCATATTGGTCAGTATTGTTGCGCCTTTTGAGTTGGGGAGTTGGGGGGATTCACAATCGACGCTTTGTTGCGAAGCCCTTAGAGTTGGGGTTAGGGACTCGTAGTCCCTGCTTTGTTGCGTGGCCCGTTGAGTTGGGGTTAGGGATTCGCAATGCACGTAGTACCATGATCAACCGTAGCACCGTTTTTGCGTTGCATTGCTTTGTGTTGCCATGTGTGCTGATTAAGATGCAAGGGGTTGGTTTACTGGACTTTACGTTAGGCTACTCAACCATAGGGTACTTTACTTTCCTATTTCTCACCCTACCCTGCCCCGTTTTGACATACAGCTCATAAAACCGTAAAATGGCTAACAAGTGTGTTTGTGGAGCAGTTGGCGAGCTACCTATTGCTAGCCTAGGAACCGGTTTGCAGCGGGCGTTTACTGCCATCTCACCCAACACCACAACGGCATGCATGGGCCGCTTCAAGCTTGCCGTTTCCACTGCAGCGGCCCTACAGAGCCTCTATGCTGCTACCCCGTCCCCGCAACCTACCGTGGCAGTACCAACGAGGCCTACGCCCGAGAAGCCAAGTGCAAGGACACTGGGTTCGCAACTTTGGACAGGCAAGCTTTCCGTACGGCAAAACTTGCAAGCACAATGGCTAGAACTATTGATGGTCCTTTTGTGTCCAAACCAGGTCACAACCGTCGTTATGATTGTGCACAACAAGCGGGGGGGGGGGGGGGCTCCACGAGATGGGGAAGGGCAGTGTGCGGGCTGCCATCGCCTCTGAAGGGTATCTGTCGAACGTAGAAGTTAGATTGCACAATGTGCACGTGCATGATCAGGTATTTATAACAAAGAACGATGAGCATGTTAAGGAAATTTCAATGAAGCAATGATACACGATATGTTGTGGAGGTTGTGGAAAAGTAGGATTAAATGAATTCTTCGTCTTTCGTGCTCGGTCAGGCTTTTCCTTTGCTGGTGCAAAGCACCATCAAAAGAAAAGCCTTATTACGGTTTTTAGCCATTTTCGGGTCACCTTTCTATGTCAGAAATGGAGCCGGGCGGTGACAAACAAAGGCAAAAACACTCCTTTTAAATTGCCTTGTGTTTCAGCTAGCAGCGCAAGGACAGGGAGGCTGCAATTGGCGAGATTAGCGACACAGGGTGCAAATAGCATAAAATTGACATATTCATAACTCGGGCCTATTGCATCGGATTCTGACGAAACTTAGGGCAATTTTGGACAATTTGGGGTCGTTCTTTTCATTTTTGAGCTTCAAAAGGCTGCTGCGTGCGCTGAAAACCTTCCAATCAAAAAGCGGTGCTAAAACAAAATGACGGCGGTTTCTCAATTAAACAGCAAGACTCAGCTTTTAGAATCATTTATAAATCCGGTCTTAGATCGAAATTTCGAGCACTGTAGCCCGATTTCACTTTGGACAGTCAAAATGAAAGATCGCAAATGCCGGCGACTGCGAAATGCATGCGTGCACAGCAAATAAATAATATGGCAAATAGATTTCTTGAGATTTGGGGCCTGTGGTTTATATATAGTGTTGTCTGGTACCTCCACCTTGCTATTGCACCTTTAAATCGCATCCCTAGCTTATATGAAGTTAGTGGATGCTGGATAAGAAGTGAAAACCTTGTAAAGGTCCTAACTTTGTAAAACGGCCATGATTGATCAAAAAAATTATGACGGAGCGAATCAGCTCTCCGAGGCGGTCATTCAGAGGGGCTGCATGGTACACTTTTGAGGTATGTTTTGTTTCGGCGCGCGGATTGTATATAATGGCATAAGGACTGCTATTAGAGAGGGGCGGGGCCCCATTCCCCGGCCCCCCAATTAAAAGCCCCCCATGGGGGGGGAGGTGAACAAGCGGAGGGGGGCTCCACGAGATGGGGAAGGGCAGTGTGCGGGCTGCGATCGCCTCTAAAGGGTATCTGTCGAACGACGAATTCAGATTGCACGACATGCACATTCATGATCACGTATTTATAACAAAGAAAGATGAGCATGTTGAGGAAATTTCAATGAAGCAATGATACATGATATGTTGCGGAGGGTGTGGAAAAGTAAGGTTAAATGAATCCTTCGTCTTTCGTGCTTGGTGTGGCTTTTCCTTTGATGGTGCGAAGCACCATCAAAAGAAAAGCCTTATTACGTTTTTAGCCATTTTCGGGTCACTTTTCTATGTCGGAAACGGAGCCGGGCGGTGACAAACAAACGGAAAAACACTCCTTTGCCTTATGTTTAAGCTAGCAGCGCAAGGACAGGGAGGGTGCATTGGTCAAGATTAGCGATACAGGGTGCAAATAGCATAAAATTGACATATTCATAACTCGGGCCTATTGTATCGGATTTTGACGAAATCAAGGGCAATTTTGGTCAATTTGGGGGTACTCCTTTCATTTTTGAGCTTAAAAAGGCGGCTGAGGGCGCTGAAAACCGTCAAATCGAAAAGCGGTGCTAAAACAAAATGACGGCGGTTTTTCAATTTAACAGGAAGATGCACCTTTTAGAATCATTTATAAATCTGGTCTTAGACGGAAATTTAGTGCATTGTAGCCTGAATTTGCGTTGCACAGTCAAAATGAAAGATCGCAAATGCCGGCGACTGCAAAATGCATGCGTGCACAGCAAATAAATAATATGTCAAATAGATTTCTTGGGACTTGGGGCCTTTGGCTTATATATAGTGTTGTTCGGCACCTCAACTTTGCTAGTGCGCCTTTAAATCGCATCCCTAGCTTATATGGTATTAGTGGATGCTAGTAAAGAAGTTAAAACCTTGTAAAGGTCCTAACTTTGCAAAACAGCCATGATCAATCGAAACAAATATGACGGCGCGAATCAGCTCTTTGAGGCGGTCATTTACAGGGGCTGCATCGTACACTTTTGGGGTATGTTTCGTTTCGGCGCGCGGATTGTATATAATGGCATAAGGACTGCTTTTAGAGGGGGGCGGGGCCCCATTCCCCGGCCCCCCAATTAAAAGCCCCCCATGGGGGAGGGGGGTGAACAAGCGGAGGGGGGCTCCACGAGATGGGGAAGAGCAGTGTGCGGGCTGTGATCGCCTCCGAAGGGTATCTATCGGACGACGAATTCAGATTGCACGATATGCATGTGCATGATCAGGTATTTATAACAAAGAACGATAAGCATGTTGAGGAAATTTCAATGAAGCAATGATACATGATATGTTGCGGAGGGTGTGGAAAAGTAAGGTTAAATGAATCCTTCGTCTTTCGTGCTTGGTGTGGCTTTTCCTTTGCTGGTGCGAAGCACCATCAAAAGAAAAGCCTTATTACGTTTTTAGCCATTTTCGGGTCACTTTTCTATGTCGGAAACGGAGCTGGGCGGTGACAAACAAACGCAAAAAGACTCCTTTGCCTTATGTTTAAGCTAGCAGCGCAAGGACAAGGAGGGTGCATTGGGCAAGATTAGCGATACAAGATGCAAATAAGGTAAAGGGACCGGTTCATCCCCGGTGACCAGTTGAGCCCCACCCTGGGGATTATCAGGGCAGGGTGGGGATGAATAAGACACCCCCTGGGGATAAAAAGGGCACCCCCGGGGATAAAGAGGACACACCCTAAAATACTACAAACCATAAAAAGCTTGTGGCACATGTTTTCCTTTACAAACCCTGTAATGTTTTTCTTTCTCGTAAAAGGTTGTTCTCTTTTCTTTTTGTGAAACCATGCAGAGAGTTACGTCGCTCAAAACCCCGTGATGTGTTTTCTCCGTACCAAAAGTGTTTGACTAATGGTTTGTAAAAACATGCAACGTTTATTGGTTTTCTTACAACCGTGTACTATTGATGTGCCCTGTTTTGTACAACCATGCAGAGGCTTTTTATTTTTGAAAACTTTGTAATCTATTTGTAAGTACCAGGTTGCACTCTCCTATTTCATACCACTGTACAACTTTTAATTTTTTGTAAAACCATGCAACGTTTATTTCTTTGTAAAACCAATCAATGTTTGTTTTTTCGGGCAAAAGGTTGCACTGTTCTGTTTTGGAAAACCATGCAAGGTTTATTTTTTTTCCAAAACCTTGGACTGTTTTTTTTCTTGCTAAAGGTGGATGTCTCCCATTATGTAGAACCATGCAAGGTGTTTGTTTTTTTAAAACCGTGCAATGTTTTTTTGTTGCAAAAGGTATTTTCGTTTGTAAAACCATGCTTTTCAAAATTAAGGAGTGGTTTTTTTTTTTGGGAAAACGTGGTAATCTCCTGCTTTGTATACCTGTGCACTGTCTCCCTAGCACACTTGCACAGAGCAACACGGTGACAGTTTCTGAATGCTCCCGTACACCTGTTGTAAAGGTACTTGAAGCACTGAGACAGCTTATGGACATAAGCGTGTACCTGGCTGAAAGTGTATGGCTTTGCACTTTTGATGACCGCGCCTAAAAGCACAATCATTCTAAGTCTGCCAGTGTGTCCCATGACATACCCGGGGGTAGCCGGAGTCACGGGTGTGCAGAGTCACCACCCCGATTTTGAACTGGTTTTTTCGTGTTCAAAACTTCTCATCGTTTTAATTTGTAATGTCTGCGGTCCCCATGGCATCAAGCAATTGCCAGCAAGTGGCAAGCACGTGGGATGGGAGAGCATCAACCCTGCAGAAAGGAGGCTTCTCTTCACAATCTGTTGAAGCGTGTACCCTGCACCATATGCACCACAGATTGTAACGCGCACGCTTCCCACTGTACTCTGCTCCCAGCACGCTGTTCGGAGCAGGATGTGCACTGCACACAGCACTCAACCCGATGCAGACCACACCTTGCGCACTGCACCAACTGCCCTGTGCAGTGTGCACACTTCATACTGTCCATACACAGAGCACGACACGGTGTATGCAAGGAAAGTGGCTGGCGCGGTGGTTCCAGAGGGGATAGGAAGAAATTGTTTCAGGAGCAACAACGGCCCATGTTGACCTCGGTGGAGATATGGCAGGCACATCCTGTTGAAGGCAGATTACATTAGTGCGTGCGTGCATTGTGCACGATGCGGGCGTGCAGCGTGCACAATGCATGCGTGCAGTGTGCACAGTACGTGCGTGCAGCGTGTACAATGCGTGCGTGCAGTGTGTACGATGCGTGCGTGCAGTGTGCACAGCGGGTGCGTGCGATTTGCTGGCTGGGATACGACCGGTGCGCACTGGCAGAGGGGTTGCATGAGAAACGGTGGCAAAACAGCAGTGGCTCTCGGGCACCGAACCGAATGTTTCCTTCTGGTTTCTGAAAGGCACTCCAGGCATCATGAGTTTGTCGTTCCGATTTGTATGGGCACTGTATGATGGAGGCACCTGAGAATCCAAGGCACTTGGCCTCCATGAAGAAGTCGTAATCAAACTGCTCGAGCTGCATTTTCTGCATGGCCACTGCATGTGTGTGCATCATGAAAAAGCGCTGCAGGAACCAATTGTCAATCTTCGTGATGTCGTGGATCTCCGTAATGGTCATTCCCATCTGAAGCGAGGGAATTCAGACACTTGGAATTGTGACTGGATCCCACTTGGAATCAAATGACTGCCCCTGTTGCAGACTTGTCGCAGCACATAGGTGGAAGACAGAGATGTCCCTCCGGAGAAGTAATTGTGGGCTCCGTTGCACCCAAGCCTCCAGCAAGTCACTTGCCGAGTGCCGTCAGTCCCAATGTCAAACGCCCTCCTTTGTCTTTGACTGCTGACTGCTGTCAACTATTTGCCAACCGTAGTCAATTAATAGTAAAAAAAACCAGTGTCGGAAGGGCGACCTCATGGAGAATAACAGCACTTTGAGACAAGCAACGTGCGAAATTAACAGCGGACAAACATGTACGACCAGGGGTGCAGAGGTTTGTGGGCTCAACCCATGTGTGAAACACCAAAGTCACGCATCAAACCGTTGCTCGTGCCTGATCTGTCCTGTACGAATCCGCTGACCGGCCAGGCTCGACACGATGGACTAAATTTGCATCGCGTTCTGAACCTGGTTCTGCACCAACAGTCCACTGCAAGAAGAACTGAAAGCGTCGCTTTTGCTCCCTGTTTTCTCTGTGTGTTTGCGCTGGTAGTGCAGGTGGGTCCCAACCGCATTATCTAAAATGAAAAAAAACAAAGGGAAATCAATCTCGGAATCGTATATTTCGCGCAGTATTCATTTTGCTTTTACGTGGTGACATTTGGGCTTACGTAACTTTGCGGCGCTAATTTACGCAATTTCCCGCGGTAGTATCTGGCGATTTACGGGATCGCCAGATGGATCTCGATTATTTTTATAATGTTCAAAAGAATATTTCTTTGATTATAAATCGTCATCTCCTGATAACATTATTTGCCTGGCGATCCTGCGCCGCGACAGTGGGTGTCTAACTGGTCCCTTTACCTTAGCATAAAATTGACATATTCATAACTCGGGCCTATTGTATCGGATTTTGACGAAATCAAGGGCAATTTTGGTCAATTTGGGGGTGTTCATTCCATTTTTCAGCTTTTACAGGCGGCTGAGGGCGCTTAAAACCGTCAAATCGAAAAGCGGTGCTAAAACAAAATGACGGCGGTTTCTCGATTCAACAGCAACGCGAGGCTTTTGAAATCATTTATAAATCTGGTCTTAGATCGAAATTTAATGCATTGTAGCCCGATTTCACTTTGGACAGTCAAAATGAAAGATCGCAAATGCCGGCGACTGCAAAATGCACGCGTGCACAGCAAATAAATAATATGTCAAATAGATTTCTTGAGATTTGGGGCCTGTGGTTTATATATAGTGTTGTTCGGCACCTCAACTTTGCTGGTGCATCTTTAAATCGCATCCCTAGCTTATATGGAATTAGTGGATGCTGGTAAAGAAGTTAAAACCTTGTAAAGGTCCTAACTTTGCAAAACAGCCATGATCAATCGAAACAAATATGACGGCACGAATCAGCTCTTTGAGGCGGTCATTTAGAGGGGCTGCATCGTAGACTTTTGGGATATGTTTCATTTCGGCGCGCGGATTGTGAGGTTTGAGGTTTGAGGTTTGATTTTGCGGGTACTAGACGCCTTTCGGCCCCGGGGGGCCACCTGGTCGGGCCAGGTGATATCCTCCCCACCGGGTCCTAGTGGGGGGCCCTCCAAGACGCACCTCCTGCCTGGTGGCGGAGTCCCCCGGGTTCACAGAGCTCGGAGCCCCGTCCTTCCCCGGCGTCCCCGTTTCGCCACTCCTCGGTCAGTGCATCAATTCGCAGCCGTGGCTGCGGGCGCTTACCCACTGCATCGCCCCCCTAATGCGTGGTCGCCCGGGGCGCCGGCGCCGCCGGGCCCGTGCTACTGGCTTGTCGCCAGTGGGACCCCCTTGGGCTGGCGCGGAGGCTGCCTAGCCTAGGGGTTGGGGCGTGGCGTTGTGCGCCACTACTGCCTTGGCGGGTGCAGTGTCCCGTCTGTGTGTGCGCGGCGCTCGCGGCCGGTTCGGGGGGGGTTCGGGCCGGTACCTGGTGTTGTGTCTCTCCTGTTTCCCCCTTCCCGCCCCGCGTGTTCCGCGCTGCGTGTGGCGGGCCGTCCCCTCCGGGTGTCCCTTACCCTCGCTCGCTGGTACGCCATTCCATGCGGTCTGTGCGTTCCGCGCGCTCGGTCCGGTTGCCCTTCCGGTAGTCCCCGCGTGTCCTTTTCGTGTGTGTGCGCTCGCGCTCTCGCGGGGTCCGCTCCCCCCCCCGCTGGGTGGTGTGGCGCGCGCATCTCGCGTGGTCCCGGCACTGGGCGCTGGTAGGGCCGTTCCACTTGGTCCGTGCCCCTCCGCGTGTCCTGCCCCGGTCCCGTGCTCCGTCTGGCGTGCTTGGGGGGGGGCGGTCCGGTCCCGGTTCCCCCCTCCTTGGCTTGGGGTTGCGGGGGCGGCGGCCCCTGGCCGCCCGTCCTCTGGAGCGGGCAGCCAGGGTTCCGCGTCCCGCGTGTCTTGGGTGCGGTCGGTGCGGGCGTGGGATCTCCGCACCGGCCCCACAGCGTGAGCCCTCGCGGGCCGGTGTTGCTCGCTGTGGGGGTGGCGGAAGGGCGTCCCCGGGGGGGGTGCTTTCCACCTTTGTGAGGGGCGCCTGGTGTCAGGCGCTGTCCCTCCCCTGGCCGCCCGTCCTCTGGAGCGGGCTGCCAAGGTTCCGCGACCCGTGTGTCCCGGGTGCGGTCGATACGGGCGTGTGTACCCAGCACCGGCCCCCCAGCGTGCGCCCTTGCGGGCCGGCGTTGCTCGCTGTGGGGGTGGTGGAAGGGCGTCCCCGGGGGGGGTGCCTTCCACCGTTGTGAGGGGCGCCTGGTGTCAGGCGCTGTCCCTCCCCCGGCCGCCCGTCCTCTGGAGCGGGCAGCCAGGGTTCCGCGACCCGTGTGTCCCGGGTGCGGTCGATGCGGGCGTGTGGACCCAGCACCGGCCCCACAGCGTGCGCCCTTGCGGGCCGGCGTTGCTCGCTGTGGGGGTGGCGGAAGGGCGTCCCCGGGTGGGGTGCCTTCCACCGTGTTGTGAGGGGCGCCTGGTGTCAGGCGCTGTCCCTCCCCCGACCGCCCGTCCTCTGGAGCGGGCGGCCGGGGTTCCGCGACCCGTGTGTCCCGGGTGCGGTCGATGTGGGCGTGTGGACCCAGCATCGGCCCCACTGCGTGCGCCCTTGCGGGCCGGCGTTGCTCGCTGTGGGGGTGGCGGAAGGGCGTCCCCGGGGGGGGTGCCTTCTACCGTTGTGAGGGGCGCCTGGTGTCAGGCGCTGTCCCTCCCCCGGCCGCCCGTCCTCTGGAGCGGGCCGCCAGGGTTCCGCGACCCGTGTGTCCCGGGTGCGGTCGATGCGGGCGTGTGGACCCAGCACCGGCCCCACAGCGTGCGCCCTTGCGGGCCGGCGTTGCTCGCTGTGGGGGTGGCGGAAGGGCGTCCCCGGGGGGGGTGCCTTCCACCGTTGTGAGGGGCGCCTGGTGTCAGGCGCTGTCCCTCCCCCGGCCGCCCGTCCTCTGGAGCGGGCAGCCAAGGTTCCGCAACCCGTGTGTCCCGGGTGCGGTCGATGCGGGCGTGTGGACCCTGCACCGGCCCCACAGCGTGCGCCCTTGCGGGCCGGCGTTGCTCGCTGTGGGGGTGGCGGAAGGGCGTCCCCGGGGGGGGTGCCTTCTACCGTTGTGAGGGGCGCCTGGTGTCAGGCGCTGTCCCTCCCCCGGCCGCCCGTCCTCTGGAGCGGGCCGCCAGGGTTCCGCGACCCGTGTGTCCCGGGTGCGGTCGATGCGGGCGTGTGGACCCAGCGCCGGCCCCACAGCGTGCGCCCTTGCGGGCCGGCGTTGCTCGCTGTGGGGGTGGCGGAAGGGTGTCCCCGGGGGGGGTGCCTTCCACCGTTGTGAGGGGCGCCTGGTGTCAGGCGCTGTCCCTCCCCCGGCCGCCCGTCCTCTGGAGCGGGCAGCCAGGGTTCCGCGACCCGTGTGTCCCGGGTGCGGTCGATGCGGGCGTGTGGACCCTGCACCGGCCCCACAGCGTGCGCCCTTGCGGGCCGGCGTTGCTCGCTGTGGGGGTGGCGGAAGGGCGTCCCCGGGGGGGGTCTCTTCCGCCGTTGTGAGGGGCGCCTGGTGTCAGGCGCTGTCCCTCCCCCGGCCGCCCGTCCTCTGGAGCGGGCAGCCAGGGTTCCGCTACCCGTGTGTCCCGGGTGCGGTCGGTGCGGGCGTGTGGACCCTGCACCGGCCCCACAGCGTGCGCCCTTGCGGGCCGGCGTTGCTCGCTGTGGGGGTGGCGGAAGGGCGTCCCCGGGGGGGGTTCCTTCCACCGTTGTGAGGGGCGCCTGGTGTCAGGCGCTGTCCCTCCCCCGGCCGCCCGTCCTCCGGAGCGGGCAGCCAGGGTTCCGCGACCCGTGTGTCCCGGGTGCGGTCGGCGCGCGGATTGTATATACTGGCATAAGGACTGCTTTTAGAGGGGGGCGGGGCCCCATTCCCCGGCCCCCCAATTAAAAGCCCCCCATGGGGGGGGAGGTGAACAAGCGGGGGGAAATTGCACGAGGTGGGGTCGCACGGGTGCTCAGATGAGAACGGGGAGGACAAGGAGCACAAAGGCAAAAAGACCATTCAAAGGCGGAGAAGGAGAAAACCATGAAAACACGGGAGCAACGGCGCCAGCGCCGGCCGCTAGGCTCCGTTTTTGTGGGCCAAGCCCCACAAAAACGTAGCCTAGCGGGTGCTGCTTCGTGCCTCTTGCACAATATCGTTGCACCATTGGCAAAAAAGGCTTGCCAGATGGGCAGCAAGTATACATGCCAAATATGGCGAAAAAAATGGCAAAAAACTGCCAAAAAACGCACAAAATTGACTGCCAATCATCGAAACCGCACCAGATTTGGCCAATGAGGTTGCTTTTCTGACGTTTTGGCCCGAGCTGGTCATTTTAAGGGGCTACAACATAATGTAACTTCGCAAGCATAAGCCAATAAAGAATTCAGCCCCAAATTTTCGGAGACTGCCCGAAAAGCTGCTTAAAACGGTCCTAATTTACCAAAACGACCATTATCGGCCAAATAGAGCAAAAGTCGCATTCTTAAAGTTCCATTGCGATCATTTTAAGGGGCTGCATTGCAGGGTTTTGAGGAGGGCTGTCTTCCAGGGGGGGGGGGTCGCGTAACGTAGTAGTTGGTCACTGCTTCTGGCGCGGGGTCAGGGGCCCCCAACACCCCGACCCCCACAGAAGCCAGCCCCCTGCGGGGGGGATTTGAACAAGCGGGGGAAAGATGCACGAGGTGGGGTCGCACGGATGCTCAGATGAGAACAGGGAGGACCAGGAGCACAAAGGCAAAAAGACCATTCATAGGCGGACAAGGAGAAAACCATGAAAACACGGGAGCAACGGCGCCAGCGCCGGCCGCTAGGCTCCGTTTTTGTGGGCCAAGCCCCACAAAAACGTAGCCTAGCGGGTGCTGCCTCTTGCCTCTTGCACAATATGGTTGCCCCGTTGGCAGAAAAGGTTTGCCAGATGGGCAGCAAGTATACATGCCAAATATGGCGAAAAAAATGGCAAAAATCTGCCTAAAAACGCACAAAATTCACCGTAAATCATCAAAAAGGCACCTGACTTGGCCAATTAGGTTGCTTTTCTGACGTTTTGGCCCGAGCCGGTCATTTTAAGGGGCTACAACGGGATGTAACTTGGCAAGCAAGAGGCAATACGGAATTCAGCCCCAAATTTTCGGAGACTGCCTCAAAAGCTGCTTAAAACAATCCTAATTCACCAAAACGACCATCATCGGCCCAAAAGAAGAAACGTCGCGTTCTTAGAATTCGATTGCGATCATTTTAAGGGGCTGCATTGCAGGGTTTTGAGAAGGGCTGTCTTCCAGGGGGGGGGGGGTCGCGTAACGTAGCGGGGGGAAGTTGCACGAGGTGGGGTCGCACGGGTGCTCAGATGAGAACGGGGAGGACAAGGAGCACAAAGGCAAAAAGACCATTCAAAGGCGGAGAACGAGAAAACCATGAAAACACGGGGGCAACGGCGCCAGCGCCGGCCGCTAGGCTCCGTTTTTGTGGGCCAAGCCCCACAAAAACGTAGCCTAGCGGATGCTGCTTCGTGCCTCTTGCACAATATGGTTGCACCATTGGCAAAAAAGGCTTGCCAGAGGGGCAGCAAGTATACATGCCAAATATGGCGAAAAAAATGGCAGAAAAACTGCCAAAAAACGCTTAAAATTGACCGTAAATCAACAAAACCGCACCAGATGTGGCCAATGAGGTTGCTTTTCTGACGTTTTGGCCCGAGCCGGTCATTTTAAGGGGCTACAACATGATGTAACTTCGCAACCAGGAGCCAATACGGAATTCAGCCATAAATTTTCGGAGACTGCCCGAAAAACTGCTTAAAACAGTCCTAATTCACCAAAACGACCATCGTCCGCCAGAGAGAAGAAAAGTCGCGTTCTTAGAACTCGGTTGCGATCATTTTAAGGGGCTGCATTGCAGGGTTTTGAGAAGGGCTATCTTCCAGGGGGGGGGGGTCGCGTAACGTAGTAGTTGGTCACTGCTTCTGGCGCGGGGTCAGGGGCCCCTCACACCCCGACCCCCACAGAAGCCAGCCCCCTGCGGGGGGGATTTGAACAAGCGGGGGAAAGATGCACGAGGTGGGGTCGCACGGATGCTCAGATGAGAACGGGGAGGACCAGGAGCACAAAGGCAAAAAGACCATTCAAAGGCGGAGAAGGAGAAAACCATGAAAACACGGGAGCAACGGCGCCAGCGCCGGCCGCTAGGCTCCGTTTTTGTGGGCCAAGCCCCACAAAAACGTAGCCTAGCGGGTGCTGCCTCTTGCCTCTTGCACAATATGGTTGCCCCGTTGGCAGAAAAGGTTTGCCAGATGGGCAGCAAGTATACATGCCAAATATGGCGAAAAAAATGGCAAAAAACTGCTCAAAAACGCACAAAATTCACCGTAAATCATCAAAAAGGCACCTGACTTGGCCAATTAGGTTGCTTTTCTGACATTTTGGCCCGAGCCGGTCATTTTAAGGGGCTACAACATGATGTAACTTGGCAAGCAGAAGCCAATACAAAATTCAGCCCCAAATTTTCAGAGACTGCCCGAAAAGCTGCTAAAAACGGTCCTAATTCACCGAAACGACCATCATCGGCCAAAAAGAAGAAAAGCCGCATTCTTAGAATTCCATTGCGATCATTTTAAGGGGCTGCATTGCAGGGTTTTGAGAAGGGCTGTCTTCCAGGGGGGGGGGGTCGCGTAACGTAGTAGTTTGTCACTGCTTCTGGCGCGGGGTCAGGGGCCCCCAACACCCCGACCCCCACAGAAGCCAGCCCCCTGCAGGGGGGATTTGAACAAGCGGGGGGAAATTGCACGAGGTGGGGTCGCACGGGTGCTCAGATGAGAACGGGGAGGACAAGGAGCACAAAGGCAAAAAGACCATTCAAAGGCGGAGAAGGAGGAAACCATGAAAACACGGGAGCAACGGCGCCAGCGCCGGCCGCTAGGCTCCGTTTTTGTGGGCCAAGCCCCACAAAAACGTAGCCTAGCGGGTGCTGCTTCGTGCCTCTTGCACAATATCGTTGCACCATTGGCAAAAAAGGCTTGCCAGATGGGCAGCAAGTATACATGCCAAATATGGCGAAAAAAATGGCAAAAAACTGCCAAAAAACGCACAAAATTGACTGTAAATCATCGAAACCGCACCGGATTTGGCCAATGAGGTTGCTTTTCTGACGTTTTGGCCCGAGCCGGTCATTTTAAGGGGCTACAACATGATGTAACTTCGCAAGCATAAGCCAATAAAGAATTCAGCCCCAAATTTTCGGAGACTGCCCGAAAAGCTGCTTAAAACGGTCCTAATTCACCAAAACGACCATTATCGGCCAAATAGAGCAAAAGTCGCATTCCTCAAATTCCATTGCGATCATTTTAAGGGGCTGCATTGCAGGGTTTTGAGGAGGGCTGTCTTCCAGGGGGGGGGGGTCGCGTAACGTAGTAGTTGGTCACTGCTTCTGGCGCGGGGTCAGGGGCCCCCAACACCCCGACCCCCACAGAAGCCAGCCCCCTGCGGGGGGGATTTGAACAAGCGGGGGGAAATTGCACGAGGTGGGGTCGCACGGGTGCTCAGATGAGAACGGGGAGGACAAGGAGCACAAAGGCAAAAAGACCATTCAAAGGCGGAGAAGGAGAAAACCATGAAAACACGGGAGCAACGGCGCCAGCGCCGGCCGCTAGGCTCCGTTTTTGTGGGCCAAGCCCCACAAAAACGAAGCCTAGCGGGTGCTGCTTCGTGCCTCTTGCACAATATGGTTGCACCATTGGCAAAAAAGGCTTGCTAGATGGGCAGCAAGTATACATGCCAAATATGGCGGAAAAAATGGCAGAAAACTGCCAAAAAACGCACAAAATTGGCGGTAAATCATCAAAAAGGCACCTGATTTGGCCAATTAGGTTGCTTTTCTGACGTTTTGGCCCGAGCCGGTCATTTTAAGGGGCTACAACATGATGTAACTTCGCAAGCAAAAGCCAATACGGAATTCAGCCCCAAATTTTCGGAGACTGCCCGAAAAACTGCTTAAAACAGTCCTAATTCACCAAAACGACCATCGTCGGCCAAAAAGAAGTAAAGTCGCATTCTTAGAATTCGATTGCGATCATTTTAAGGGGCTGCATTGCAGGGTTTTGAGAAGGGCTGTCTTCCAGGGGGGGGGGGTGGCGTAACGTAGTAGTTGGTCACTGCTTCTGGCGCGGGGTCAGGGGCCCCCAACACCCCGACCCCCACAGAAGCCAGCCCCCTGCGGGGGGGATTTGAACAAGTGGGGGAAAGTTGCACGAGTTGGGGTCGCACATGTGTTCAGATGAGACCGGGGAGGACAAGAACACAAAGGCAAAAAGACCATTCAAAGGCGGAGAAGGTGAAAACCATGAAAACACGGGATCAACGGCGCCAGCGCCGGCCGCTAGGCTCCGTTTTTGTGGGCCAAGCCCCACAAAGACGGAGCCTAGCCAGTGCTGCGTCCTGCTTCTTGCCCCATATGGTTGCCCCATCGGCGGAAAAGGCTTGCCAGATGGGCAGCAAGTATACATGCCAAATATGGGGAAAAATGTGGCAAAAAACTGCCAAAAAACGTGCAAAATTAACCGTAAATCACCAAAGTGGCACCAAATTTGGCCATCGAGGTTGCTTTTCTGACGTTTTGGCCTGATCTGGTCAATTTAAGGGGCTACAACATGGTGCAACTTCGCAAGCAGGAGCCAATACCAAATTCAGCCCCATATTTGCGGAGACTGCCCGAAAAACAGCTTAAAACGATCCTAATTCACCAAAACGACTATCATCGGCCAAAAAGGAAAAAAGTCGCATTCTCGGAAATCGATTGCAATCATTTTAAGGGGCTGCATTGCAGGGTTTTGAGAAGGGCTGTCTTCCAGGGGGGGGGGGTCGCGTAACGTAGTAGTTGGTCACTGCTTCTGGCGCGGGGTCAGGGGCCCCCAACACCCCGACCCCCACAGAAGCCAGCCCCCTGCGGGGGGGATTTGAACAAGCGGAGGGGGGCTCCACGAGATGGGGGAGGGCAGTGTGCGGGCTGTGATCGCCTCCGAAGGGTATCTGTCGGACGACGAATTCAGATTGCACGATATGCATGTGCATGATCACGTATTCATAACAAAGAAAGATGAGCATGTTGAGGAAATTTCAATGAAGCAATGATACATGATATGTTGCGGAGGTGTGGAAAAGTAAGGTTAAATGAATCCTTCGTCTTTCGTGCTTGGTGTGGCTTTTCCTTTGCTGGTGCTAGGCACCATCAAAAGAAAAGCCTTATTACGTTTTTAGCCATTTTCGGGTCACTTTTCTATGTGGGAAACGGAGCCGGGCGCTGACAAACAAACGCAAAAACACTCCTTTGCCTTATGTTTAAGCTAGCAGCGCAAGGACAGGGAGGGTGCATTGGGCAAGATTAGCGATACAGGGTGCAAATAGCATAAAATTGACTTATTCATAACTCGGGCCTATTGTATCGGATTTTGACGAAATCAAGGGCAATTTTGGTCAATTTGGGGGTGTTCTTTCCATTTTTGAGCTTAAAAAGGCGGCTGAGGGCGCTGAAAACCGTCAAATCGAAAAGCGGTACTAAAACAAAACGACGGCGGTTCCTCGATTGAACAGCAACACAAGGCTTTTAGAATCATTTATAAATCTGGTCTTAGATCGAAATTTAGTGCATTGTAGCCCGATTTCACTTTGGACAGTCAAAATGAAAGATCGCAAATGCCGGCGACTGCAAAATGCACGCGTGCACAGCAAATAAATAATATGTCAAATAGATTTCTTGAGATTTGGGGCCTGTGGTTTATATATAGTGTTGTTCGGCACCTCAATTTTGCTGGTGCACCTTTAAATCGCATCCCTAGCTTATATGGAATTAGTGGATGCTGGTAAAGAAGTTAAAACCTTCTAAAGCTCCTAACTTTGCAAAACAGCCATCATTGATCAAAACAAATATGACGGCGCGAATCAGCTCTTTGAGGCGGTCATTTAGAGGGGCTGCATCGTACACTTTTGGGATATGTTTCGTTTCGGCGCGCGGATTGTATATAATGGCATAAGGACTGCTTTTAGAGGGGGGCGGGGCCCCATTCCTCGGCCCCCCAATTAAAAGCCCCCCATGGGGGGGGAGGTGAACAAGCGGAGGGGGGCTCCACGAGATGGGGAAGGGCAGTGTGCGGGCTGCGATCGCCTCTGAAGGGTATTTGGCGGACGTGGAAGTCAAATTGCACGATATGCACGTGCATGATCAAGTATTTATAACAAAGAACCATGAGCATGTTGGGGAAATTTCAATGAAGCAATGGAACATGATATGTTGTGGAGGGTGTGGAAAAGTAAGGTTAAATGAATCCTTCGTCTTTCGTGCTTGGTCCGGCTTTTCCTTTGCTGGTGCTAGGCACCATCAAAAGAAAAGCCTTATTACGTTTTTAGCCATTTTCGGGTCACCTTTCTATGTCGGAAATGGAGCCGGGCGGTGACAAACAAACGCAAAAACACTCCTTTGCCTTATGTTTAAGCTAGCAGCGCGGGGACAGGGAGGGTGCATTGGGCAAGATTAGCGACACAAAGTGCAAATAGCATACAATTGACATATTCGTATCTCGGGCCTATTGTATCAGATTTTGACGAAATTAAGGGCATTTGTGGTCAATTTGGGTGTGTTCTTTTCATTTTTGAGCTTAAAAAGGCGGCTGAGTGCGCTGAAAACCGTCAAATCGAAAAGCGGTGCTAAAACAAAATTACGGCGGTTTCTCAATTAAACAGCAAGACGAGGCTTTTAGAATCATTTATAAATTTGGTCTTAGATCGAAATTTAGTGCATTGTAGCCCGATTTCACCTTGGACAGTCAAAATGAAAGATCGCAAATGCCGGCGACTGCAAAATGCACGCGTGCACAGCAAATAAATAATATGTGAAGTAGATTTCTTGAGATTTGGGGCATGTGGCTCAGATATAGTGTTGTTCAGCACCTCAACTTTGCTAGTGCACCTTCAAATCGCATCCCTAGCTTATATGCAATTCGTAGATGCTGGTAAAGAAGTGAAAACCTTGTAAAGGTCCTAACTTTACGAAACAGACATGATTGATGCGAACGAATATGACGGCGCGAATCAGCTCCTTCAGGCGGTCATTTGGAGGGGCTGCATCGTACACTTTTGGGATATGTTCCATTTCGGCGCGCGGATCGTATATAATGGCATAAGAACTGCTTTTAGAGGGGGGCGGGGCCCCATTCCCCGGCCCCCCAATTAAAAACCCCCATGGGGGGGGAGGTGAACAAGCGGGGGGAAATTGCACGAGGTGGGGTCGCACGGGTGCTCAGATGAGAACGGGGAGGACAAGGAGCACAAAGGCAAAAAGACCATTCAAAGGCGGAGAAGGAGAAAACCATGAAAACACGGGAGCAACGGCGCCAGCGCCGGCCGCTAGGCTCCGTTTTTGTGGGCCAAGCCCCACAAAAACGTAGCCTAGCGGGTGCTGCTTCGTGCCTCTTGCACAATATGGTTGCACCATTGGCAAAAAAGGCTTGCCAGATGGGCAGCAAGTAAGCATGCCAAATATGGCGAAAAAAATGGCAGAAAACTGCCAAAAAACGCACAAAATTGACCGTAAATCATCGAAACGGCACCAGATTTGGCCAATGAGGTTGCTTTTCTGGCGTTTTGGCCCGAGCCGGTCATTTTCAGGGGCTACAACATGATGTAACTTCGCAAGTAAGAGGCAATACGGAATTCAGCCCCAAACTTTCGGAGACTGCCCGAAAAACTGCTTAAAACGGTCCTAATTCACCAAAACGACCATCGTCGGCCAAAAAAAAGAAAAGGCGCGTTCTTAGAATTCCATTGCGATCATTTTAAGGGGCTGCATTGCAGGGTTTTGAGAAGGGCTGTCTTCCAGGGGGGGGGGGGTCGCGTAACGTAGTAGTTGGTCACTGCTTGTGGCGCGGGGTCAGGGGCCCCCAACACCCCGACCCCCACAGAAGCCAGCCCCCTGCGGGGGGGATTTGAACAAGCGGGGGGAAATTGCACGAGGTGGGGTCGCACGGGTGCTCAGATGAGAATGGGGAGGACAAGGGGCACAAAGGCAAAAAGACCATTCAAAGGCGGAGAAGGAGAAAACCATCAAAACACGGGAGCAACGGCGCCAGCGCCGGCCGCTAGGCTCTGTTTTTGTGGGCCAAGCCCCACAAAAACGTAGCCTAGCGGGAGCTGCCTCCTGCCTTTTGCACAACATGGTTGCCCTATTGGCAGAAAAGGCTTGCCAAATGGGCAGCAAGTATACATGCCAAATATGGCGAAAAAAATGGCAGAAAACTGCCAAAAAACGTGTAAAATTGACCGTAAATCATCAAAACCGCACAAGATGTGGCAAATGAGTGTGCTTTTCTGACGTTTTGGCCCGAGCCGGTCATTTTAAGGGGCTACAACATATTGTAACTTCGCAAGCAAGAGCCAATACGGAATTCAGCCCCCAATTTTCGGAGACTGCCCGAAAAACTGCTTAAAACGGTCCTAATTCTCCAAAACGACCATTGTCGGCCAAAAAGAAGAAAAGTCGCATTCTTAGAATTCCATTGCGATCATTTTAAGGGGCTGCCTGGGAGGGGTTTGAGAAGGGCTGTCTTCCAGGGGGGGGGGGTGGCGTAACGTAGTAGTTGGTCACTGCTTCTGGCGCGGGGTTAGGGGCCCCCAACACCCCGACCCCCACAGAGGCCAGCCCCCTGCGGGGGGGATTTGAACACGCGGGGGGAAATTGCACGAGGTGGGGTCGCACGGGTGCTCAGATGAAAACGGGGAGGACAAGGAGCACAAAGGCAAAAAGACCATTCAAAGGCGGAGAAGGAGAAAACCATCAAAACACGGGAGCAACGGCGCCAGCGCCGGCCGCTAGGCTCCGTTTTTGTGGGCCAAGCCCCACAAAAACAAAGCCTAGCGGGTGCTGCTTCGTGCCTCTTGCACAACATGGTTGCACCATTGGCAAAAAAGGCTTGCCAGATGGGCAGCAAGTATACATGCCAAATATGGCGAAAAAAATGGCAGAAAACTGCCAAAAAACGCACAAAATTGACCGTAAATCATCGAAACGGCAACTGATTTGGCCAATTAGGTTGCTTTTCCGACGTTTTGGCCCGAGCCGGTCATTTTAAGGGGCTACAACATGATGTAACTTTGCAAGCATAAGCCAATACGGAATTCAGCCCCAAATTTTCGGAGACTGCCCGAAAAACTGCTGAAAACTATTGTAATTCACCAAAACGACCATCGTCATCCAAAAAAAAGAAGAGTCGCGTTACTGGAATTCGATTGCGATCATTTTAAGGGGCTGCATGAAAGGGTTTTGAGAAGGGCTGTCCTCCAGGGGGGGGGGGGGGTGGCGTAACGTAGTAGTTGGTCACTGCTTCTGGCGCGGGGTCAGGGGCCCCCAACACCCCGACCCCCACAGAAGGCAGCCCCCTGCGGGGGGGATTTGAGCAAGAGCGGATCACGGAGAATTATGGCCCGCTCCTCTTTGGGGTATGCATACCATACGGTACTTCTGCCACCATTGTGCAGCCACGTAAAATCGGTACAGATGGGTTTGTAAGCCAAAAAAACCATATGAAAACCAGCTTCACGCCTGCTAGTCTCGGTTTCTGTGGGGCAAGCCCGACAGAAACCGAGCCTAGCCACTGTTCCTTCTTGCAAACTATGCATCGAGAGGCACCAATACCCTCAAACGGGTTGAACCTATGCTTTTAGTAACAATTTGACCCTATTTCGCTACCAAACTGCCCCAAAAACGCTCCAAACTGCTGCAAAACCACAAAACGGTACCAAATTTGGCAAACAAAGTTGATTTCCCGACGTTTTGGCAGGAGCCGATCATTTTAAGGGGTAAAAACACGGAGCAAATCCGTGCGTGGCAGCCAGTACAAAATTCAGCCCCTATTCGTGAAAGTGCTGTCCTGGGTCGTTGAGGGTGCCGGAGGGCTCGGGGCCGGCAAGACCAGTGGGGCAGGCACGCGAGGAGTCTCCCTGGATGTTGTTATTGGGGGTAGAACCGGATACTCGAACACCAACGGAGGCGAGAGCAGCAACAACTGAAGCAAGGTCCATGCTGATTGTGGTCCGGCAGAAAATCCCAGTCTATGAAGAAAATTGACGCGGATTATTCTAAATACATCTGAGTGTCCAAAACTGTCTGAAAAGATTTAAATAATCCAATTATGTAAAAATGTTTGGCCGATCTGGCCCGCGAGCGCGCGTCAGCGGCAAATGGCGATTCCAGCTAAAATAGCGGAACGCGGCGGATTTACGGCGAATGGACCGCGGAATCAAATCCGGCATGTCAGAAATATATAGGAAATATCCTGAGACTGAGCTGCGAGGCGGCGATTCCGCCGAAGCAAAGAAAATGACCAAAATGTAGCCAATCTGGGCAGAATGTCTGAAAATCTGAGCAGATGGGGCTAGCCGCACTTACACTCCCCCTCCAAAAACACACTGGGGTGTGTCGCTACGTCAACGAAGAACGTAGTGCGGGTAAGTCCCAGAAAAGAATAGAAATGTAGCCTCGATGGGGCGAAATCTGGGTGATCTGACCTGATTTGGGCTGAATTGGCACTGAATTAGGCTGGATGAACCTGAAATGAGACAGAATGAGAAGTGACGAACAGTCCTCCGTGCAGTAAAACATTAGGTCAAGGGCTAAAAAGCATGTAAACGTATCGAGAATCGATACCAAACCATGCATTGGTTGAGAATGAGGTAGATTATTGATGGATTGAGTGGGGGGATCAGGAAATGGAGTGACATCTCAGCGCTCTGGCACAGTTTCGCTGTCGCGGGCACGCTACGGTGTCCTCGCCGAACTCTACATCGTGCTCTCCCGCTTTTCTCGTTCTGAAAAGTGCAGCATGTGCTTCAGATTTGGCGCATCTGGTGGATGATCACATGATTCAGTAAGATTGGGAATCAAATTGAGCAGAGATTAAGGGGATGAGACAATCACAGAGAGAGAAAACAAATACAATTGTAGTCTACAGACCCTAAGTGAACCAAAAAGGGTAAGGATGTTTTT
This sequence comes from Eutreptiella sp. 'Long Island Sound 2002', assembly GCA_964036045.1. Taxonomy (NCBI): domain Eukaryota; phylum Euglenozoa; class Euglenophyceae; order Eutreptiales; family Eutreptiaceae; genus Eutreptiella; species Eutreptiella sp. 'Long Island Sound 2002'. The sequence continues at coordinate 15,296,261 of OZ038394.1, forward strand.
CTGTGCACTTAGATCTAAACAGATCTTCGAGGAATGAGAGGAGATGACAAGGCAATCAACCTAAAATGTCCTAAAATGAGTAAATTCCCTAAGATGAAGGTGAAATGAAGCGGAATGTTTAGAACTAAAACTACCAACACTTTCGTTTAGACTAAAGTTAATATATATTGTCGTTTATTCAGCTCAATTGTGCTTTCCGGCACGTTGGTTCGCGACCATCTAACAGATTCTATGAAAATGTGGATCATGTGATGATGCATCATGATGGGACATGATAGCCCTGGATCCTTGGCATGTAACGCGCCGAAGGTTCGCTGAAGCGCTTTACTGACAGTATATAACTGAGAGACACCGAATTTACAGTGGCGGTGGTGTCAATCGACTTGGACAAGGCCACTCTTTCGATGGAGTCCCACAAGACACTTGGATTCACCATTTTCGACAGTTTCTGGTCGGATTGAGCTCACATTGGCGTGTGCCAAAAATACAACGAAGCTTACGGACTTCAGAGGTTGCTTTTAGAAGTCCCTAGAGCTCCTATCTGAAGGTTGTCTGAACAATTGACGTCTGGGTTTCGTACAACAGTGACAGCATGATGGACAAACCTGAGAAATTCAAGGCAAATTTGAGGATCCTGGATCTGAATCTGGACTTTGGCGTTAGCATCACAGCAAATGAAGGTACGATGTGAGTTCCTGGCGTCGCATCTGATGCAGCCAGTACTACAGGGGGTGCCTGTAGGGATGAATGTCGCTGAAAGGGGCGACTGTCGCTGGCCAGCTTTTTGATTATGTACATTTGCTTCCATCTGCACGAGTAGCCAAATTCCAAAGATGCACAGACCAACAGAGACAAGATTACCCCGAATCTGCCTGAATTAAGCCTGAGTTTGGTTTTTTCTGAACACGGCAGCACACTCCGTGGCTTTCGGTTTTCGACTTTCGATACGCTACCGAGCGGAGACCAAAGAAAAATTGGTTGATTGACGTCAAATTATCAGACATTCGCAGTTCTCCACATCATGACATAAACAGAAAGGATGAACAGTGGATTGAGCAGAATGTGGTAGGATGGCTTCCTCAATTCGGCCAAGCACGAATACATGTGACCATCAACCTGTCTGGCCTGGCCCTCGTACGGCTTGGGCGCTGCAAATCAGCGGCCGAACTCGAAGCTTGGTCCTCATTTGGCTCCTGGGCTGGCTTGACCGCAGGAGGGGGGATCGACGGATGAGCCCTGGAATGTGGCTGCTGAGGGCCGTAAAAGGCTGGATCTCGATTCACCACAGGTCGTTTTCCGTCGCTCTCCACTTGTTTGTTTCGACAAACAATCTGTCAGGAGTACTCCAATTTCGGAATGCTTCTTGAGGAAGTCGATGAACCCCTTGGTGTACCCATGGACAAAAGATTGGGCTGGTTCCCAGTTGTTGTGACTGGAATCAAAGCCCCTCCACTCACACAGAAATTCCCATTCGCCCTTGGCGTCACGTCTTGCTTCAACAATCCTCTTGAGTTCGTACTTACCCCCTTCGATGACCCGATCAGACAAATGTTTCACAGTCCAAAAAAGGGGTTTAACCCGATCCTTGGGGGAGGGGATCTCTCTCTTGAGGCGATCGCCCGAAACGTCAATTTCCCTGCTGACATCCACACGAATCCTCCACCTGTTCTCACCAAGACGCGTTGTAACAGCGAATGGCCCCTCCCACAAGGGAAGAAGCTTGTCATCTCCGTCCAGGGTGGTTTCGGATTTTCGAAGCCAAACTCGATCATCGACTTCAAAATTGTGGGGGTTTTTTCGACCTTGATTTTGAACCCAAAGCCAGTCAGCTTGATGCTTCTCGATTAATTTCGAGACAGTTTTATCTGCTCGTTGGACGTCGTCCAAAAACAACGAAGCATCTTTACAGGGGCGAGGATTATTCAACGGCATGTTCCACCAACATTTCTTTCGTCCAAAGACAATTTCATTTGGAGAAAGGCCATGATACAAAGGCGTGTTGTGGTAACGGCGAAGCATGGCGAACAGAATCTCAAGCCAATGGAAATCCTTTTCACTCGCGAGCTCCTTACGAAGCATATTTATAAGTGAGCGGCCGGCTCTTTCGCCAGGCAGCGCTCGATGCGAGTGGATTTCACACCTGAGGTGGTGGATTCCAAGGCGAGCACATAATTCTCTTCACCATTCGGAGGTGTACTCCTTGCCTGAGTCCGTAACCACCTCGGATGGGACGTCCCAACCTCTCATCCAGGTCTGCGCGCACCTTTTGGCGGCAGCCTTGCCAGTCATCGACTCAATGTTGCAAGGCAACACTTGAATGTAGCCGGAATGACGGCACTGAATGAGGAGCACACCATTGACTTTTTTGTTAGTCCAATGGCACTATTCGTCATCGAGTTCACCGAGATAGAAGAAATCACTGGTGACTCTGTTAAAGAGATGCTCCGGAATAGGATGAGGCCTCAGATGGCCGTGCTTCTTCGCGCTGGGGGGCGTCGAGACAGCACATTGGGCACATCCGGCGGCTACTTTCATGCAGTGAGTATATAGCCGTGAGCCAAACAACCTATGTTTAATCATCGACCACAGTCGACGGCCATGTGCGTGGGGGGACTCCCATTTATGCCACCAGTTTAACACTCGGGGGGCCAGGGCGTCTGGTACGCACAATTTACCCTCCATCCACAGCTTCCCCCCATCCAACGAGTACTCAGCAAAAATCCCATCCTTGTGAGCATCTTTGGATTGGAGATTTCCAAAGACCTCTTTAAACATGGGATCCTGCAGATAATCGGATGTCCAGTCACGGATAATAAGGGAATCTTTAGGCAGGGGTGGAGTTTTGGCCGGATCTCGACGCTTAATGCCCTGGATCAACCGAAATCGACTTACTCGTCGGGTATAGTCAAACCGTTTCACACTCCCTGAGGAGGGATCGGTGACTTTTTCCACGACTTTCAGTGTTTTGGTGCAGATCTCATGAGCATGCGCCGGATCTGTGATGGCCGTGATGTCATGGCACGGTAATGCGTGCTGTTTAACAGCGCATTGCATGCATGCACGTCGAATGAGTTTCTTTTCTTCCTGATCCCATTCGATGATGACATGGCGGTCCTGCTCCGTACCATGGATGTTGGTACTTTGCAGCCCCTCTGAAGCGGGGTATGCCCATCGGCTCAGAGCATCCGCTACCGTGTTATGTTTTCCAGGCAAATACGACACATGGAGGTCAAACAGAGAGAGAAATTCGTGCCATCTGGCCCGTCGACCAGCTGGGCTCGCGACAGTATCAATGTGTTCGGTGGCCCAATACTCCAGAGATCGATGATCCGTCAGGACCTCGACTCGATTGGTGCCAACCCACGATTGGTACTTTTTTAAAGCACAGATGATGGCATATGTTTCTTGCTCACGCGGCGACCATTGCATTTGGCGTAGGGCTAGCTTCCGAGACCAAAATGCAAGAGGGTAATGATCGCCGGTGGCTTCATCAACCTGTTCAAGGACAGCTCCGATCGCGTACCTAGAAGCGTCGGTTCTAATGTAGAAGGGTCGGTCAAATTGGGGCACATGCAACGTGGCGACTTCACAGAGGGCCGCCTTCAAGTGATGGAAGGCCTCCCCGCACTCGTCAGTCCACTTGACACGAACCTTTGAACCTGCCTTGCCCGCATCTCTCCCTACCTTCAATAATTCAGTGAGGGGGGCAGCAAATTTGGCATAATTCGGCACAAAAGTGTGATAAAAATTGCAACAACCGAGGAATCCTCTCAACTCCGTGATCGTCTCAGGGCGCTTCCACTTCTGAATAACGACGAGCTTCCCTGGACTGGGTCGTCGGGTGCCATTCTCTAGGAGAGAACCACAAAATTCGACTGATTTTAAAAATAATTTTCCCTTCTTTGGCCCACAAATCAGCTGATTGGCGTCAAGAATGTCCAAAACTTGGTTCAACTGCTTCTCATGTAGGGCCACCAGCTCGGCTTCGGTCAGTCCCTCCCCTTCCGTCGCGGTGATTATGTCATCTATGTACACACTCACGAAGGCACGAAGCTCAGGATGAGCTGAAAAAAGCACATCCTCCATCATTCTTTGAAAAAAAGATGGGGCGTTCTTCAGGCCCATGGGCATGACCGTCCATTGGACTGGGCCACATGGCGTACACATACAGGTGAGAGGTCGGCTGTCCTTCCTCAACGGCATTTGGTGAAAGCCGTGACGGAGATCCAGCACAGAAAACAAACGACCTCTTGCCCTCTTGGCGATTTCCTCCTCAATGAGGGGCAGGGGGTGCGAATCCGCCTTGGTTTCGGCGTTGAGATTGCGAAAATCAACAACCATTCGCCAACCATCTATAGTGTTCTGGTCTGCAGGCGGTGGCTTCGGGACTGTGAAGGGTGCACAGCACCATTCGCTGGTCATACAACCCTCAAGCCAACCAAATTCCCTGAGATTTCTCTCGGTGATTTTTCTGAGGATCTCATGTTTATATCCATGGTTCTCATAAGGGCGCTGTTTCTTCGCCTTGTACCCTTCACGAAGCTCGATGAAGGCTTCACCGAACTGTCCACGGACAGGGGGGTCTTTGATCAACTTCCCTGAAAGGGTGGTGTCCTTCCGTTCCTCAAAAATCTTTTCTCTTGACTTGAAACACAATTCAGTGTCCACCTGATCGCCAGGAATTACTGTCGAAAAAACTTTGGCGACTTCTTCGGCTTTGGCAGGAAGAATCTTCTTACGGATGTCCCTAAACAGGTCCGTATCAACTGCCTCTTGAAGATAGGTGGGTCGTGTGTCGAAATCCCAGAGATTCTCTTCGTGATCCAGCTCCTCGAAAGGATCCATGAAAGCTTCCACAGGGGGTTTTTCATAAAAAACTCTGAATTTGCGGCGCGATTTGGAATTTTTCTTCGCCCGTGCACTGAAGATTCTTTTCGATATCGATCGTATTGGGGAAGAGGGAGACGAGGCGGATCCATTGGACGTTGGATCACCTTGGGTATCTGACGGACAAAAATCAGAAAAAATAGATTCATCATCAGTAGCACGCTCAACCTCAGATTCAGACCCAACACAAGAATCAGTACGAGAATCAGCAGAATTAGAGTCAGAAAGCTTTCCATCCACCAGGAATGCAAGCGAACTCCAGGACCGCTGTGGCAGGGGACCTGTGTCGTCCCTGGCATACAGCTTAATCTTCCTGGGAAGTTCGATGTAATCTACACAAATGTCTTGTAATTCCTGAAACCAAGGCTTGTGGTCCCACAAGGGCACAACTAAAATTGCCTGGGTTTTATCTTGCTTGATTTTGTGGATGACCTGCTGGATTAAGTGAAACGGAGGATTAATCCACAACTTCTTGTCCCATTTGTGGGTCCAAGCGTCGCGAAAGTGCTTGTCAAAGCGCTTGTTCTCGCGGTTAGCAAAGGCATCATACTGTGGCCAAAAGGAATGGTGTTCATGAAAATATTCACAAATTGCATCGCGCCATTTGTCGACAACTCTGTAGGATGAAGAGTGCCAGCGCGAAGGGCGTCGTGGCTGGGAGTCCCTACGAAGACATTCTAACTCTTGGGAGTAATCGGCACTCCCATTCACCTCTGCAATGGTGACATCTTCACCAAATTTTGGTGTCACCTTTTGCTTCAAAAATTCTTCTGCACTTTTAAACCCTGCGTGCAAAAAACGAAATTCAGGACGCTCCAAGGGACCTGACTCAAGCAAAAAACAACGACGATGACCTACGGGCGCTACCCTGTTCTTGCGAAGCCAAGGATGGCCCAAATAAAGGTCATACTTTATGTCGGCACGATAGAAGTAGTCATCCTTAAGGACAACTTCTTCCACATTTTGCTCTTCCCAAAGGTCTTGAGCGACCAAATGAGTTGATATATAACAACCGCGTTGCCCACCTGCGAGAGAATGTCCAGAAACTCCCTCGAGGGTAACAGGATGAGGCGACTCAAACACGCAGTCGTCGGGTAAGAATGAATTGGATTGGAGATTTACCTCTGATCCATTGTCACACAAACAAGTGGCGAGGTGGAAATTTCCCTTGCAATCAGAGACCCACAGCTTTGTGACAAACTGACGGGCCCTGTGCTTGGACTGTACACCAACCTCGTCCACTACAACAGAAGGATCCGCTGCCGGATCCAGGGGAGAGGAGACAAGCGACCCTACATCAAGTAATGGTCGAGATGGAATCTGGGGATCATGCCTGAAATCACCTGGGGAGGGGCGATTTTCGTGGCTCCCCTAGGCGTTCTGACCTCCAGTGGATGCGTTAACGTTGTGAACACACCCTGATTCGTCGACCCACTCATCTTGGAACGGATCATCTGCTGGATTCAAGGCATTTTCGACGTAATCTCGATCCGCATCGGACAACTGATCTGCACCTGAGACCTGATCCACACGATGGTTGCCCTTTCCACGTCCACGGCCACGGCCGGCGGATGATGGACCACCACCGTCGCCACGCCCTCTGCCCTTACCAGAGAAAGGGGTTCCCGAAGGATTTCCCTTACCTTTACCCTGTGATCCTGGAGCATTTCCCTTGTTTGTACCGGATTGAGGGGTTTGGCCTGGATTTCGATTTCCGCCTCCGGCGTTGCCATTGGGACTTGTATGGCCGTTTGGCTGCCCACCGGAGCCGGATGGAGTCCGATTTCCTTTGCCTTGGGACCCGCCAGGGCCTCCGGTATTTTTGTTTCCACCGGAGGGGGTCGGATTACCCTTTCCCCCCTTTCCACCATGCACCTGTCTGTCATTCCCGTCTGAATTCTGAGGATTACTGACATTTCCACCAATCACCTTGTGATCGTAAGCAGACCATCGGTGATTACCAGTAGAATGCGTCTTAGCTCGGTTCGTAGAACCTAAAAGAAGGCAGATGCTACAATGATCCTGAACATTCCGGGTGTCATTCACCTTTTTGTTGCCCTTTTGGGCCTCATTTTGGGTGTTTTGCTGGGTATTCTTGTTTCCCCCAAGACCCTCATGGAAATTTTGATTGGCGGCGTCAGCGAGCCGCTCAACCTCTTCCCACAGTTCCTGCGGGGTGAACGAAAACACCCAGTTCCTGGCCTTCAGGCGATGGCCGTGGAAACTTACTCCCTTGTTGAGGACTTGGACAAACAAGTCCCGATCCTCGTGTTCATTAAATTTGATTTTCCACGTGTTTTCAGTGAATTTCACCTTGGAAAACGACGTGGGGAGCACTTTTGAAGTGATTCCCTGACGGAAAACCTGTTGGCCGAGGCATCGAAGCCATCGACCTCCGCCCACCAGGTCTTGACCTTTTCTTCGGACTGTTTATTCCGAAGGGTGGCGGCAGTTTCGGAGGGGATCTTGTCAAAAATCAAATTTTTCAGCTCGGCACTAGAAAATTTTTCGCCTGAATGTTCAGACTCTTCCACTAGATTCCAGAAGCGCTGTCTCTTGTCTTGCACTTCGTGCAAGATTAATCGAGAGAATGAAGGAAAATTCTTCAACATCTGGTGGTAATGGTCCTCTGGCAGCCGGGATCCACGTACCTCCAACTGTTCCCACACCTCATCAAAGGTAAGGGGGGAACTTGAATCCTCACGATCACTCCAGGTCCTGAGCCAACTGTTGGCCGGCGCTCCCTCAAGGCAGTCCAAGAGGGCCATCAGGAACTGATCATCTTGGAGTTTTTGAGTCTTAACCCACAGTTTAAATTCCCGTTGGAACTGAGGCCAACGTCTGGGGTTCCCATTATACTTCGGTTGCTTGGCAACCTGACGAAGTCGCAATGAAGTAGGATTTAGAAGTGAATCCAGCCCAACACCGGCCGTAATGGCAGACACCTTGGCGGCATCATTAGCCACACCAGCTCCGGCGAGGGTCTGGGCGAGCAACATCTGGGCTAATGCATTGGAATCAGCAGCAGGAAGGGCAGTACGGGAGGCAGTTCGCTTGGCATTCTGAGCCTCAGTCCTAGCCTTCGCCGACCTACTCTGAGATCGAGAGATTGTAACCCTTTCCTTTAGCTTAGTCCTGCTGATCCTTGCATCGGTGGTCTTAGAGTCCACCGAAGGAGCAATCGAAAAAATTTCTGTCGCCTCCTCCGACGGTTCTGTTGTTTGTTCCACCGATGATGCGCCCTCAGACCGCATGTGTGTCTTGAAAAGATCTTTAATTCCCAGCGTCTGAATGATGAGTTGCATTTGATCTTTGAGCAATTGGAGCTCAGTATCTCGCTGTAATCTGCAAGAGCAGTCGGCAGGACAGTACATACCGTGTCCTGAAGGGCCTGAGCAGGCTGTCAGACCGCTAATCTCAGTGGTTCGCAGCCAGGAGTCCACTTGGGGAGCTCCTTCAGCCCTAATTTCCAGGCTTGCCTGCCTGGCTGCCTCTAAAATTCCTTCCTCAACCGCGGCGGCTAGATCGTCGCGGATGGAAACAGAGGGATGAAGGGCGGAGGGCCCGGCAACAGGTGCCTTGGTCTTCTCCTCCGGGAAGGGACTTGCCTCCCAGATCTGCAAAAAAATGGCAAAAGAGTCATCTTCTTGAGAACACCACCACATCCTGGTATTAATTTCTTCTTGAAGGAGGAAAAAATATTCGAATAAAAAATCAGAGGCGATTCTTTCTTGTCCTATCAGCTTAGACGTGGCTAATAGACAAAGGGCCTCAAGCGCCTCAAGGTTACGGGTCACTTCTGAAGACAAATGGTTGTCCCATTGTGCCCAAGAGGCTGGTCGATTATAGGTAGGTACCTCACCTGGACCACCCATCTCAATGTCGTCAATGTCGGCTTCGATGGTCTCAAAATGTGGACATTGGTAAGGAGTATTAGTACCTGCCAGGTCCGTAAGCTCCACCGGAGCGTTGCCATCGGCGTAGGCTGGGAGATTCCAGCTGCTTGATGGCCAATTTCGACGGGGATCTTGATGGTAATCTGGGCCTCCACAGCTGCTGATTTGTGTCCTTCTTGGGCAATTTGGGCTTGCGCAAGGCATTCCTCTCAAGGCCTCGTTTGCACAGCACCACGGCAGCGTAATCGTTACGTCTCCGGAGGTGGCGGAGTCTACGGGGCCGTACTGGGGAGCTAACTGTGGTTGGGACACCAAAGGAACAACATTCAGGTAGCCTCTGCTACCATGAAAGTGCTGCCCCGGGTCGTTGAGGGTGCCGGAGGGCTCGGGGCCGGCAAGACCAGTGGGGCAGGCACGCGAGGAGTCTCCCTGGATGTTGTTATTGGGGGTAGAACCGGATACTCGAACACCAACGGAGGCGAGAGCAGCAACAACTGAAGCAAGGTCCATGCTGATTGTGGTCCGGCAGAAAATCCCAGTCTATGAAGAAAATTGACGCGGATTATTCTAAATACATCTGAGTGTCCAAAACTGTCTGAAAAGATTTAAATAATCCAATTATGTAAAAATGTTTGGCCGATCTGGCCCGCGAGCGCGCGTCAGCGGCAAATGGCGATTCCAGCTAAAATAGCGGAACGCGGCGGATTTACGGCGAATGGACCGCGGAATCAAATCCGGCATATCAGAAATATATAGGAAATATCCTGAGACTGAGCTGCCAGGCGGCGATTCCGCCGAAGCAAAGAAAATGACCAAAATGTAGCCAATCTGGGCAGAATGTCTGAAAATCTGAGCAGATGGGGCTAGCCGCACTTACAATTCGGCGGAGACTGGTTGAAAACCGCTTAAAACGGTGCTATTTCACCAAAACGACTACCAATGGCCCAAAAATCGAAAAGTCGCGTACTTGTATTTTCGGTGCGATCATTTTGAGGGGCATATGTCACACATTTTGAGAACGGCGAAAAAAAAAAGTACGCGATCTGCCATCAACACACTTGTCAGTCGCGAATTGCGCTTCGGCGGGTACCCTTCCCGCCGAAGCCGAATCACTACGGCCCCTGCGGGGGAGATTGAACAAGCGGGGGGAAATTGCACGAGGTGGGGTCGCACGGGTGCTCAGATGAGAACGGGGAGGACAAGGAGCACAAAGGCAAAAAGACCATTCAAAGGCGGAGAAGGAGAAAACCACCAAAACCCGGGAGCAACGGCGCCAGCGCCGGCCGCTAGGCTCCGTTTTTGTGGGCCAAGCCCCACAAAAACGTAGCCTAGCGGGAGCTGCCTCCTGCCTTTTGCACAACATGGTTGCCCTATTGGCAGAAAAGGCTTGCCAGATGGGCAGCAAGTATACATGCCAAATATGGCGAAAAAAATGGCAGAAAACTGCCAAAAAACACGTCAAATTGACCATAAATCATCAAAACCGCACCAGATGTGGCCAATGAGGTTGCTTTTCTGACGTTTTGGCCCGAGCCAGTCATTTTAAGGGGCTACAATATGATGTAACTTCGCAAGCAAGAGCCAATACGGAATTCAGCCCCAAATTTTGGAGATTGCCCGAAAAACCGCTTAAAACGGTCCTAATTCACCAAAACGACCATCGTCGGCCAAAGAGAAGAAAAGTCGCGTTTTTAGAATTCGATGGCGATCATTTTAAGGGGCTGCATGAGAGGGGTTTGAGAAGGGCTGTCTTCCAGGGGGGGGGGGGGTGGCGTAACGTGGTAGTTGGTCACTGCTTCTGGCGCGGGGTCAGAGGCCCCCAACACCCCGACCCCCACAGAAGCCAGCCCCCTGCGGGGGGGAATTGAACAAGCGGAGGGGGGCTCCACGAGATGGGGAAGGGCAGTGTGCGGGCTGCGATCGCCTCTGAAGGGTATGTGTCGGACGACGAATTCAAATTGCACGATATGCACGTGCATGATCAGCTATTTATAGCAAAGAACGATGAGCATGTTGAGGAAATTTCAATGAAGCAATGATACATGATTTGTTTTGGAGGGTGTGGAAAAGTAAAGTTAAACGAATCCTTTGTCTTTCGTGCTTGGTCTGGCTTTTCCTTTGCTGGTGCGAAGCACTATCAAAAGAAAAGCCTTATTACGCTTTTAGCCATTTTCGGGTCACCTTTCTATGTCGGAAATGGAGCCGGGCGGTGACAAACAAACGCAAAAACACTCCTTTGCCTTGTGTTTAAGCTAGCAGCGCAAGGGGAGGGACGGTGCATTGGGCAAGATTAGCGATACAGCGTGCAAATAGCATATAATTGACATATTCATAACTCAGGCCTATTGTATCGGATTTTGACGAATCTAAGGGTAATTTTGGTCAATTTGGGGGTGTTCTTTGCATTTATCAGCTTAAAAAGGCACCTGAGTGCGCTGAAAACTTTTAAATCGAAAAGCGGTGCTAAAACGAGATTACGGCGGTCTCTCAATTAAACAGCAAGACGAGGCTTTTGGAATCATTTATAAATCTGGTCTTAGATTGAAATTTTGTGCATTGTAGCCCGATTTCACTTTGGACAGTCAAAATGAAAGATCGCAAATGCCGGCGACTGCAAAATGCACGCGTGCACAGCAAATAAATAATATGGCAAATGGATTTCTTGAGATTTGGGGCCTGTGGCTTACATATAGTGTTGTTCGGCACCCCAACGTTGCTAGTGCACCTTTAAATCGCATCCCTACCTTATATGGAATTAGTGGATGCTGGTAAAGAAGTCAAAACCTTGTAAAGGTCCTAACTTTGCAGAACAGAATATGACGGCACGAATCAGCTCTTTGAGGCGGTCATTTAGAGGGGCTGCATCGTAGACTTTTGGGATATGTTTCATTTCGGCGCGCGGATTGTATATAATGGCATAAGTACTGCTTTTAGAAGGGGGGCGGGGCCCCATTCCCCGGCCCCCCAAATTAAAAGCCCCCCATGAGGGGGGGGAGTGAACAAGTTTGCGAAACCAAGCGATGGGTCTACCACGACCACGATGCTGGCTGTTGGAGGGTTAGAGAAGTCGGGATCTGTTAGCACAACACACGTTCAGCATACATGCAAGACACAGCCCTGCACTTGCCGCTAGCAATGACACTGAAGCTGCAAGACTTGCTAGCCGGTAATTGTCCTCAGCGGGCATTGGCTCTAATGCGGGAGGCATTTCCGGGTGACCCATTGGTGAGCAAAATGACCGCCTGGTGGATAACGAATTGGTCTCAGCGTCGTATGCCACCGCCCGCTAGTACCAAGGCGGCACTGGAGAAGCGCATCAATGATTTGGCCCCTGAGACGAACGACAGGCATGACCCATATTGCTTCATGCACACCATCAAGGAGGATGGGTCATGCTTTGTTGCAGGCTTTACTACTCCAAACCTCATCCGTGATGCGCAGAGAAATGGAGGAGAGTGTTGCTCTTTCCAAATGTCTTCAGATGATGGGTCAACATAGGCCGGCCACGGTGCACATAGGGAGGGATGCTGGTTGTGTATTTCTTTGGGTCATGTCCAAGAATCCATGGCACTCCAGCCCTTGTCCACAACGAAAGCGTCTTGTGCATCAGTCGCACAGTGACAGTTTCCTACGCCATCAAGTGGGTTGCATTATCCATCATCTTCACGTAATCTAAACTGTACTCCAACAGCACGTTTGGAAAGTGCATCTGGCATCAGGCTATCTTGTTGGGAGTGGTGTCATACTGGGCATCATTTTGTCCTTGGATGGCACGAACAGTGTGAATCAGTGGTTTCTATTGCATGTTTCTTGTAGGGTCACGGCGGGTACTTGGAGGTTTATTTTTTTTCAAATGCGGTGTTAAAATTTCCCTTGGCTCTTTTCAATAGCAAACAATGCAGTGAATTCCAGGAATGATCTCTCACTTGAGTAGTGACAAATCAATGTGTCAACAAAACACCAACCTAAAAGGTTGCAAGAAGAATGGTACAAAAGCCTTTTTGAACCTTATAAATTGATATAAAAACATTTGTAAATCATGCAAAAGCTCATTTTATATCAATGTCATAGATTAGGAATATCCCATGCTGAAATGGATTTATCGCTTTTAGAAAATTGCATGGATGGCATCCGGGAATCGAACCTAGGATTTTGCAATGCAAATACCATGTTCCGCCAATTATAATAACACATCCGGCTGATAAATTTTCATCTCAATTCATTATAGATCAACAGATAATATTGTCTCAACTCAGAAAACATCCGTCTTCTCTTTTTCTGCCCAGCAGAACAATGTCCAGATCCACAGCGATCATGCATGACAGATCGATCAGCGATTACGACAAAGTCCTTACCAAGTCTGAACCAAGAAGACGATAAACACGTACTCTCATGCTCATGGTAGAGCTGCATTATTGAGGGAGTTATAGAATATAGAACTGTAGCCAGACTTCGTCAGTGCATCTGCGAGTTGATCTTGCGTAGCCACCCATTCCAGACTGGTAATTTCCCCAGACGTTATAGCATCACGAATCACCGCAAGCTCAATGGGAAGTCTCTTCTCACACACAGCCCTGTGCAGATAGACGTGGTCGAATAGTGAAGCACAGTCAGTGCGTAGCGTAACAGCGACTCGCATCTTCGTAATCTCCGTAACGACATTGAGCGTCAAGAACGGGTCATCCAAGCAGGCTGAACAAGCAAGGGTTTCCCCAGCAAAGGTGGACTTTACGACTCTGCGCAGGGTAGGGCTTTTCCAGTTGATCAGACATAAGCGCTCTTTCTTGTCTTCACCGACACTTGCGATAGTCCACAGCCAGCCACCAACAGTTTTCCGTTCTTCCCCATTGCCCCATGACGAGTCATGGTATCCAATAAGACGAACAGGTCCACTCAACTCGGGAAATCTGATGAATAGCGATCTCTTCCTCATGTGCTGCAAGGTCTTGTTCGCTTGAAGCGCATCCGAGACTGTAGGTTTGCTTGATCGTTGTGAGAGACGGCACACGCTATAGGAGAAGTCAGGTCTCGTTTGCCCGGTACACCAAGACAAAGCTCCAATCAAGCCGCGGTACAAAGTGGTCTCTTTCGCGTTTAATAGTCTTCAACGATCTGTAGACTCCTCCAGAGATATCTCCGCGATCTCATCAATGTACTTCTATTGGTCCAACGTTATCTCGATCAGATTGCCGTCATCATCACGTTTGCATTTGAAATGCACTCCACAAAACACATGCTCCTCTCTTTTTCAAACCCAACACAGAAGACACTGTGCAACGCCTCCACAACGGATGAGATGAGAGAGTCAGTCCCAGCGATAGGGATATCGTCAACGTGAACGGCTGTCCATCCACAAAGATTCTCATGATCCCGAAAAAGGTATATTGCGAGGTCAAACGGCACCACAATCGCACCAATAGACAGCATAGCCTTGTGCAGCGCCTGGTACCAGTGCAGTGGAGCGTCCACAAGCCCGTACACCGCCTTCCGCAGCTTGAACAACTGCCCCGGTGCATGCAACTCCTGTGGCGGCCGTACATACACCTCACGCTGCAAGGCGCCTCCTTGTAAAAAGGCAGTGGAAATGTCCACAGCGATCGGAGCCCATCCTCGATAAGAAGCCACCGTGAGCAGCACACGACAGGACCACTTGGAACACGTGGGAGAAAAGGTATCTAGCTCCCGCAGACCCGCCTCCTGAAAACCCCGCACAACCAACCGCGCCTTCGGCTTCAGTGAACCATCGTCCTGCACCTTGTCAACGAGAACCCACCGACACGATATCGCCTTCTGCCCATTGTCTGGTACCAAGTCATACACATGACAAGCAACCCAGGATGCCAACTCCTTTTGCTTCGCCACGACAAAATCCAGCGATTGTGCCCTTTCAGGTGTTACCTCCCTCATGCCACGACGCGCAGAGCGATGCGCCACATAGCAATATGAAAGGAACAGCTCACCCAAGACAGCAGGAGGTATCACGGATGTGTAACGTTGCCAGACCAGTTCAGGAAGACAAGGTCCCAACCTCGTAACCACAAACATCGCAGCTCTGGCCCGCGAACGTGTCACCACACGTTCCTTGTCGTCTCTCATCCGTCTCAGCTCAGCAACCTCCTCCGCGCTCATCCCTTTCCCCGCCTTGTCAACGAGCAACTCTTCCAAATCCTGTTGCGCTGCATCAGGCACTGCCACAGGCGCGACCCCGGGATCAACGTCAAGATAGCCAAGCACCGCCGAAGCAGGTCTGCAGTGTAACAGAGGTACGCGCCTCACACTCCCGCTGTGGCATAACACGACAAAGTCACCGTCAGCACCAATGACCACAGCCGGCCCATGCCAAGAATCCTTGCCCTTCTCAAGTGATTCAAAGTAAAAAACCGTATCGCCAGTCACAAGCTCAACCTTACGGTTAGTAGACGGCCGACTACGCTTCGCCAGCGAAACCTTCGCACGAACATCCGCTGCATGAAATTTCTCCCGTGCACGATACATAGCATCCAAGAACTTCACCATGTAGTGGCCCACATGATCAAAAGGCACAGGTGTTTCGGCCAGAGCAGGCAACTTCGCAACCACAAAATCAAGCCAGCGTGAAGACACCCCATACACCAATTGTTGAGGTGAAAAACCTCGATCCGGCATAGGATGATAGTTCAACGACATGCATGCCACATCACACCGTCTTGCAATGACAAAGTGTCATCCACCTCCAGAAGTAACTCCACGGTCTGTCTCAGTTGATAATGGTGCCTCTCCACACCTTCCAAAGACCAATGTGAACCACCCGGCGCACAGTGCAGCGTAATGCCATATCGCTCAGCGAACATCCTGATGAGCTCATTGTCAAACTCATTCCCCAAATCAGTGTACAACAGCACCGGAGGACCATAGTACTTGACCCACAGATGCAACAACGAATGACACACGTGTGGGGCGGACTTGTCAAGAAGAACAGAACAATGTCGGAGGCGAGTGAACAAACAGATGACGTGCAAAACAGGCTATCTCCGAAGATACCAGAGATCCGCACCCGTCTCGTAATTGAAATGGGGTTCCTTGGGCATGGCCACCAAAGGACGCCTTGGTGCCTTCTTCCGCTTTTCACAGGATTCACATACCAATCCCCATGTTACAGACCGAAGAAGAGAGGCATCTCGAACCGGATACGCCAGAGCCAACTGTTCAACCAGATGAGGAAATGCTGCATGCCCGAGCTTGGTATGTAAGGCCAGCAATTACTTGCGCGCCAACCGTTCATCGCCCCAAGACTCAGCACCGAACATCAAATACGAGTGTCCAACCGGCAGGGAAGCTAGGCACAACGACGCACGATGCGATGAATCCCAAAGAGAGAACACCAGATGCCCGGACGAAGAGACATCACAACGAATCGTAAAATCGCCAGCACCCAAGTTTACAACAACCGTGTTGTTCGCCGCGTCAATCCTCATGCGCATTCTCGCTATAGATCGCCGGCCAATCAACAGAGGTGTTTCCCCAGAAACCACGTGCGTACGTAAGAACTGCACGCGACCACCAATATGTACTGGTAAGTCGACTCTGTACAGCGCTGACTTCGTGCCACCGTCCCCAAACACAAATCACGCATTGGTGTCACTCCAACGAACATCAGAGCCATCTGGTCCAAGCTTGCGCAGATAGTGATCGAGCCAAAATTCCCCACACTTCGTGTCGGTACACCCCAGATCAATGATCCCACGACCCAAAGATTCGGAGCAAAGCTGGTGAAGTGGAGAAGACAATGAACCAGACTGCGCCATCAAACACACACCAGGGTTGTGAAACAAATCAGCAACGGTGTCATGACCAACCACCGAGAAAACCTCACGCATGCCAGCCCCACCAGACTTGCTCTCAGCGGTTGGCACCGCACGCGAAGACCCTTCCTCTTCCGTCGACGCCTCTTGCGCCATCCACCAGGGTCGAAGTTGACGTCGTCTTCTCAGGACAATCACGTTGAACATGCCCACGCTTCCCGCACTTCCAGCATGTAACCCGGGACCCACTCTGCGCGTTAACCTTATTTCCGGTTGGTGTTTTGTTGTTCGGCCGCCGCTGCGCCTCAGCCCCAAACATGCAATCGATTGGTCTCGACGTCGATGCGCCTGGAAAAAGCTGTCTAATAGCGACCAGCACCTGCGAGAAAAACCAACGACCGACCTGTGCTCGCGACTACCATCGCCCGTTGATCCGCATTCAGGTTGGATTTTAGCAATGCCAGTGTCCCCGAAAATCGCTCATCCAAGACAATGCCAAAATTCGCAAGACGATAGACCACCATATCCAGCCGATTAATCCAGGTAAGCATGTCACTGTCACCTCGCTTACACTCCAGCAGCCCAACAACCGCCTGAAGTATATTGTCTGCAGTATCTCCACCGTACGCCCACTCTAGTATCCCAAGTAGTCCTTGAAAGCCTTGATCAGTACGAAGCGCGTCCAGTGGCATCTTCGCAGCGACAACGCGTGCCGCACACCCTCGTAGCTTCGTAAAAACCTGCACATTGCGTGTCGACACTGCAAGCGTACTCTCTGCATGCCACGCGACGACCTGTACGCGCCACGCGTGAAACTCGTGTAAACCGAGCTTGCTTTCCACTGCCTCGTCTTCAGAACCGAACGTCGGACAGTTGAGTCGCGAAGGAGATCCAGAAGACATCGGAGTGGGTAATGTATTCAAGCGATGCAGTAAGTGGACGTTGTCTTGTTGAACTCGTTGCTGCTCAGCCTGCAGAGAAAGCACCTGTGCGTCAAATGCTTGCTTCATGTCATGTAGAACTTGATTTTGCTGAAACAACTATCTTTGCAACGTGCCCATAGATGTGTTCAAATCAACCGGCGCAATGCCAGTCACACCATCAGGAGGATACACCAGAGTGTGGCCAGAAGGTCCTGCCCCAGGAGTATAAGTACGATCCAGATCATCCAAGGTAAGTCCAGCCATGGAATAGTGATGCTACCAGTGTTAAAATTTCCCTTGGCTAGTTTCAATAGCAAAAAATGCAGTGAATTCTAGGAATCATCTCTCACTTGAGTAGTGACAATTCAATGTGTCAACAAAACACCAACCTAAAAGGTTGCAAGAAGAATGGTACAAAAGCCTTTTTGAACCTTATAAATTGATATGAAAACATTTGTAAATCATGCAAATGCTCATTTTATATCAATGTCATAGATTAGGAACATTCCATGCTGAAATGGATTTATCGCTTTTAGGAAATTGCATGGACGGCATCCGGGAATCGAACCTAGCATTTTGCAATGCAAATCCCATGTTCCGCCAATTATAATAACACATCCGGCTGATAAATTTTCATGTCAATTCATTATAGATCAACAGATAATATTGTCTCAACTCAGAAAACATGCGGATTATTTTTTGTAGAGTTTGTATTTTTTCTTAGATCCCAAAGTTTGTTCCTGAAATGTTGTTTTATTTTTTTCAGATTTGCAGCGGATTTTTTTTAGAGGGCCATCTAAAATGTTTGTCCCTTTCGACCTTTTTTTTACATATTTTATTTTAAATTTTACATGTTTTGTATTTTTTTTTTAGACATTCTATTAGTTTTCAGCGCATCTAAAAAAAATATCGCATGTAAAAAAATATTATCTCAACTGCCGGCTCCTCCAGCATTGGCCAGTTTCAGCGAGGGTAAGTTTTGTTTTTGTTTTGGGGGGGGGGGGCATTTTCGTTTTCTGGCAATCCCCATCAACTATTCTCTGCTCATGATGTCATGATGGCAACTCCCTCCTGCATACACAAATGGCCAGCAGCAGAGCACAGCGCAAAGCAACAAAGCAATGTACACTGCACTGTGGTGCAAAAATTACCCAGGGGGCAGGCTAAGAAGTGCGTAGTTAGTAGTTCCGCACATTGGTCTTGTGCATAAATAGTTGCTAGATTTTAAGCATTGGTGCATGATTAGATGCACCTGCTTGCCTGCGGTTGCCAGTGGTGCACGATGGCATATGGCAGATTAGTGAACAATGGTAATGCACTCAATGACAAAAACATCTACTTGTGTGAGTTTCATAAGAGTTGGTTGTTATTCTTATTTATCATAGAAACACGTGAGTTCTACGTGTAGAATGTGCAAGTATCCAGCCTTGCTACTTAACATCCATGAGCTGAAGGTTGTGGGAGAGTGTCGCTTCCACGAGCACTCTCCGGAGCTCTTGTTCTTGCATTCTCGGTTGTACACATCCTCATCGCGCAACCAGCTATTTATCTCCTTTTTGGTTCTGCATTTGGGAAGGGTTTTGCGCACAGCTCCCACTATCAGTTCATATTCCACCAAGATGGTGCGTGACTCATCAATGCGGACCCTGAGATGCGACCTCTCCAAGCAGGTACTCCCGGCCGCTATATTAGCGACGGCAGCAGTGTTTTCACGCACTTCGTCTTCGGCAGCAATTGACATGATCCTGGCAGACAACATTTCGAGAAACCACCTTTTCAGTGCTGTGCCTACCAGAAATGCGATGCATGCTGCAGAGAGAAAGAAAAATACATAATTATGTGCCCATGATTTCATCATTGAATTCTGCGGCATAGTGGGGGTAGTGGCATGGCACATTTCATATGCTTAAGCTTTGGGACTTTCCATGCTGTGCACGCCCATAGATGTGGCCCATGTCGCACTATGCATGTTTGCTAAGTGCCAACACCATTCCATACACACATTTGCTGGCCAATCTGTCTCTTATTCCAAACAGAGAATGCTGCCCAATTTACCACACAAATAGGACCCGCATGGAAGCATTACTAGTTTGGTATTATCTCCCATGAAGCTCAGTGGCGGACATGCAAATTGATTTTGCATACAAAATGCCAAAACACAATGACTCCGAAGGGTAATGCCAGGGGAGAGGCCTCAAGATATACGCATTCATTAGCACCACCAATGAGAGGGGGGGGGGGGGGCAGCATTCACCTGGGTTGTTCAGCATTTGTGAGTGCATGTGTACCGTGTCATGCATGCTCTGCACAAAAGGCCATGATCCCGTTATTGTGCTGCGGCCAAGCTAAGCTGCCCTTTTCCACCATCCAACGGAGGACAGATTCATCGTCCACCTTTGGCCTGCGACCTGCCGAATGGAGTTGTGACGGTCATCCGCACATGAATTCAATGCAATTTTTGCGGGTTGTCCGGGATACAAAACCATACCACCGCTAGGCATCATGTAGGCTCAGCTGCCACGTCAAGACTCTCACGATGTCTTCAAGGAATTGATCAGCGTGTTGGGTCAGCGGGCAGGCGGTTATTGGCGGTCTAATGTGATGCTGTCGGTATCCATCATAGTTGTCTCCGGCATGGGTTCTTGGTGGCACTCTTTATCTTGGCCGGCATTTCGTAACAACTTGTTGTTAGAAGCCTCAAGCTTTTCGGTTGTGGCTGTGAACGTTCCTGGCTTTTGGGTGACGTGGTAGGAGGCCGGTGGCCTTGTTTACAGCTTCTCGCAAGGCCTTGAGCTCCTTTAGCCAGCTAAGCGTCTTTTTCTTGGGCGATTCACCCGTGGGTGGGGAACACCAGTCTCGTATGGTGGCCTTTTCCAGCGTATTTTCACACATTGTCACACGTCCTGAAGTACTTCGGGCGTTTGCAGCAAACCTTTCTCTCACCTTTATTGCCTGCTGGCCTGCAGGTATCTTGACCCCCCTTGTAGCAGTGGGCTGAGCTGCTCTGAGCAAAGACTCTTTTGGATGTGTGTGGCCAGTGGATAACATGTCAGTTTTTCTGGCGATTTGAGTACATGGTTAGCCAGCTTCAAAAGTTTGAGCTGCGATTTTTTGTGCTGCAGAGCCACCACTGCCCGTGGGTTTGTTTTTGACAGGCTGCATTGTGTTGTTTCGTGGCACACTTTCTGAATATCTGTACTGGGTGACTGAGCACCGTGGCATACACGCCTGCGTGTGTTTTTAAAATACAGTGTAATACAAGTTAACTGGGGCCAACTTGGCCCACAGTCCATGAACTTGTTCGACTTTTCTGATGGGGTTTTGAACTTTTGCCAATGCTCTATGCCCCCTGAAGTCCCCTACCTGCCTGACCGAGCCACACAACTTGTGCCGTACTTTTTGCTCTTGTCTCAGTTATTGTGTATGTGAAAAAAAAACAGTCCAACTCCAGTGGATCACAACTGCATGTAATCTTCGTTCTGTCAAAAGTAATGATGTGATGATACAAGACAAAAGGTCTAAGATGCAATTTTTGAGGTGTTACGTGACATGGAAGATTCGTGGAAGATTCGGTATATCGGCTCTCAATGTTTACCCAACAGCGCCTAAATGCTTGTGCCCACGGCACCTTATTGGGCGGCCTCAAGATACAGGTTGTGAAGTGTTATATGACATGGGGGATTGGGCGTATCCGGTCTTTCAATGAACAGCTCCTGATGCCTTTTTGGGGCTGTCAACCAGCAGATGTCCCTTAATTCTGCGTTGTTGCCCCTGATTTTCCAAGATGGCCACTGTTTCCATTGCAGCATTGGGAAGGCATTTGGTCCAGTGACTTGGATTCTTGAAGGCACACCGTCACGGCTGTCCAATTTTGTCTGCCAGCAGACAGATCATGCCCCAGGATTTACCTAACACGGAATGCCACTCGTGACCCCTCAATGTCTACGTGCGCCCTCACTGAAAGATTATCCCTACTACAAGCAATGAAAGACAACATGCGAGTGCCTATACAATTGAGTGAATGTCTGAAGCCACAACTTCCGATTGTAATGCAACAGCTTAGTCGAAAAGACCGAAACCCATGTCGTCATCCTCCTCTTCCTCTTCTTCGACCTTCTTGGCAGGAGCTGCCTCAGCAGCAGGAGCAGCTTCAGCAGCGGCGCCGCCACCGCCACCGCCACCGCCACCGCCGCCACCCAAGCTGACGGATCCGATCTTGGTCAAGCCCTCAGCGATGACTTCGTTGATATCCTTACCCTCCAATGCACTCATGAGGGAGTCCAGACGCTCCCTGAGACAGCAATAATATGAATGTTTGCCCACCAGAAATGTGCAAGAAACCGATGCAACAAACTTTTGACAAGCGCACACAAAATCCCCTCTGCCTCGTGGTGTTGTCGTCGCCCAGCGAAGGTGCACAATTGCAGACAAAAAATGCCCCCCATAGGTTACGTAATTATGTGCAATTACATACACACGCAGAGCACACGGACGTTTGTTCGCAGCGCAAGGCAGGTGAAGCATCACATACGAATCAGCTTCGCAATCGCCAGCTTTCAAAACCTTCTGGATGGCATCCTTGGTCACCTCCCCTCCAGCAAGGGCCACCAACAGATAGGCTGCAATGTGCTTCATTGGGTCTGTTAGAAAATCGATGTGGTACCTCGCGCGTGGAAGGGTCAATTTTGCAAACCAGAGATTACTACACGTCAAAACAACATGATAAATCCACAGGATGTGAAACAATTGGAGAATTTTGAAGGTTACCGCACGCGGATATTTCCATTGGGCTCAGCTGTCGCCGCATCGCCGGCGGTGGCCTTCAGATGTTGTTGAAACCACTACAGCACCAGCTGGACATTATGTGGATTTCGGTATGGCGGCATAATACTTAGATATTTGAGATCAGCTTTTGATACTGCATGCATCGATGTCAATTTTCTAGGTACTAAGTTGTCAGAATCTGGATTTTGCAATTTTCGATGTTTCAGAAAGGCCGTTTTTTTTGTATCATCTGATTTGGAATGCTTTGGTGTTTGTATTGACACTGTCAGAATCTCGAATAATGTCCGTTTGCAGGATTCCAACTTTTGGCGTAGCGCTTCATCTTGCTTGCCTTGTGCCATCGTTCACCTTGATGCCCAGTTTGACCGTAAGTGTTCTTGACCAATTTTTGACTCCACTTGAGTATAGGGTTAAAGTATTCCTCCTTTCACTCTTAGCATCTCCTCTTGCATGGTGGCTTGAGATTCCCAGCCCGGCGATTGAGTGGGCGGACTAACTCATTGAGGCCAACGGAGGCAGAGGTTTGTTCAACACATTGTGTTGGTCGCTTCGTTCGTTCTGAGAACTTTGTTCGAGCAACTACTTCATTTCGTCGGACTGGGCGCCCAAAGAGATTCCACACCACTAGAGGACTAACCCATGGCTCTGCAGTCAATTCTTGCCCAACTTGGCATTTCCAAAACGGCCTATTTCGGCCACGCATATATCGGAAAGTATTGTTGCCTACCTTCCACACTGCCCATCGCGATGGCCATCACGCAGCCTTTTTTCCTCCGTTTCCCGCGGAAAGCCGGGGAGACGCAAAGGCAGTTTGTAAAATGGAGCCAATTCATCAACTGGTGAGTGGCAGCTTTGACTATGTAGAGCGCCCTGAGCTTATGGAACTCTTGCGCATTCGTACTGCTTCATATGGTGGCTTTTTTGCGAAGCATTTTCCCAAAGGCAAGCCCACACCCAGGCAATATTTTGCACTGATGCATGCGGTTGAATTCTTAGCCGAGAATGATTTCTCTGGGGAGAGGGATGAGCTACCGATGGAAACCTTCCACCATGAATGGAACCGCCTTTGGGTTAAGTCGCGTCACTGTGTCCAAAGGAAAATGGCTATGGAACATTGCCTGAACACCATGCATGTTAAGAACAATGTGAAAAGCCTCGTTGTTGCGGACAAGGCACAATCATGATATGTTGAATCCCGTTTTGTTTTGTATTTCGTGGCTTTGTGCTCTTGCAATGTTTTAGAATGCCTCGAGCCCTTGGGGGGGGGGGGGGCACAATGTCATCTGCAACCCTACATTGGCAACATGGAAAGCCATCCCAAGAAGTGAATTTCGACACCACAATGACTCCCACATGGCCCATAAGGTTCCTCAAATCAAAATAAACCTACCATGAACTCGATGCAAGGTGGGGTGGGGGGGCATTGGGCATGCTTCGTATGCTCCACTATTTTTGGAGCATAGCCGGGCCCCAAACCTTGGGGTAAGGTTGGACGAAGCGTTTGTTTCATCTACATGGGTCCAAATGTTGATTTAGACTCTATCCAACCTTAACCCTATGATGTCCGCCCTTTGGCCTAATGCTGGGGTAGTGAAACGGACAAGATCATTGCGAACTAATCACCGGATTTGGATGAATTGGAAATACCCAGAGTGCGTTTTCATTTTGAAGCGCGGAACAGTCAGCGAAATGGGATAGCAAAATTCAAGTCCCGGTAATGGATGCCTGCGCACAGCTGTCAATGTCAAGAGAAACTACTTGAGCCAAGTATTCAAATGCACACAGCCATTTTGGATGGATTGCATGTCTCGCTAACCAACCCAAACCCGAAAAAAATGATATGATAAAATAACAAAACAAATGGGAAAGGAGGAGGCCCTAACCTAGCCGACCTCTCTCCTTTGCACACCAAATAACATCACACCACAAAACAAACACCAATTCAAATGCTAAAAAGCAATAATCACCTCCACCCAAACTGCCCATTGTATTACAATTTTATACATTTATAAATTATGGTCGCTGACACGAACTACCTTGAGATCACACGAAATGCAGCTTCATACCTAAAAGTTTTTTTTTTTGGCCAGCGAGAACAGCTCCACGCAGATCTATGGCAGTAGCCATTACTGATGTTGTCATCCCTGTCGCCATTGTCTGCCGTGCTTAGGCTAGTCTCATAGCTAAACACCACATCTGAAATGTTTCCATCTAGCTCTCAAACCCGGCTGCATGTTTGACAAAAGAGATCTTTGACGGGTTTCAGAATGTTTTATTGGATAGAAACACGAGCCTCCACTGAAATGTTGATGTACACTCAAAAAAACAGTGCACATTGTCGTGCACAATCATGGCTGCGGGCTCATGTTCATGTCATAGTTGCAAATTATAACAATGCAACACTCTAGTGCTACTTTTGTCATGGGCATTGGGAAGAAGCCTTTATGGCCATGTATCTTGTGTCAACATGCACAATGTTTTTATGCGGACATCATCAAGCCCGTTGTAATGTGGAAAGGCTGCTCATCACCGGAAACTGCTGTCATGTTTTTTTTTTCAATCAAAAGGTAGTATAAGGTTTGGAACCTCGTAGTTTTGAAAATAGCTCAACTCTTTTTTTACGTCAGTTTTATTAAAATAACGAGTTTTTTCGATGAATGGTTTTCAAAATAACCGGTCCACGAGGATCCTGCGAGCCCTACAAGGAGATGTGCCCTGTATTGATGGCCATGTTCAACATTTTCAAGAAGCTTCATGGTGAAGAGACACAACACCCTTATGAATGCGGTTCTTTGACTGCACGAAGGGGTCTTTCTTGCTCTAAATATGTATGCGATGGCTATTGGTTGGATTACACCACAAACCTTTGCTCCGCTGTGTGGTAAAAACCATGTATGGCGCGACTCACATCGGTTTCCCATTGCTATGTGTTGCATACTGGCAAGGAAGGATAGAGTCTCCTTTGCTACGGTACCAAAATATTACCAAAAAAGATATATAACAGCAAGTGTCCACTATTTCTCTGGAGCAATTATTGGGAACCATACATAATTTGTCTGCTCATTTTTAAGAAGTGGTGCAGAACTTGTTCGTTGCGCAAGAACTTGTAGATTCATATCTCCCCCTGGGGAATACCCTTCCCCCTCCCCCGCCCGTGGTACCAATCGGGTCCAAAGGACACAAAAAGATGAGGAAGAATGTTTCTTTGACATGTGACGATGAATTTCACAAAGTTGGAGCATGAAAAGCAATGATGAGGAGGGGCCTGCGGTGTAGGGACGGGGCGTAGGTGGTGATTGTGTGTGGCTCATCAGGGTGAACGCCAGACGGAAAGAGGTCCACGAGGAGAGTGAGCGACCCAAAGAACAATTTGTGCCACCTGTCTACAAGTGTCGTTCCCTGAGGGTGAAGGAGGGTTGCGTACGCCATCAATTTCTAGCCGATTTACATCCGAAAGCAAGAAACAATTATTTTGCTTCTTTCTTTATTTGTAACATAAGTTCGAACCAAATTTTGGCCTTGCGGCAATCGTCAATTCTGGCTTGCACAAAAGTGCTGCATTAGATGGGCAATTTACTTTATTTCAAAGTTTTTTTCAACAAAATTTTCAACAGATTTAAAGAAAAATAGAAAACATAGTGGATGCAAGGGGGTCTAGCATTTCTAAACAAACTTTGGACCGGTGAACACGAGACAAACATTTGCTTGCAAAAGCAGTTGTCAAAAAAGTTTCGAAAGGTTTCAGAAAGCTTTGAAAGCATGTAGGATGCATGCCGGTTTTGTAGTAACAAACACACCGTAGGCCTGTAAACATGTGACACACATGTCACGAAAAGATTTTAGGCAGAAAAGGTTCCCAAGATTTCAGAAAATATTGAAAGCATCTTCCATGCATGAAACATTCGTACCACTCGGTATTGAGTTCAGTGACTTTAAGAAGTGATGAAATGGCCGTGATGGTGGAATTAGAACCCGAAAATTTGCACACGAATGAGCAAGAGCAAGATTTCAGCCTGTTGTGTAGAGGGGGGGCGAATTCAGACCTTTTTAATTACGAATTTTACACTTTTGAACGCTTTTTAGAAATAGAATCAAAGTAAAATAAAATAGAACAGCGTGTTAATGTGGGCAAAAGTGGGCAAAAAAGGGAGCCAAATGGGCAACAAATAGACAAAAAAAGAAGCTTGCTCGGTACAAACAGTAATGTCAAAAAATATCTTTTGCACATGTGCACCAAAATAACTGGGTATGAAATTGCGATCTTTACTATAGATGTGAAGCAAAAATTACCAAACGTCAAAATTAGCAAAAGCGGCCTATTTTTCGGTTAATAAGCTTCATTTCACGCCCGGTAAATTCTCGCACAATTCCCGCCGCCGTGTGACATGCCGTAATTGTCATTGCCTTTCGGTGCTGCTTCCTTTGCGATTATTTTGCAACAATCAATGTAAACATACAGAATACAACTTATTTTAGTTATCCTGAACACCAGTCATGAAAATTGCAGACTCGGGCACAAGTAGTTCCGATGTCTAACACAGCTGCTGCCCAATTAGGTCCAAAAACCTGTTGTACAGCCGTGTACGTTGATAAAATGGGCAGCGAACTGCCGGAAAATCTGTGAAAGTTTGCCAGAAGTCTACCGCCACACGCCTCCGTTCAGAATGTGGTGCTAGAAAAGGTCTGGGTGCCAACCAAAGTGTGCCGGAAAAGGTATGAGGTCTGAACAAAGTATGCCGGAAAAGGTGTCTAGTTTGCCAGTAAGGTATGAGGTTTGACCAAAGCCAGCAGGGTGTGACACTTTGCCAATTAAGTTCACTCCCTGTGGGTAGCGACTGAGCTTTGTGTATTTGTAAAATTTACATGCATGTATTGGGTTACCTTTTTATCTACTGTTTTGTCTCCGTTCGCTTCCGCTTGTAAAATGCTTTAAGGCACTTCAGTCATTCGAAAAAGAATGCAACAATGGCAATGTTGGTGTAATTTGTCAATTGGATCCATGAACCAAATCAAAATAAAACTGAGCATAGCACATGAACCGGGAACAGTGTTTCTTCCCTTAGCCAGGAAGTGTCCTCATATAAGTGTAGCCCATCATTAAATTCTCTCCGTTTTCTTTCACAGTGGCAGTGGCCAATCAATTTATCAGCACTGAGTGTTTCCGATACATGCACAGTGTGGTGACAAAATTGATAATTTCGTGCCTCTTTGTGTTCTGTTCTTTTTATGCTTTTAATGTTACCATATGCGTGCCTGCTGCCAATTGTTTGCATCCAGATCAGCACTCTAAACTAGACATTTTTTCACCAACAGAGGATGAAAAAATAGACAAAGCACACAGCTACCATGGAAAAGGCAAATGCACAGCAGCTTTCTACAAACTGCTTATTTTTGCTCTGTTTGGCTTCTTTAATGCATCACAGAACAATGGCCGCAAGTCAGCTGGCTGCACAAAGAGTCGGAAGCTTCACCATCCAAACCCATCAGCCTAGCGTAAAGAGCTTCATGCTCAACATGGCATCGCTTCATCCTTCAGAAAAAGGAGCATCCTTCTCGAAATGATAAGCATCATTTCCGTGCATACACCTTAGCGCACGCCAAACGAGTATGATTGTTCCATTCGGCTTCAATGGACTTAATGTAGTGTTGGAATCGTCCAACAGCTCGATCAATGAAACACCCCGTTTCCAGCAGGTAATTGGTTTGTAGCTCGGACAGGCAAGGGTCAAATTGACACACCTAGGAAAAATTTCTGAACCACATGCTCAAGCAATCTCGTTCTTCTCGTTGTCCATCTGCATTGCACGGCGAGCTGTTTAGCCAAACGTACCCCACGTGCACTAAGTTTGGCATTAGTCAACAATTCTGCATGTCACGCGACTAACAACAATAAGCAACATTCTCTGCGCAGCAGCCGAAGTTGTACAAATGACTGATACTGCAAATAGCAAACTTTGCATGGTGCAATAGGGGACATAAAAAGCAAAGAGGCTATGCGGTAACGTAAAGGGCCCAAATTGTAATTGCTGCCTGAATTATGCAGCACCCCTACTGGGCAACCACTTTGGTGGCCGTACTTGTGCCGCATCTTCCCCAAACCGAAAATCACCGCCTTTTAACACAATACTACAAACTACACGCGTGCTATGTTTTATCGTAGTATCCCACCATGTGCTGCATGCGATGGTAGAGGAGGGAGAAAATGAGCAACAACGGGTCCCTGGAATCTTGCAAGAGCCATTCTCTCCAATGCGACAAATGTTGAAAGATATGGGTGGTTTGTTGCCCAGAATGAACAATAATTGTACAACTTTCATCTTGCCATTGACCGAAGAATGTTGTTCAAGTGTGCAGGTTCTAACATGCTTAAGGTTATAGATATCGCACAAAGTCGCCCCCCCCTTACTTTGGAGTTAGGGGGGGTGTAGGCAGAGGGGCATGGGGGAAGGTAGGGGGGGGGGTACGCGAGGCAGGTAGGGGGATAGGTAGGGGGAGGAGGTAGAGGGGGTAGGGGGGGGACCTAGGGGGGGGGGCAGGAGCGGGATGGGGTAGGTTGGGGGGAGGGGGGTGGTAGGATGATACACACAGAAGGCGGTGCACATACGAGGCCGCGCATACACAAAGCAGTGCACACACAAGGCCGTTTGTGGCCACCGCAGGAGTCACGTTATTCCAGGGGCCAGAGGCAAGGCCGTACACACAGAAGGTAGTGCGCACACAAGGCAGAACACAGAAAACGCTGTCTCTAGCCACGGCACGAGTCATGTTATTTAATGAACCACCTGCAAGGCAGTGCACACAAAAGGCGATGCACACACAAGTCGGAACACACAAAAGGCGGTCCGTGGCCACCGCAGGAGTCGTATTTTTTCAGGGGCCACAAGCAAGGCCGTACACACAGAAGGCATCGCAAACACAAGGCGGAATAAGGTAAGCTTACCTTCCCTACGTGCTCATTTGGATCAGGTACCCTTGAATTACCCAAGTGAAACCGTGGTTCAACCGAGTTCAACCGCGCACTTTCATTACGGCTTCCCCACGGTTGAACCCCTATCGTGGTACAGCAACAAATTGCTAAGTAGCAACCTGAAAACCGCTATTTTTCAGCCCTGCAAGAGATGCCAGACCCCCTAAAAAGAATGTTTTTGAAAACCTTCTTACCTCATTGGTGCAAAACACTGGAGACCTATTTCTCTTGGATCATACTTCACGGCGGTGGTGCTGTAGGTGCCAGTGGCCGCGGCTGTATTGGTGAAACCGCACGGCTTCACCATCAACTTTTCGTTAGGCGTGGTGACATACACCCCTGCGCCTTGTTTGGATTCCCTTTAGGAGTTTGGACCCTTTTTAGTGAACAACAATTATATGCAAGCCTACACTTGATTGTCAGTAGCTTGTTTCCTCATGGATTGCAGTAAAATGTAACCAGCTTTCGAGGTGGTTCATCCGCTGGACAGGCGCGCGGTTGCACCGGCTTCACCGGTTCAACCGCTGTTGCACGAAGCGGTACACAAAAAACACATCTTCACCTTGGGAAGCCAAACGTGACCAGTTCATTGTGCATCGCCACAGGCAGACGTCCCCATGCAATGCCTGCGTACGGTACGAGCACAATGCGCTGTCTAGACCACGCCAGAGGCATGTGGGGCCTAAGAGCATTAAACATGACCCAATATCGAGGATCCACAATGTTTCCCCATAATAAATCACGCCCCCAACGTATCTATGCAGGACGAGAAGGCCCATTTGCACAAAGTAGGGCACTGGTAAACAGTTCCCCCCCCACAAAATCACCCAGGGCTATTTTCCCCGTAAGGGGACTGTCATCCTTTGGATGCGTATGTACAAGCATGGGATGATCGCCCACCCCATGGACCACTGCGAGCGCAGTGTAGGTTAGTTGGGGGAGTACACTTCGGATGTGTGCGTTCACGCGCCAAACCAAGTCCGGATCCCTCCTCGTTTGCACTGCAACTTGCACACGGTGATGCCCCTGCACCATTACGGCCCCCCACAACTGCCTACGGTACCGTGCTCCATGTCGCTCCCGCCACTGCCACCCCCTCATTCCCTTGAGGCACGTGAAAAGTCAGTCGTTTGGGAGTGGCTCTTCCTTCACGTGAGGCACTGGTGCACCAACCTCTGGGGCTGCCTCTTTGTTATCTTCCTGCTTACATGCAGGCATTTCCTTGTCCTTCGGCGCTCCACCGACCTCCTCAATCTCCTCTTGACCAACCGGGGCTGCTGGTGAGTCCTCCCCACTGTCCTTGTGCTCCTGCACCCCTGGACCAGCAGACTCCACCTTTTCCTCTTTGACCACCTGTTCTTCACTCTCCTTTGGCTCTGGCACCTCCGGCGGACTAGGCACAGGAATGTGCTTCTCAGTGTCCTTTGGCTCTGGAATCACGGGCGGCGTCGGCACAGGAACCCCATTGTCACTGTCCGTTTCCGCTTCAGCTTCCGGCGCGGGAGTGACCTCCTTCTCCTCGAGTGGACTGTACGAGGGGGAGTCCTCCATTGTCTTCTTGCCCTCCTCATGCATCGCTTCCTGTTTCTGGGCGCGGCGCTCTTTCAACGCCTCCTCGGCAGCGTGGGGGTTACTGAAGCTTGTGCTGTCCTTGACTGCAATAACTGGCCACGTTGTCCCAGCTGCATCGCCCTCCTCCTCCCACTGCGGGGGAAGGAAGACCAATTCTTCCCCCTTTTTGGGCCGGGGGTCCCCCTTCGTGGCTTTCCCCGGGGTACCCACGGCCAGACGTGGTTCGCCATCAGGACCGTCCACAATGACCCATCAAGTCGGCGTGTTGGCCGCCCATCCGAACCGCTGTCGCAGCTGTTTGCGCGTGTCCTCAACTGCCCGTCGTCGTTGTTGGGCTTGATCCAGGCTCTGCAAAAAGGAAAAAATAGTGAAACCGTGGTTCAGGCGGTTACAGCGTGCGGTTGAACTACACTTCACCGGTTCAACCTTGCACACCTCCAGAGCTGACGCTTGCGCCGAGTCTGCCCTGATCGCTTTCTCCTCGTCGCCATCCTTCGATCCCGCAGCCAACTCAGTTGCCAGGGCCTTCACATCCTGCACCGTGTCGCTGGGGAGCTTGCCGGAGTCACTCTTGGAACTGGGGGCCGGAACCACCTTCTTCTTCTTCTTCTTTGGGATATGCTTTGCGGCTGGGACCCATTCGTGCTCTTCAAAAAGGGGGTCTGACTCGTCCGTCTGACTGTTGTCGGGGGCGAACTTCCGCTTTTTCAAGGAAGCACCGCTGCCAGTTTTGGCTTTCTTTTTCGGCTTCTTGTCGCCAGGGACTTGGGCCTTTGTGGGCGGTGCTTCAGCCTTTGCACTTGTCCGCTTCTCCTTCAGGAGCTCCTTCCGGGCGGTCTGAAACAGGGACTTCGGAACCACTTTGCTGCCGGGGATGCTCGTCTCTTCTGGTGCCGGTGGTGCTGGAAGATGTGGAGGCTTGTGACGCGTTCCCGTGGGGGGCCGGCCACGGGACGCTGCGGTGACACGCACAGGTGAGCAGGCAGGCAAAGCACTACGCTCACAAGGGCATCAATACGCTCGTGTCATGTGACAAAGCGTTTCAGGATCCTTGCCACTCTGCAACAAGGGAACGAAAGTATGTACAGCAACACATCAGGATATGTACACATGGGGTTAAGACTGGACTGGGGTAAGGGCATCACAGGACAATAGACACTCTATCCTAACTTGTATCCCAATCCCAGGTCCGACCCTCTCAGTGGCTGGTGGGGGCGGGGGCTCAAACACACCCCATGCCCTGCTCAGTCCGGACCCTGAAACCCTGCCAATAGGGGGGGTGTCCCGCTCAGCCACGGGCGAGTTCCTGCTAACCAAGGGGCTCCAAGGCCAACCGACAGTGGCTCCCTATGCTCCCTTAACGGCAGGTCCCAACTCCACTCTGAGCCAGAGATATGGCCCCGCCATTATCCCTCAGGAGTTGGTAGCTGAAAATGGGCTGTTTCAGCCCAAACTGATATTAGCTCCAAAATTCCCAAAATTGACCCCTCGTCCGGACCCGCCAGAGGTAGGGACGAGGCAACTGACCCTATGCCCTTTGTGTACGAACTCCCTGGAGCCCTCACCCAACTTGGTTCCCTCTGAGGTCCCGGCATCAGGGCAACACGGATTCGTCAAGTGGGGTCATGATGCCAAAATCACCAAAATTGGCCTCATTCCAACGCGTGGCTCGCCCGGCCCGGGCAAGGCCAATGGCTCACAGGGTAGGAGGCAGGACCTAGGACTTATATCTGAGTGTACAACTTGGAGTTAGGTCCGGGCTCCCTGTGGGCTTAGAGAAATGGGGCCGCCAATTGACCACACGGAAGGGGGAAATTGGGGTCCCAAAATGGGGTCATTTTGGCTGCTCGAAATGAACCAAAATTCGGGGTGCTCCCAATAGTATATCTCCACGCCGGCTTGGAGATCGGATCCGCCATTCCATACGCGATCCACCGGGAGTCCAACGGAGACTCCCATACCCTTGGCTCTGAGAGATCTCCATG
This sequence comes from Eutreptiella sp. 'Long Island Sound 2002', assembly GCA_964036045.1. NCBI lineage: Eukaryota > Euglenozoa > Euglenophyceae > Eutreptiales > Eutreptiaceae > Eutreptiella > Eutreptiella sp. 'Long Island Sound 2002'. The sequence goes on from OZ038394.1 coordinate 15,329,057, forward strand.
CTACTTGGCGTGGTGACGATCCCAATTGGGTACACAAATGCAAAAATGGCAAAATTGTCCACACTCACTTTGGGCTAGCACCTTAACGAAGGATGCTCCGCTTCGCCCACGTGGTGTGTGAACCATGGGGACCAATATACATAACACCCATGTCATATATGGTCCATTGGTCCATGCGTCCGGCGTGCACGGGTGGGCTCAACATAGTGCACGGCGGGCAGCAAAAGTGGAAAATTGCTCAAAATGGCCAAAAATGCGCACACTCGTGGTTGGGGCAAATGAGGCATATGCCCGACTCGGACCGGAGTGTGCCATAGGATTGGTATCAAGTCATATGTGTCCAACATATCTTTTGGGCGTCGCCCAACTCCTCCGGTTTTGGGAATGGCAGGGTCGCCAAGTGATCCCATGATTTGGGATAGTCCCAAATCGCCAACATGGCGGCCACGGTACGCCAAGCCCAAGAGGAGTTACTCGCCGGGTCCAAGATATGTTGGGCACCGAAGTATGTACCCTCATAACATACTTGGGTCATGATGTCAATAGAGCGGAACGTTGAGATACATGGTCGCCACTTGACATCATGACGAGCCAAAAATGGCAAAATTGGCGAAAGGACACGCAAAAGTGCCTTGAAAGCTACACAATTATATTATAATATCTTCGGCATGGATCGTGCAATCAACTAATCCTTCTAAACACAATGACTTGACACCAATGACCTTCGATTCCACATATGTGCTCCACTTGGGGCGCCTTGAAAGGTTACGCGCGCTACTTCCCAAGTGGGCACATGAAAATATGGAAAATTGCAAAACACACACCTTGCTCCCAACGCATCGCTTCGGGTTCACCACACAAGCTTCCCTTCACGAAGGTTAGGCTTGCAATTGATCGTAGGGAGTATGGAGAAGGGGCTTGCACAATATGAGGTCCATTGGCGGGCTTGGCTTGGAGCGATGGACCCGCCGAATGGGCACGCAACACAACACAAGGCACATACTCCATATTGCCCAAAAAGGTAGCTCCCCCCACGATATGTCATGCCCCTCCAAGGGCATAACTTTGTGTCAATCGCCCATAGGAACTCAAGGAGAGTTCCTATGCAACACCAACACTTGCGCGCTACACTCGAAAGCTATCTTAACGCACGCAATATCATGGCCAAAGAGTTATAACGCAAACTCTACCCTCTTGACCATGATCCATTACATTAGCGCGCACGTGTGGAGACGCAAGGCATATAATGCTTCCTAAATTACGTCGGGAGTATTGTGAATACATCCCACGTTTCCTTGTTGTCATTTCTCGCAAGCAACACGAGATATGACCTTCACAAGTGGCCTCACGAATCAACTTTGTTTTGCCCATATCTTTAAGACAAATGGAGGGCAGGATAAAAGGAAAGTTGATTCGTGCATAGGGAAGCACATAGGTCCACTCGAAAGAGGTCAAATCAAGTGCGGGGATGTCGAAGTCGAAAATCCGATTTCGACATCCTGAAAAATTCGGATTAAGGTTGCGAGTGTAGAATGTGAAAATTGCGGATGCATCAACGCAATTCCTGAAGACTTTAGAGCCTTCGTCACGGATAGCGTTAAAATTTCCATTATAAACAGTTAAACTGGCGGTTACGGTAAAGTCGCGATCCAACCGCCAGCAGTCAAAACAGTGAGTATCAGAACGGAAGCGTAAAAATTGACGGAAACAATATGAAAATAAAACCCTGTTGATTCCTGATGTTCTGATACACAAATCTCCGCTGGCGGTGCATCGGTTGCCGATGCGGGGCTTTACGCCTTCCGTACATGGGGTTAGTGGACCGGAGACCGGTCTTCCCTTCCGTACTTGGGGTTAGTAGGCCGGAGACCGGTTGTATGCCGTAACCTAGCCATGGGGTTCTGGGTACCGCTTCACCCCCCTCCTTAGAGCAAACCCTGGGGGGGGCTCGATAACACCCATGCATGGCAGCGGGTACCCAGGACCATCCCCTGAAGGGGGGGGTGTCACACCCTCACTTCAGGCTGACTCAGGTGAGGCTGCTCAAATCCCACAGTAAGATAGGTATGATGCTGTAAAAGCTTGTAGCACATGTATAGTATCAAGTATCAAGTTCCGGGTCCTGGCGGCGATTGTTCGGCATCCAAAGGACCCGTTAACCCATACCAGGCGCACCGGGTGCCGGCTGCTACGGTCACCACCACAGTGGCAGTGGCATACACGGCCAACATAGGCGACACACGACGACCGAGGTGGTCCCACAGGTCGAGAGCGACCACAAAGATCCATCCGGCTACCCCAAGCTTCCCAAGGCCCGCCGACTGGGGAGAGTCCCCACGGGTCCTTCCTCGGGCGCACCATGTCCATATCCATACGACGCGAGTCCAGAGTGATACAGCCGAACTCCTTAAGGGATCTTAAGGGAGCTCCTCCTGAAGGGATCGGGCATCAAGGCCGTCTTTTCCCTCGCCCTATTACCACGAAGGCCATACATGAGGGAGTCCTCATGCAGTGTGGGCGGAAGCGCCGACTCCTCAAACCACCAGTTTCCCAGGCAGACTGACCGAGGTCAGGAGCACCGGAGGCCGCCATCCGACTGCAAGTGCGTCTGCGAATCGGTAGGCTCACACTGGGACTGACAGTGGCGGACCGCTGGGAGTGTAGTCAGGCAACTGGGCTTCCTGCCTGGCGCCATCAGGATCTCCACACATCACAGCGAATAGGGCAACACGGTATCACGAGCACTCAACAGTAGAATCTGTACTCAGGTACTGGTCCAGGATGGACCAGGCTGTAAGAACATGTACACGGCGACTCAAGGCGCCTTGGTATACGATTCGCATCCCGTCGGAGGGGAAAAACAGTCCACACTCCGGTGATGGGCTGAAGACAGCAACATACAGATGCACATATCCTGGAGGGCAGAAAAAGTAAACAATAATCGGGTAAACAGGCGTGTAAACACACTCTGGACAGAGTGCCAAACCACGCCCTGGTTGGGATAAGGCATATGCAGGAGGGTGGACAGGAAAACGCCTGAGTTCAGGCCATATATAGTCTCGAGACACACGTCGACTGGTCTGGACTCCGCAAGTGCCATGGAACTAGACCACACACCAAAAATCGCAATGCCGATGACAGCGGCATTCGTTGCGCAACGTCGTATGGGCTTCAAGGCCCCAAGAGTTCAGAAAATATGAAGGTCAGTCGCCCTACCTGGTTTCCCAAGGATTCAGCAGGGGGGGGGAGTGACGAATAGAAGAAGAGAGGGGCCATCCTCCTCTGGATTCAGCAGGGGGGGGTATATGGCCACTCCGATGGCAGGTCACCGAAAGATGAGAGAGCAAGCAAGTAAGGGACGATCCGTCGACCTCACAAGCGCTCAAAATGCATCAGGGGAGAGCTCAGGGCGCTGATCAGGCACCCCTGGCTGCAATCGCCCGGGTGAGTGCTGCCAAGTCCGAAACGTGGATCTTGGTCTTGTGCTTGCGGATGTACTCCATGAAGGGAGTATTGACCCGCGGCACGAACGAGGAGACGGGTTCCCAGGTATCGTGGGACGGCCCATAGCCTCGCCAACGAACCTTGAACTCCAGACCTCCGGGTGCCGAGGCTTTCGGACGCTGAGCCAGGATCTTCTCGACAGTATAGTCGTCCTGCTCAGCATAGTCATCATCCGAATCAGCCTCATGTGCGGCATAGCTCAGGGACACATGTTGGCCACGGAGGTCGGGTTCCCGCACACGGAGTTGACTCTCGTGGCGCTCCCGGAACTGTCCGTCACCCACCTTGATGCGGTAGGTGTCCTCACCAATCCTGCGGACCACCTCTCCGGGTGTGAACCAGGTTTTGGTGCGGTGGGTGCCCATGGGGCGGGGTCTGATCACCCACACCGGGTCTCCCACCCTGAACTTCCGCGCTGTCGAGCTCGGGGCGGACTTCTGACGCTCAGCATGCTCCTTCTCGAGCTGCTGGCGGATGTCCCGCGCCGTTTGCTGTTGCCGCGCGAAGAATTCCTTGGCATCCATAGCCATGCCATCACCAGACAAGGGAAGTCCCCTACCCAGGGGGTCCCTGCCGAACAGAATCTGGTGAGGGGACAAACCGCCCGGAGTGGGGGTGTCATGATGGGCCTTCAGAGCAGGCCACATCTCCTCAAACCAGTTCCGACGTGGATTGGTGATGTGGATCTTGCGCAGCTTCTCGAACAGCTGCCGTCCAGCCACTTCAGCACGGCCGTTAGACCGGCTGAGATAGGCGACGCTCTTGGCATGACGTATTCCCATGAGGGAACACATAGCCTTGAACCAGCCACCAGTAAACTGGGGCCCTCGGTCACTGCAAATGGTGCGGGGGATGTCAAAGACGGTCAGCCAATGACGAATCATCATGACTGCCACTTCCTTGGCAAGCAACCCCTTTTTGCGTGCTGGAACGGCTACAACGTAGCCGCTGTGGCGGTCCACACAGAGAAACACACAGTCAAAGGTCTCCTTGCCAATGTGCACTTCGAGCATGGAGAAGACGTCCATGGCCACGCTCTCCATGGGCTGGTCAGGAACCGGGGTCCATTGGGGTTCCCCCTTGACGTTCCGGTTGTCGGGATTGCAGGCCTGACAGACCGAGCAACCCTTCCTGACCTTCTTGATGGCGGTGTAGAGAACGATATGGTCGATCTCGAACCGACGCTGCATGTAAAGAGCTTGCTTCTTGACCCCTGGGTGCAGCATGTGGTGGTGCCAAGCTTCACACAGCTCGAGCACCCGGGACTCCGGTACTAGCAGCTTACCATTCCGGTAGACCTTGCCATCTTCCTCGGTCAGCCCCTTTGGCCACTTCTGCCCGTCGTCAGGGTCGGTCACAGCCCTATACTCGGCCGCAAAGGCCTCAGACTTGGCGTAATCGTCGGTCCAGTCGTCCTGGAGGCAAGACTCCGGGAAGAGGTGCTTGTCGGACTCAGCTCCCTCAGGGGCGAGTACACTGACCGCTCTGCTCACCCTCGACGCGAGGGGGGCATCTGCAGCCATGACGACGAAGCATTTAGCACCCTCCTCCTCCATCAGGCGCTCCATTTCGATGATCCTCTTGGCTTCAGCGGTCTCAGCCTCATCGCCATGGGCAGAGATATCCGTCATGCCCTTGCTGGCGGGATAGGCCCACCTACTGAGACAGTCCGCCACGGTGTTATCCTTTCCAGGAATATACACAACCGTGAGGTCGAACTTGGCCAAGGTCTCATGCCATCTTGCCCGTCGGGAGGCGGAACCTGAGGGGGTGTCCACGTGCTCCTTGTGCCACGACTGCAGACTCTGATGGTCGGTGCAGACGGTGACGGGATGGAGGGCTATGTACCCAGCCCATTTCCTGAGAGCCATGACGATGGCATACGCCTCCTTTTCACGGGGCGTCCACGTCCGTCTCTGGCCTTCCGCCAGGACTCGGCTCCAGAAGGCCACGGGCACGTGCCTCCCGTCGTCAAGCACTTGCTCCAACACAGCGCCAATGGCGTAGTCGGAAGCGTCGGTGCGCAGGACGAACCCTCGGTCGGGATCCACGAGGTGCAGACCCACTGCGGATAGCAGCGCCTGCTTCATCCCCTCAAAGGCACGGTCGGACTCAGCTGTCCAGACCAGAGCCTTCTTGGACCCCTTCTTGGTCTCCTCTCGGTTGCCCTTGAGCATGGTCGTCATGGGGGCTGCATACTCGGCATACATTTTGATATACCCCGAGTAGTAGTTGCAGAACCCCAGATACGCCCGTAGCTCAGAGACCGTCTTGGGCTTTTCCCAGTGCTCGATCGCGGCCACCTTGCCAGGTATGGGCTTTCGCTGCCCGTTCCCAACTACGTGGCCAGCGAAGACCACCTCGCTTACCGCAATGGTGGCCTTGTCACTGCTGCCCGTGAGTTTGTGCCGAACCAGGAGGTCCAGCACTTGAGTGACGTCCCTTTCATGTGCCTCCAGGAGCTCCTCGTAGCTCATACTGGGGTCCCCGGACGCGATGATCACGTCGTCCACGAAGGGGTCCGCACAGTCACGCACCGGCTCAAGCAAGTTCTCCAGCATCCGCTGAAAAGCCGCATTGCCGTTGGTAACGCCCATGGGCATCACCTTCCACTGGAGAGGTCCAAGTGGGTTGCTCATGGCTGTGCAGGCACGGGACTCCTCGGCGAGAGGCATCTGATGATAACCATGTTTCAGGTCAATCACCGTGAAGATCCTCCGCCGGTGTTGCTTTTGCAGCATGTCCTCAATGAGGGGCAGCGTATAGCTGTCGTGCTGCGTTTGGGCGTTTAGGCCGCGGTAGTCGACCACGAGCCGCCACTCACCGGCAACCTTCTTGGGGACGACGAAGCAGGGAGAGGCCCACTCGGAGTGGCACGGCTCAAGCCAGCCTCTCTGGATGAAGTCACGGAGGATCTTCTCCATGGCCTCTTTCCTCTCGCCCGTCAGGGCAAACTCCCGGTGCCGATACACACGGGGGTCCTGCTTCAGTCGTATCTTGGCCTCGCCATACGGTCCACGCACCGGTGGGGGAAACACAGGCTTACCGCTGAAGAAGGTATCACCATACCTCTGCTTCAGCCTGGCCCTCAATGCCTGAATCTTGGGGCAGTCATCGGACTCCGCCTTGGCTTTTCCGGGCACTTGAACCACGGAGCTTACTTGAGGGGTAGCGACCCCGCTCGGTTTCGGCTCAGGTGGTCTTCCCAGGTTGCCCAAAGGGCCATCTCTGGTCTTGCCTCGGAACAGATCGCCGTAGGTGGGTGGGTTACCGCCAGGCGGCTCGTCCTGGCTGGACATGTGATCCAGCACCTTCTGAACGAAGGTGTTCCCTTCATAGGAACCGGAGACGATTGAGTCCACTTCCCACCAGGCTTTGTCCTGGCCTTTGCCCTCACGCTGGTTTCGCCAGTCGTGAAAGGGCTGATCCATATACCCCTGAACCAGATCCCACTCCTCTTCAGTGAGGGGGTCTTCCGAATCCGATTCTTCGATGTCAACAGGGGGAACCGCAAAGCATTGCCGCCAGGGCTCTGCTATGATGCGGTTGACACACACGAAGTCCGTGGCGTCGGCCTGATCAAGGCCCCCATCCACATAGTAAAATTCCGTTGGCCATCTCTGGGGTGGCATGGGCTGTCCCTTAGCGTCCTGATAGACACTCTCTCCAGCCGGTAGGACGACCTTGTTTAAGGTCATGTTGGTCAATGAGGCTACCCAATGTCGGGTACTCTCCTCCTCGGTGCATCCCATAGGAACAACCAGCACTGCCTTGGAGCGGTCCTTGCGAATCTTCGCTATCGCTCTTGGAATGTCCCAACGTGGGCAATGGATCCACATCAATCCCTGATGCGGACCCCAGTGCTACTTCCACGCGGAGTCCTGTGCGCTCCAGTACTTCTCACAAACCCGAAGATGGGCGGAGGTTCCTGAAGAGAACGCATCCAGGGCCAGATCCGAAGCTCCCAAGTCCGCGACAACTCGGCTCGCCACTTCCGGCCTTACGCCGTACTCCTGGTTTGCAGGACCAGTTGGCTCAGTGTCCAGCGCGGCCACTTCGAGCTGATTGCGTTCGGGGTGGATCCATTGGCATTCCACATGGTGCTCAGGTGACGAAAACCACGAGAGTTGGTCGTCCTGGTACAGGGTCATGGAGGCCTGGGCCGGGAGGACGCCGGAGTCCGTCTCCATCATGAAGTCGTACCCAACGATCATGTCCCAGTCCATCTCGGCCTCGTAGAAGCGACCGTGCAGGAGGATTTCCTTGCCCAGGTCTGGGCGGCTCAGCTCACGATGGTTCACGAACGGCAGCCCAATGGCCGCTTCCTTCGTGCCTCCCACCATGTACTGGCCGTTCGCCACCTTCAGCCTGACAGGTTTCCGACTGTCGGTCAGACACTCTGGCGGAAGTAGGCCAGCCTTGACCAAGCTGACTTGAGCTCCCGTGTCGACCAACACGTCGAAAACCTTTTCCACTTCCCCGCACAAGGCACGGACCTTAAGATGCAACTGCCGCTCGCGACCGACACGGCGCACGGCGTGCAAACTCAGGATCTCCGGCCGTTCCAGAAGCTCAACAAGCGACTGGTGCAGGTCGTGGACAATGGGCTCAGGCTGCCCATCTGCAGCATCCAGCTGCGGTCCGGGTGATCCTCCGATACTCTCGGAAAGATCTTGTAGTACATCAAACACATTCTTGGTCGCGAAGGACGGACGGGTGCAAGGGTTCGTGCCTTCACTTGCCCTCACCCCGCCTCCGCGACTGGGTGCCGGACCGGGCCTTCCGCCCGCGGCAGTCCCCTTGTGCTTATCGACTCCCAACTGGGATGGTTCGGCGCTTCCCACGTCACCATCCTGCGACCGCCCTAGCTGGGGCCCTTGGCTGCAGGGGCTCCGCTAGGGGCCGTCGGTTGTGGAAGAAGGGGTGTTCTCCTCCGCATCAACCTCGTTGACGCCCTTCTTCCTTCTTTCGCTGCGAGTAGGCTTCTTGTCCTTGTCCTTGTTCTGGTTGTTCTGGTTGTTCTCCTTGTTCTTGTTGTCCGACCTGGGGACCCAGTTCCTCTTGATCTCCTGGATCTCCTAGGCCAACTCGGTCCCCTGCGACACCAGCTTGGAGAGCTCGTCCCTGTCCACCTCCACCTTGGCTTCCCGGATACCCGCGGGCGCACGCTTCTTCGACCCGTGCGCCTTCTTGTAAGCCTCCGTGTCGGCCTTGTGGACGGGGCATGTTCGGTGGTCATGGTTGAAGCCTCGCTTCCTCCCATAGCACACGAAACAGCCCTGAGGGTGAGCTCGTATGAACTCCCCAAAGGACAGCGGAGGGTCGCCAATGCGGCGAGGGTCCCTCTTCTCCTGCTTCCTCCAACCCTGCTGCAGGGGCTTCCAGTTTCCCGGCTTGCTCCCCGCGCTCAGGTTCTTGGCCACGAAGGCACAAACGGCCACCTCGGCGGGCTCATCGTCGTCGTCATCGTCGACGAGAGTCTCATCGCCGCCGGCTCCCGCTGGGTCCATGGCAGCTTCCCCGCCAGGTCCATCGCCAACATAGTTGACGTCGCGGTCGCCGGGCCTCAACCCGCGGGTGTGGTGGGGGTTTCGGTACTCCTTGAATACTTCCTCGCCAACCCACTCCAGGATCTCGTCGCAGCTCATCCGCGCCGGGATGGCCTGCAGACGGATGGTCTGGCCGCTCAACTCACACTCGTCAAGGCGCCACATCGCGGTCTTCTCGCGATCGCCCGAGACGGTGATGAGGAGAGCGTTCCGCAGGGAGTGCCGTTTGACATCCCGGGCCACGTTCTTCTTCGCCCAAGCCACCACGTTCGTATGATACTCTTTGGGGAGCATCATCTTGACCGTGTGGTTGGACTTGGCCCTCTTGGATTCCTCCTTGGTGACCCTCTTGATTCATGCTTCCGTCAGCATGGAGAGCAGGCGAGCCTGCTCGTCACCCTCGTTCCAATCCTCCACGTTGCGGCGGTAGAGGGTGTATTTCCCTCAGAAGTCCCGCCAATCCCGCAGGCGGATCTCCCGTCCATCATGCTCAAGCTTGATGGACTTCCACCGCTTGGCAGCCACCTGCGGAGCGTCCACCCGCTCCTGCTCGTTGAGCCACTTCTTGGCTTCCTTGAGGGTCTTGATTTTCCCCTCCTTGGTCGCCATGAAGTATAGCTCTCCGAGCACTTCCGGCAGGCGGTACCTGAACCGTCTGAAGACATATCTCTCCGCATCCGCGTGAGGCATGTCTTCAGTGACGGTCAGCCCCCAATCGTCCAGCTTCTCCAAGAAGCGGTCGAGGTTGAGGGAGTTGCCGTCGTACATGGGGGGCTTGATGTCCTTCAAGTCTTCCCACACGGCGGCGTCCGCGGCCTTAGAGACCGTGAACGCCGGCCGCGAGGTCGACCGAGGTTCCCATCGGCCTCGCCCACGGACTCCCACGGCCGCCACGTCCATCTCCTCCATGGAATCCCTGTGGCTACGCCGCGGTTCCTCCATGTACGCTGAACCTAGATGTTCACGCCGTACTGCTTCCATGTACGCATCCTCATCACGGCGCTGGCGGCTGCGTTCAGCGGCCTCCCGTCGTACACCACGCGGCGGGCTGATGTCGAACTCCTCCAGGTCCAGGTCCAGATCCTCACCTTCGCCGACATCCCACTCCACGTCTCCTCTGGGGACCTCATCCCTGAGTCCACCATAACGTCCTCCAGCCATTGGGATTGGCACCGGGGCTGGTGCCGGGCGTCGGGGGCGTACAGGCGTCCGCGGTGGAGCACGGCGGTTGTGGTAGTCCGAGCTGAGCCACTCATCACGCCAATCCTCACTGCCACTGCCGGGCGGCACGCGCTCGTTGCGGCGGCCCGCGCTGTGGTGAGAGGGGGCGGTGAGAGAGGGGGCGCTGGCGCCGGGGCGACTCCTGGGGGCTCCCCCGGGGGCGTGGGGTCTGCCTGGACCTGGTCCGGGTCCCCAGCCGTCGTCCGACGAGCCAGACTCCAGGGGTGGGTGGTCGCTGCCGACGCTCCCACGGGCTTCCAGCGCGTCCAGCCTCTGCTGCAGGCCGCTGATGACCGTGTTGAGCTGCGTGGTCTCGGCCCTGGCGATGTCCAGCTCTTTCTGCGCGCGCGCGGCGACCCTGGAGATGCGAGCCATCTCGCCCTTGCCCGTGTCTACCTGCAGCTCGAGCAACTGGACTCTCCTGCGGAGGTAGACAATCCACCGCCAGGTGGTATCCGGGTCGCCGTTCCCTGGTGGGTCGTCGGGGTCCCCAGGGGGTCCTCCAGGAGGGCCTCCGCCGGGTCCGCCCGGTCCAGGGGGTCCTCCCCCGCCCGGTGGTCCGCCTCCAGGGGGTCCACTTGGTGGGCGTCCTCCAGGGGGTCCTGATGGTCCTCCGCCAGGGGGTCCCGGTGGGTCTCCGCCGGGTCGCCTCGGTGGGTCCGAGGATGGGCGCTTCTTCGTGATGCCGAAGTCCATGTCGTCATCCTCGTCCATGTCGCCCCACCTGGGCGTCTTGGTCTCGGAAGACTCCGAGCTCCGGTAGGGAGGAGGGAGATCCTCATCCTCACCTTCCGGCTGCATGGGGACGTCTCCGCCTCCTCCGCCCGTCCAAGCCACCACTTGGCGATGTCGGCGGCCTCGTTCATCCCCGTCACTGGCGGTGAAGAAGGGGTCACTGTCGTGGGGGTGGCCACCCGCTGGCCTCCGCGGCCTCTCCGGGGTCTTACCCTTGCCCTTCCTCCGTCGATGGGCGGTGGGGCCACTGCTCCCACTGCTGCCCGTGTCCGCCTCATCCAGCGTCATCCTGGAGGAGGTGTCCCCTTCGAAAAGCTTTCGAAGGGTCTCCACTCGTGATCCTCCCGGGGGAGTCTCGCGGCGGAGTTTGGCCTCTGCCTCCTCCATTGCGGCGGCGGTGGCTGCGGCAGCTCGCACTTCGGCTTCCTCCCGAGCACGGGCCGCCTAGGCTTCCCGGGCCTGCTGCAGCCGCGCCTTCTGCGCTTCCAACGCTGCCAGCTCCGCCTCCGTCTTGGCCTTCTCCTCAGCGACCTTCCGTCGCGCGGCCTCGATGGTGTCCTTCTTGGCGGCGTCCGCCTGGGCCTTGGCCGTCGCTTCGGCGTGGGCCCTTTCCTCCGCCTCCTTCTTTGCCCTCTCTTGGGCAAGCGCCTCTTCCAGCGCCCGAACCTCGGCCTCCCTGCAGGCAATGGCCTCCTGCGTCAGGCGGGCTTCCTCGTCGGCTGCCGCCAGCTCACCGTTGACCTGGGCAGTCGCTGCCCCATGGGCGGCTACGGCCGTGAATCCGGCCGCAATGGCCGCCACGGTCCGGGCGTGGATGGCCATGCCATGCGCCCACTCCGCAGCCTCCTCCTGGGCGATGCCGACGGCGCCCTCCACGGCAGCGCTGTGCTGCCTGGCCCGTTGCCGGACAACCCCAAGGTTGCAGGGCACCCCACAGACGCGCTCACAGGCGCGCGCCACGTCCCTGTCGGGAGCGACGCTGCTGCTGGAGCTGGCCTGGTCGGCCGGCATCCTCCCGCGGTGGGCCGACTCCACGTCGCTGCTGGGGCCTGCTGGGGCCTGCTGGGGCCTCAGGAGCAGCTGACGGGGCTTGGCCTTGGTCTGCCTGGCGACTTGGATGAAGTCGCCGAGGGTGGCGTGGCCGGGGTGATGACCACCATTGGCCTGTTGGGGACTGGGGGCTGGGGTTCCGCCCTTGGCGCCTTGGGCGGCTTCGGCGGCCAGGGACTCCTGGTACTCCCGCCACCTCCGGTCCCGCTTCCTGTCCCCGGCGGACCGCTTCTCCTTCCCCGGAGACGCGTTGCTGCTGCCCTGCAGCCTGCGCTCGCTCCCCGGTTCCGGGAAGTTCTTCTCGATCATGTCCCACATGGAGACGTTGATCGAGGCGCCCGACGGGTACTCGTTGGGCATCTCGTCCTCCTCAATCCCGTCGGGACGCAGGCCTTCGCCGGGCCTGTCCGGCCGGGTCCACGTCCTCCAGCGCTTGCGGCGGAAGCGGTACTCGTACCCTTCTGCCCGCAGCCACTCCTCCACTGCCCGCAGGCGGTCCTCCCCCATGTCCTCGCGGAGCTCGAAGCTCCCGGGCATGCCGCCTTCACACTGGGGGTGGCTGTGGCGGTAGTGCTGGTCCCAGACCAACCCACGCAGCAGGCGTGCCGCATGGGGGTGGGGCCGCGGCCACATCCTGCCCGCTTCCTGCCAATTCACCATGGCAGCGGGGGCGTAGTTGGTCTTGAGGTCCTTGGTATGCACTCGTTCAACTCAACGAACTGGTGGTGGTTGTTGAGGCGGGTGCTGCAGCACTGGACTGGGCGTGCGGCTGGTGCTGCTCAGCCGGTGGTTGTGGAAGTGGTTGACGCGGCCTTGCTGGTCGGCCGATGGGTCTGGTCTGTCCACTTCCTTCACGGTCGCGGCGCGGTCAGGGCGATGCTCTGGACGGCGCTGCTGGCTCCGTGACAAACTCGGCGCTGTTGCTGGATGGCGCTGCGAGCCGCTGCGCTGCGCCGCGAGCCGCTGCGCTGCGCTCCGAGCTGCGAGCTGCGCCGCGCTGCTCGGGGTTGGTGGCCCCGAGTGGCACGCGAGGGTTGGGTAACCCCGCGGCGGTGAAACGCTTTTGACGCGTTCCCGTGGGGGGCCGGCCACTGGACGCTGCGGTGACACGCACAGGTGAGCAGGCAGGCAAAGCACTACGCTCACAAGGGCATCAATACGCTCGTGTCATGTGACAAAGCGTTTCAGGATCCTTGCCACTCTGCAACAAGGGAACGAAAGTATGTACAGCAACACATCAGGATATGTACACATGGGGTTGAGACTGGACTGGTGTAAGGGCATCACAGGACAATAGACACTCTATCCTAACTTGTATCCCAATCCCAGGTCCGACCCTCTCAGTGGCTGGTGGGGGCGGGGGCTCAAACACAACCCATGCCCTGCTCAGTCCGGACCCTGAAACCCTGCCAATAGGGGGGGTGTCCCGCTCAGCCACGGGCAAGTTCCTGGGAACCAAGGGGCTCCAAGGCCAATCGACAGTGGCTCCCTATGCTCCCTTAACGGCAGGTCCCAACTCCACTCTGAGCCAGAGATATGGCCCCGCCATTATCCCTCAAGAGTTGGTAGCTGAAAATGGGCTGTTTCAGCCCAAACTGATATTAGCTCCAAAATTCCCAAAACTGACCCCTCGTCCGGACCCGCCAGAGGTAGGGACGAGGCAACTGACCCTATGCCCTTTGTGTACGAACTCCCTGGAGCCCTCACCCAACTTGGTTCCCTCTGAGGTCCCGGCATCAGGGCAACACGGATTCGTCAAGTGGGGTCATGATGCCAAAATCACCAAAATTGGCCTCATTCCCACGCGTGGCTCGCCCGGCCCGGGCAAGGCCAATGGCTCACAGGGTAGGAGGCAGGACCTAGGACTTATATCTGAGTGTACAACTTGGAGTTGGGTCCGGGCTCCCTGTGGGCTTAGAGAAATGGGGCCGCCAATTGACCACACGGAAGGGGGAAATTGGGGTCCCAAAATGGGGTCATTTTGGCTGCTCGAAATGAACCAAAATTCGGGGTGCTCCCAATAGTATATCTCCACGCCGGCTTGGAGATCGGATCCGCCATTCCATACGCGATCCACCGGGAGTCCAACGGAGACTCCCATACCCTTGGCTCTCAAAGATCTCCATGCTACTTGGCGTGGTGACGATCCCAATTGGGTACACAAATGCAAAAATGGCAAAATTGTCCACACTCACTTTGGGCTAGCACCTCCAGGAAGGATGCTCCGCTTGGCCCACGTGGTGTGTGAACCATGGGGACCAATATACATAACACCCATGTCATATATGGTCCATTGGTCCATGCGTCCGGCGTGCACGGCCGGGCTCAACATAGTGCACGGCGGGCAGCAAAAGTGGAAAATTGCTCAAAATGGCCAAACATGCGCACACTCATGGTTGGGGCAAATGAGGCATATGCCCGACTCGGACCGGAGTGTGCCATAGGATTGGTATCAAGTCATATGTGTCCAACATATCTTTTGGGCGTCGCCCAACTCCTCCGGTTTTGGGAATGGCAGGGTGGCCAAGTGAGCCCATGATTTGGGATAGTCCCAAATCGCCAACATGGCGGCCACGGTACGCCAAGCCCAAGAGGAGTTACTCGCCGGGTCCAAGATATGTTGGGCACCGAAGTATGTACCCTCATAACATACTTGGGTCATGATGTCAATTGAGCGCAACGTTGAGATACATGGTCGCCACTTGACATCATGACGAGCCAAAAATGGCAAAATTGGCGAAAGGACACGCAAAAGTGCCTTGAAAGCTACACAATTATATTATAATATCTTCGGCATGGATCGTGCAATCAACTAATCCTTCTAAACACAATGACTTGACACCAATGACCTTCGATTCCACATATGTGCTCCACTTGGGGCGCCTTGAAAGGTTACGCGCGCTACTTCCCAAGTGGGCACATGAAAATATGGAAAATTGCAAAACACACACCTTGCTCCCAACGCATCGCTTCGGGTTCACCACACAAGCTTCCCTTCACGAAGGTTAGGCTTGCAATTGATCGTAGGGAGTATGGAGAAGGGGCTTGCACAATATGAGGTCCATTGGCGGGCTTGGCTTGGAGCGATGGACCCGCCGAATGGGCACGCAACACAACACAAGGCACATACTCCATATTGCCCAAAAAGGTAGCTCCCCCCACGATATGTCATGCCCCTCCAAGGGCATAACTTTGTGTCAATCGCCCATAGGAACTCAAGGAGAGTTCCTATGCAACACCAACACTTGCGCGCTACACTCGAAAGCTATCTTAACGCACGCAATATCATGGCCAAAGAGTTATAACGCAAACTCTACCCTCTTGACCATGATCCATTACATTAGCGCGCATGTGTGGAGACGCAAGGCATATAATGCTTCCTAAATTACGTCGGGAGTATTGTGAATACATCCCACGTTTCCTTGTTGTCATTTCTCGCAAGCAACACGAGATATGACCTTCACAAGTGGCCTCACGAATCAACTTTGTTTTGCCCATATCTTTAAGACAAATGGAGGGCAGGATAAAAGGAAAGTTGATTCGTGCATAGGGAAGCACATAGGTCCACTCGAAAGAGGTCAAATCAAGTGCAGGGATGTCGAAGTCGAAAATCCGATTTCGACATCCTGAAAAATTCGGATTAAGGTTGCGAGTGTAGAATGTGAAAATTGCGGATGCATCAACGCAATTCCTGAAGACTTTAGAGCCTTCGTCACGGATAGCGTTGAAATTTCCATTATAAACAGTTAAACTGGCGGTTACGGTAAAGTCGCGATCCAACCGCCAGCAGTCAAAACAGTGAGTATCAGAACGGAAGCGTAAAAATTGACTGAAACAATATGAAAATAAAACCCTGTTGATTCCTGATGTTCTGATACACAAATCTCCGCTGGCGGTGCATCGGTTGCCGATGCGGGGCTTTACGCCTTCCGTACATGGGGTTAGTGGACCGGAGACCGGTCTTCCCTTCCGTACTTGGGGTTAGTGGACCGGAGACCGGTTGTATGCCGTAACCTAGCCATGGGGTTCTGGGTACCGCTTCACTTGGGGGCCTTTCCACTGCTCTCGGATGCTGCACCTGCTCCAAGTGGGCGGTCCCACACACTCTTGTAGAACTCCTCAAAGCTCTCTCCCACAGGACTTGGTTGGGGCGCGGTGGTGACTGCTGGACTGGACTCCAGGGGCGTTGACCTCTGCCGTTCTGGCGCAGGACTGCCTTGCCCGGCATTGCTCAATTCCCGCAAGCCCCGCTGCACGCCACGACTCATGCGGTCGACCACTTGAGCGGCGCTAGGGATCTGCCGATACCACACGTCCCACCACTCCACGATGGGCATGGGTGGCCATCGCCCGCGGACGACAATGCCAGGGCCACGCCGATCCACCACGAACATGTGCTCAGGCACATCACTTGCGGTCAACTGCAGAGAAAGCAAGGAGGCAGGTGAACCGCAGAAGTGGGGGAACGCGATTCAGTGTGTAGGAAGGTGACGCTCAACTGTGCACGGTTGAAGACGGTGAAGGCGGTTCAGCCACACGGTTGAACCCGCTGAAACAACGGTTGAACTACTGCACACCTGTTGCACCCCTTGGATCCCTTGAACCACACTTGGCTGCACGAATGGCGATGGTGCCATTGCCGTTGGCGCCGCTGCTGCCGTTGCGGCGCTTGCCTTGGCCTTTTTGTGCTTTCCCCCACCTGAGATGGTGGCGCCCATAGCCAGCATGCTGCTCGGAGTCGCCGTGTACCGCTGGACCTCCGATTCGTGGAACCAACCTGGTGGCAACTCCAGCGGGGCCTTGAAGAAGAAGCGTGGACCGTGTCCTGCGCTGTGACCACCGCCCCGGCCCACGGAATCCGCGCCAAACCAGGACGCGCTCCTGGCAACACCGCACCCCGCAGTGGCCCATATCCTGAACAGGGCATCCAGACCTGGTTCGTCCAGGGACATGTGGCCTTGGGGGTCGCTCGACAGGCCCACACGCAGCACCTACAATCAGAAAACGCACCACACAAATGCACATCAGAACATTCATAGACACAAAAACACACAGCAACGAAACGCAGCATGCGTCATATCAAAACATCCACAAAAGACCAAAAAGCACCAGCACAATCAACTAGCAAACAACAAGACAACAGCAGACCAACACAACGACCCCGAAACACACTCACACACAGACCTTCCACTCCAAAAACTCCCCGGCGCTCAGGCAATTCGTCTCCCAGGGGTAGGACTGGACCCCATCCTTGTCTTCTTGGCGTTGCTTCTTCATCCACAGCGTCAGGGCACGGCGGAACACGTACTTCGGCGTCACGTCAGCCAGCCACCGCCAATCAGGCGTCTGGGGCGCCAGGGTGGTGTCGGGGTTGCAGGTGTTGTGGACCACCACTTCTTCCTTCACCGGGAACTTGTCGGCCAGGTGGGGAGCTGGAGGCGCTGCCGCTGCTTGTGGTGCTGGCGCGGCAGGTGGATCGGCGCCTTGTCCCGTACCCAGTGCCCGCAGGCAGTCCTGCAAGGCCTTCCCCAAAGACTCGGGGTCCATGGCGCAAAGGCACCTGAGAGAAGCAGGGGTGAAACCGTGGAGAAGCCGGTTCAACCGCACGGGTGAACCTCCTGAACCACGGTTGAACCACACACACACCTCCTAGTTGCCAACTTCCAATTGAGCGTGCACTACGCGCTCATCTTCCCGTCGCCGCCGCCCGTCCCACCAAGGCATCTCCTTGTAGAGGAAGGTGCGCTGGTGCGCATGTCAGAGCATTGTCGCCACAAAACATGCCCCCCCCCCAAGGTTGCAAATTACCCAATACGATGGCCCCCTCGTTGCGGAGCCAAAGCAAGTAGGGTGATCGTTTATGGGGACATATAGTGTTTTGAAACCTCTTTGCAATTTGTGCACACCCTTGGACGAATGGATCATATGTCCACCGATAGATAGCGGTTAGCAATTCCCCCATGTCCTCAACGGTAGTGGTGACATGTGGTGTTAGACGCAAACTCTTTGCAATGGGCAACCAATTGGCAAACAAGTACCCTGTCTCTTCCCCATCGGCGAAGGACCGGCCTTTCAAAGAAACATTGGTCTTAGCGTCCTTTAGGAGGCTTTGAACCTTGGGTCGTTGTGGTACCGTCAACATTGTGGCTCGTGTGCGCACAAACGTTGTTAAGTATTCACCACATCGTATCACAAGATGAAGAACACACATGATGACACACCCTATACGGGCATCCACTTTTAATAGTGGACTTTCGATTCACGCTTTTGCACCAACACAACTAACTCCTTGTTTCCTATACTTTAGGAATTTTGCTTCAAGTGTTGTACTTCGTCGCCATTCACACCCTACCCATCTTTCTTTCTCCCTAGACCATGTCGCAAAAGAATAGATTGAACCAATTTCATAAAATGTTGATAGACCAAGTATATGACGAAGCCAAGGGCTATCGCCTCCAATAATGACAACCGTTCGCACCCAAAACCCTCGGAGCAACATGTAGCCACGGTCAAAAATTTGTTGTATTTTTTTTAGTGTCTCTCCAAAAAGGACACGCACAAGATCCGTTTCATGCTAACTTATGAGAGCAAGGTCAAGGGTCCAATTGTAGAGCAAAGTTCGTGCTTTTTGCATGTGGTTTGCAAAACCACATGCAATTTGGCACCATGACCTTGCTCCACATGGAAACCCATCACCACGCACTATAAGTACATAGGGGTGATCATCCCTAAATCTTGGGAAGTGCATTTCTTCTAGCACATCCCTTTGATCACCTATATATTGTATCCAATCATCCACATCCCAACGAACCCCATCTCTTCCATCCTTTATGGTCGTTTTTAGTACTTGTCTCTCACTTAACGTGGACCAAGCTTTATCCATCGTTGCATACGACGGAAAGCAATGTGTCCATGGGACGGTGCTTGCACGGGTTTTCTTCTCTTTGGCATTGGCCCACGAAATAAGCTTCTTGTACCTAGGGACGGTTGAACCGAGAAGTTGGGATAAAGTGCGCGGTTGAACCTGCGGTTGAATGGGTTGCCGTCATGGCACCAAAAAGCCTACAATGGTACAAACCACAAAGTATTCACATTTGTGACGCGGGCAACACGTTGCAACTCATATGTTCATGCTTTGGGCAACATTAAGCGATTATTTTGCCGTGCAAACGTTGTCATGAAGCACAATCACAGTTGTTCATTTGTGATAAGGGTTCAACCGCCCCACACCCAGGCAAGAGTCGCCCCCCCGGGCACCCTCATGCCGCCCCCACAGCGCGCAAAGCCAGCTCGCAAGAGCGCGCGCTGTGGGGCTGGTGACAGGTCCCCACGCCCGCACCCCCCCGCACCCACAGCCAGTGGGTAGTGGGTCCCGGCAGCCCGCCCAGAGGGCGGGCAGTCGGGGGTGGGAGAGAGCCCGAGCCCGGACGCACCACACCCAGGCAAGAGTCGCCCCCCCCGGGCACCCTCATGCCGCCCCCACAGCGCGCAAAACCAGCTCGCAAGAGCGCGCGCTGTGGGGCTGGTGACGGGTCCCCACGCCCGCACCCCCCCGCTCCCACAGCCAGTGGGTAGTGGGCCCCGGCAGCCCGCCCAGAGGGCGGGCAGTCGGGGGTGGGAGAGCGCCCTACCCCGGACGCCCCACACCCAGGCTAGAGGCGCCCCCCCCGGGCACCCTCATGCCGCCCCCACAGCGCGCAAAGCCAGCTCTCAAAAGCGCGCGCTGTGGGGTTGGTGACGGGTCCCCACGCCCGCACCACCGCGCACCCACAGCCAGTGGGTAGTGGGCCCCAGCAGCCCGCCCAGAGGGCGGGCAGGCGGGGGTGGGAGAGCGACCGACCCCGGACGTCCCACACCCAGGCAAGAGGCGCCCCCCCGGGCACCCTCCTGCCGCCCCCACAGCGCGCACAGCCAGCCCGCAAGAGCGCGCGCTGTGGGGTTGGTGACGGGTCCCCACGCCCGCACCCCCCCGCACCCACAGCCAGTGGGTAGTGGGTCCCGGCAGCCCGCCCAGAGGGCGGGCAGTCGGGGATGGGAGAGAGCCCGACCCCGGACGCACCACACCCAGGCAAGAGTCGCCCCCCCCGGGCACCCTCATGCCGCCCCCACAGCGCGCAAAACCAGCTCGCAAGAGCGCGCGCTGTGGGGCTGGTGACGGCTCCCCACGCCCGCACCCCCCCGCTCCCACAGCCAGTGGGTAGTGGGCCCCGGCAGCCTGCCCAGAGGGCGGGCAGTCGGGGGTGGGAGAGCGCCCTAGCCCGGACGCCCCACAGCCAGGCAAGAGGCGCCCCCCCCGGGCACCCTCATGCCGCCCCCACAGCGCGCAAAGCCAGCTCTCAAAAGCGCGCGCTGTGGGGTTGGTGACGGGTCCCCAGGCCCGCACCCCCCCGCACCCACAGCCAGTGGGTAGTGGGCCCCGGCAGCCCGCCCAGAGGGCGGGCAGGCGGGGGTGGGAGAGCGACCGACCCCGGACGTCCCACACCCAGGCAAGAGGCGCCCCCCCGGGCACCCTCCTGCCGCCCCCACAGCGCGCACAGCCAGCCCGCAAGAGCGTGCGCTGTGGGGTTGGTGACGGGTCCCCACACCCTCACCCCACCACACCCACAGCCAGTGGGTAGTGGGCCCCGGCAGCCCGCCCAGAGGGCGGGCAGGAGAGGGCAATCGAGAATAAATTGAACCAATTTCATAAAATGTTGATAGACCAAGTATATGACGCAGCCAAGGGCTATCGCCTCCAATAATGACAACCGTTCGCACCCAAAACCCTCGGAGCAACATGTAGCCACGGTCAATAATTTGTTGTCTTTTTTTTAGTGTCTCTCCAAAGAGGACACGCACAAGATCCGTTTCATGCTCACTTACGAGAGCAAGGTCAAGGGTCCAATTGTAGAGCAAAGTTCGTGCTTTTTCCATGTGGTTTGCAAAACCACATGCAATTTGGCACCATGACCTTGCTCCACATGGAAACCCATCACCACACACTATAAGTACATAGGGGTGATCATCCCTAAATCTTGGGAAGTGCATTTCTTCTAGCACATCCCTTTGATCACCTATATGTTGTATCCAATCATCCACATCCCAACGAACCCCAACTCTTCCATCCTTTATGGTCGTTTTTAGTACTTGTCTCTCAATTAACGTGGACCAAGCTTTATCCATCGTTGCATACGATGGAAAGCAATGTGTCCATGGGACGGTGCTTCCACTGGTTTTCTTCTCTTTGGCATCGGCCCACGAAATAAGCTTCTTGTACCTAGGGACGGTTGAACCGGCAAATTGGGATAAAGTGCGCGGTTGAACCTGCGGTTGAATGGGTTGCCGTCATGGCACCAAAAAGCCTCCAATGGTACAAACCACAAAGTATTCACATTTGTGACGCGGGCAACACGTTGCAACTCATATGTTCATGCTTTGGGCAACATTAAGCGATTCTTTTGCTGTGCAAACGTTGTCATGAAGCACAATCACAATTGTTCATTTGTGATAAGGGTTCAACCGCACCGTTGAACCACGTTGAACCACTTGTAGGCATGTGTGTATTATGCCACATACCTTCGCTTCGGCATCCCAAGGTCCAAAATGAGGCGCACAGCGTCGGATCCTGTTAAAGCTTTTTTTGTAGCCCTTTTTGTCTGTTTGGAAGCCCTCTGTGTGTTAGGCGTTTTGTCGTGCCGTTTGTGCAAAAAAAGGTGAAGAAGTCGTCCACCAGCTGTTGGTCCCCCCACCCGCTGTAGTGGTCGTTCACCACTTGCAGCCAGTGGTGGGACATTTTTTAGAAAAGGTTTGTCACGCGTCAGTTTCAGGTGGTTATGCAAATACTTCGTTCAGAAAAGCGCGCGCCGCTGGCGCAGCCGCCGCCGCAAGCGCTGGCGGTGGTTCAATCGCGGTTCAACCGCGGTTCAGCGGTTCAACCGCGCCCCTTCCGAGTTCAACCGGGTTAAACCGGGTAAAACCACTGTGTGAAGTACCTGATCCAAATGAGCACATAGGGTTACACTAAAAGCGGTTTGTAGCCACTGTAGGAGTCTTTAATTTAAGGGGCCACAAGCAAGGCGGTGCAAATAGAAAGCAGTGCGCACACGTGGCGGAACACACAAAAGGCGGTCTGTGGCCATCGCAGCAGTCTTGTTAGTGAAGGGGCCACGGGCAAAGCGCTACACACAAAAGGCGGTGCACACTCAAGGCATGAGACACAAAAGGTGTTCTGGGGCTAGCGCAACAGTCATGTTATTTCAGGGGCCACAGGCAAGGCGGTACACAAAGAAGGCGGTGCACGCACAAGGCAGTGCACACAAACGGCGGCGTGTGGCCACTGAGGAGTCATGTTATTTAACGGGGGCGCGGGGGCTGGCCCCTGCGTCGAGATAGGCGAGCCGTCTGTGGAGCGGAGCGAGCCGAAGGTAGGGGGGAGAGGTAGGGGGGGGAGGTAGGGGGGAGAGGTATGGGGGGGGTAGGGGGGGGTGTAGGGGGGGAGGGGAGTTAGATGGGGGGTAAGGGGAGGGGTAGGGCTGGGGGGTAGGGGGGGGTAGGTAGGGGGGGGAGGTAGGAGGAGGCGACTTCGTGCATAGTATCAAGGTTAGGATGACACCAGTAGAGAAGACTAACAAGTGCACGTAAGGCTCTCATCTTCTTGGTTCTGAGAAACGCTTGTGTTCGTGAAAGAGAAACTCCGTCCAACGGTAGTTGGAGCACTTTTCTGTTTGTGTCCATGCAACCCATACTGACCATGGTTGGCGATTTGGCGCTTGTTGAAACCCTAACCGTGTGCTTCTACGCCTTGCATTGTTTGACACGAGAACAGTCATACAGACAGTTGGTGGCACTTGGTTGACCGCCACCATTTTGGTCCATGACAAACTTCTGCCGCTTTAATGCCATTGATACCCTTGGTTGTCGTATGCGTCAATATCAGTGCTAGCGAGACGAACGGTTCCACCTCGTGAAGACATGCCTTAATGATTCGGAATCTGATGTATGTTGATACGCACGATGTGATAGCGTGGGAACGTGAGCCTATGTTGCCGAATTAGAGACGACACATGAAGCCAATGCATGCCAAGAAGTTCTGACCCTTTCCTTGGAATGGAAAAGTGTTGTGCAAAATAGCCACAAACCAACCCTAAAATAGCTCGGACATGATTGTCGAAGTCTCTTGGTTGTGCCATGCTAATGTCAAAATTGTTAGGTATGTGCATACACGGGCGGGTATTCATGAAACGAAAGGGTGAGTTGCTTATTTAGTACTGTAATCGTGCGATTGTGTTTGGTGCTCTATTTGCTTGGAGCTTTGATGCCCCAAAGCACCCTTACTCACACAAACCATGGCCATTTTCACCAAGGCGCACCCCATGATAGCAGCGTGCCAAAAAGGTAGATTTAAAAGGTACATGGCATTGACAAATTGAAGTAGAATGCAGGATTAGACATCCTAGACTTAGGCGGCTCAAGTCGCATGGTCAAAAACGACAGAAAAGGTAGGAAAATGACAGGTTTCAAAAGGCAGCAAATAATAATTGTTTCGATGGATATTTCTGAACTGTCGCGAACCAGTATGGCGAAATAAATATTTTTATAAGAATGACATGTCCCATGGACGAGACAGGGAAAATTATTGTTTTGTGAGCATTCTTTGCGCGAGGCCTCGCGCAAAGACGTTCATTTGTGTCAGATTCATGTACTACAGCACAACGCATTAGGCAGGTTGTCGAAAAATAGAACCCTGTCGTATTTATACGCGTAACTTAGTACCATTATCAGAATGGAGTGATAGAAATGGATCTATTAATGAATGAATTTCAATAATGGTGTACCCAAGAATCTTGAAAAGTACAAATGTCCCGAAACAAACTGTAGTTTCAAGCGCGAGGCCTCGCGCATGGAATGGCGCATGAGAAATATTAAATTTTTGGTGATCTTTGCGCGAGGCCTCGCGCAATGGATGTCATCAGCGCCCATAGAAACAAAAAATGGAACAGATCCGCCAACTACACAGCATGTGCATTCCCTTGATGCGGCGCTAATGCATGGGCGCCCATACAGGTCCCGCCGGCATCTCCAGTTTTCATACTGTGGTCACCGCTGGCTTCACTGCCCAACAGCGATGGTACCGCGCCGCAACTGGGTACCGACATTAGGATTAACTAGTCAAATGTGGGACCACCAGAAAGTTACAGTTAACGGAAAATGGTGCATGCGACAAGCGAATCATCAAATAATTGGTTGCGCGAAAACTGTGTGACAGGTTGATGTTTCAAAGCCAGAAAGTTTTTCAAATAGCGATTGATACGCAGAAACAGTTACGCAATTATTTTCCACAGCAACAATGCCCCTGCGAAAAGAGGTGGACCTTGAGAAGACAGTGGCCGCAGCATCTGGACTTTTCCGCGATGTCTGCTCAGAGGAACCGCCGTATCACACGGTAGAAGAATTGTGGGAAGGGCTAAAACAGGGGGACGAGGGCGCGCGATTGCTGTTTGTGTTTTTCCTGCGTCTGCGCAAAAATGAACGGACGCGTTGCAGCGTCGAAAAGGCGATTGCAGCAGAGGGCAAGAGATGGGTTGGTGTTTTGATAGAGGAGGCCTGGCGCCTTTATTTGCTGATGCGCCACCGCGCAATTCCATAGCAGGGAAAACCAAAGTCAGTTGTTGCGATAGAGGGAAGTAGGGCGCAGCGTGGCATTTTAGCAAGGTCAGGTTTGGCGCGATATAGCGCACCTTCAGTGAAGGAAAAGGCCGCAGTCAGGTTACAGACTACATGGAACAAAATACACCAGCAGTGGGTTCTGTTATGGATGGACAACTGGTACAACAAACAATTTACCACAAACCCTGACAAGAACGACAAAAGCCTTAACGCAACACCGTTGGCTGTGTTGCCCCTACGGGATCCACCACGCTACTGGCATGGTCATCCTAGCCTGGAAGAGCTTGAACGGCGTGTTCCTGTTGTTGCACGCATGCTGGGTAACACCGAGGGAACGTTTGCACGTATCCTGCGTGATCTAGGATTTGCAAGCATGCGGCCTGTTGTGCGAAACATTAGGGCACCGCTTGACATTATTCGCCCTGTGCCTGCCAAGAGACCACATTGGCGACCCCTTTGTTTAAGCAAAGAAAAGGTAAGCGGCAACATATCGCTTCTTAACGTACTGCAATTCACTAGGGACTTGGCGCAACACACTCGACCAGTTGTTCCTGTCTTATGTGATGAGAACATCCATTGCCGCATTTGTAAAATGATGTATGGTGAAAAAACAACGGGTAGGAATGCCCGGCTTTTTTTGCCCGCACCCCCTATATTATATGGTTTCTGGTACGCGTACAAATTTTGCGTTACACAAACATTTTGTTCATTTTGGCCGATTGTGACTTTCTTCCGTAAAGGTTTGCTGCGCAGCGGTGACACAGTCCCCTGTTTTCCCAAGCTGATCACAATGGAGATAACTGTTGGTGTACTGCTGTTGGGTATGGGCCCCCACATACGGCGCCTTAACAGAAAACGTCATTCCCTTGGGCTGGCACGTCCAGCAAATCGGCGAAGTCGCCTCCGGTACGCTGTGTGTAAAGCCACGCAGGTTCTGTTAACACAATACTGTCCTATGTTACTATGCCTAGGACACCTCGTTAGGCAGTGCAATTGGGCTGGGGAGACGGCAAACACGGGTTTTTTTGCTTCTGAGGGATTGCAGATCGTTATGTGTCTTTTGGACCGTTTGAACGTGGGGGACACACTTTTAAAGTACGAGCGCACTGTTGCAACTGCGTTATTGTGCCACACTGCATGGCACACAGCCATGCCTGGACAGGCTTTTGCCGAGGAGTTTTGTGAGAGTCTGCTCTCCAGCCTTGTGACAAAGAAAGGCCAAAACAGGGGCGCAGTGACAATTGAAGACGTTGACGATCTGTACCATCTAATCACTATCTGGAAAGAAGGTCACAGGGTGAACGTCTGCAAAATCCCCAATTCCTTTGTCAATCCCGTGCGTCAGCGGTTAACTGCTTACTTGAAGGCAGAGCGGGTATATATACCTTGGGTTAGGTGGTGTACGGAGCCTACTTGTACAATCCAGGCACATTGGCC
Source organism: Eutreptiella sp. 'Long Island Sound 2002' (assembly GCA_964036045.1). Classification (NCBI taxonomy): domain Eukaryota; phylum Euglenozoa; class Euglenophyceae; order Eutreptiales; family Eutreptiaceae; genus Eutreptiella; species Eutreptiella sp. 'Long Island Sound 2002'. Next base: position 15,355,198 of record OZ038394.1, read on the forward strand.
GCGCAGGGGTGTACCTAACTTTCCACCGTCTCTTCTAATTCCAAAGGGGTCTAACCATTACAAACAAGTCCTTTTGTCTGCGTTGTTAGTGCTGACGCAGCAGGGGCCGCTTAAGGCTGGTTTTAAGAGAAAATTGTCCGAACTGATCCCCCAACGCAGTGTGTTGGAGGAGCAGAGAGAGGCTGACACGATGCGAAACGTTCGAAGAAGATTGAACAGCATGCAGTGATGCGCGAGGCCTTGCGCAAACAGCGTGAAACAACAGGTTATTACACCCCCTCATTCCGCGAGGCCTCGCGCAAGGTTGTTAGTAAAAAACAGTTGCGCGACCCTTCAGTTTTGCATTCTGAACCATACCGTACCCTTTTTCGCTAAAAACGCGTCACGTATACATCATTCTCGACGATTTCAACCCTTTTTAATGTTTCGTTTCTTGCAAAACAGGCTTTCTTCTTATCGCAGAATGACAAGCCCCGCCAAAAAAAAAAGGCGAGGAACGGGAAGATATTGACTATGACCCTGAAGAATCGGAATTGGAGGCTGGAACACCAAACAAGGGGCGGAAAAAGAAGGAAACACCAGATCCTGGCCTGACAATGGGTACAGACATCGAGCACCACCTGAAGCCGGATGGGAGGCAGGTGGAGGTTGAGCTAGACAACGTGAGAATCGACCAGGAGAAGACAAAGGGACAGATCAGACGGAAAGATGCGAAGTTACTGCAAAAGCGTATTGAGTCACTTGAAGCAGCACCGCCAACAGGCCCCATACGCGTCGTTCTCTGGGAAGATAATAGTATGTTACCAACCGACTGTTTGCTCTTCTCGTTGCGCGAGCCCTCACGCATGGACGTGTCTCATATTTGCAGGTGGCGATTATTGGTGTGTATCTGGACAGCACAGCGTGGAAGCGGCTGCAAAGATTCGGGAGAAGCGACGCACAGCGTGTCTGGATCTGCAGCAGTGGCATACTATATGCATCGCCGATATTCTGAAGCCTAATACACCGTGGGCCTTCCGTGCAAAGCTGGCAGGACAAGCACAAGGAAGCGCACAAGACGTTGAGCCAATACCGCTCTATGAGGCAGCAGATAACCTCATTCGATGTGTTGAAGATCAGCGGCGGCGAGGCCTACCTGACACGTACAACAATCTCAAGATCGCCATTTTGGATGCTGTGCAGATGAGTGCCCTGGTTCCAACCGCTGAACTGAAGCAGCCTGGTCAATTCGTATGAACATTAGACGTTGTTTCGATGCTGTTCGTTGCGCGAGGCCTCGCGCATAACCTTGTCATTTTCAGGACAAAACCTATAAATTGTGGAAAGATTTCATGACGTTTGCCTACTATGCTGGTCCGGAAGCTGTGAAAGGTCTGCAGAAGTTCCACGACAAAGGGGAGAAAGTCACGAAGAATGCGCTAAAGAATCTGCACGGGATCCTCATGCCGGAGTTCTACAAGAAAGTGGCAGCTGAGATGCAGGAAGAAAAAACAACTCTCAAATCCTTGCAGAAATCGTTCTACGACATCATCCTTGAACAGTGGGTCTCAATGCATCTGAACCACCCGCACAACGGCCAGTACGTTCGACCTGAGAAAGGTATGTACCATCGACGAGACGTGCGTTCCGTTTCTGCATTGGTGCGCTACACCTTCTCCATTTCTGTTCTTTAGCCAAGGACATGCGCACCCGCAAAGAGGTTGCTGCACTTGGAAGGGCTGCCCTGAAGGTGACTCTTGGTACATGGGGCTATTGGCGGGAACCTGAAGGCAAAAGTCGCGGTCCATGGCCGGCATGGAAATCCATGATTCGCGCACCACTGTGGCAGGTGGCAGAGAAAGGCAAACCCCTCACCCTGAAAATCCTCAATGTCCAAAAACTCCTGAGTCAGGAGCCTACCAAGAGCCGTGTGGTCCCCCCAGCTGCTGGTGTTACTGGTGAATTCAAGACAGTGGATCAGCAGGATCCATTACAGTAAGAAAAAGTGCTTTTCCAATGCTTTGAGGCATACTCTAGTTGTATTAGAGATGCACTGAGCACACAGGCATTTCTATCTTAGTATTGGCCCAACCAAAAGTGGTGATAACACATTTTGACCTATCGAACCAAACACCCAATCAGGATATGAAGTGGACCCCTTAATCCCCTATCAATGTGAGGCAATTCATCTTTTCCTGAGTTGACTGAGAACTGACATATCCAGGGCAGAGCCTATGAAATTATCTATGTTTTCTCATGAATTCTTAGCTGTCCTAGTGGTATGCACCCTAGGGGCCTGGGCACCTCTTTTTGAGAGGTCCTGGGTTCGATTCCCGGTCAGCCTAGCTGAGTAGGAAGATTCCATGTGACATGGCAGTGACCTCATCGCCACATGCCCTGCCACCTCAGCACATATGGGACCCAAAACAAAGGGTGCACAGCTCCTGAGATGGCACTATGGAGATTGAGTGACCATGGGGCAGTTTTCCAACTCTTTTTCCAAAACATTTCAGCTATCTTTGTGGATATGCAATCCGATTTGACCTGAGTTGCAGTTTCTGTGAATATCCTTTCATCTTTCACTGTTTACACTGCAGCCCTTCATGCTTTGCTCCTGATTCTCTTCTACTTGCGTATCTCTGGCTTGGGCTATCCTGGATTGGTTGTATTTCAGCAAACAAACCATTTTATTCATCAAAAACAAGCAGCAGGAAACCCTACACCAGCAGCAAGCAGCAGGAGAGGCACAAACACAGTGTTGAAACCACTATAAAACCTTCTGGTAGCAAGAGGCAGACTATCTCTGCGTACCGGCAGCAACCCCGTGCGGTACAACCAGTGCGCCGAGATCAGTCATATGTAAGCAGAAGGGCAAACGAAGATGGATACAAAGAAAGAGGACACCGACGTGAAGACAGCGCCTGAGGCACCAGCAATGCCAGCACCTGGTGAACCTGGACCTGGACCTAGTGCTGTACCTTCGGAGCCCTTACATGGGCCAGTGGACGTGGCGGAGGACTCCTTGGAAGGACTGCAGTCGGCCTTCCGGGCCCTTCCAGTCGAGGAGGTGGTCACTCATCCTGTGAAGAGGAAGAGAGGGAGCGAGAAGGATGCTGGAGAAGGCATAGCAGACCAAGGAGAAGACCAAGGGCAAGACCTGACGAATGAGCCTACCTTCGAAGGCGCACCAAGCGCTTCTGGCCTCCACGCATGACCCTCTCCTATAACCACCGCACTCCCAATTCCAGACCCAGCCGCTGCAGAATCCACACCCATAACCAACCCACCTATGGCTGAGGGCACAGGCTTTACTGGTATGCCTACCTACCCTGCCTATGGTTTGGGCCCACCTACCACTGCGTTTCCTGAGGCAACTACTGCCAGTGAGCCGGTGGCTTCCAGTTCTGCGCCGCGATGGTATGCGGCTGACTATCACCATCCTCTACCCGCTACGGCAGCCTATGTGGATGTTCCTGGGTATGCAACCTTGAGTGGGTTGAGGAGAGGACCTGAGTCTCTTGGAGGCAGGAGTAGAGGATGGGGGAGATCCTCCAACAGGTCCCTGACGCGGTCAGAGATCAACGAGGTGCTCCAAGGAGCCACCTCTAAAATCGTGGGCGACCTCACTCAAGAGATTCGAGGGAAACTGGAGCCCCTGATGATACCGCCCCAAGCGTCACCTACCACGGTAGGAGTGTCACCCCATCCAGTACAGGCCAACCACCTGGTGGCAGGGCTGACAAACACCCTGGGGAGCCTGAGGAGCCGACCGATGCCGACCCCTGCAGTGATACCGAGAAGTCCTTTCGTACCGAGAACGGCCCAGCCGCCCTACAGCCACGTAACGAACTCTACGAGAGCCGAGCTGGACCGGCTGGGGCTGACAGCCTTGAGGGCAATGGTGGACGTGGAGCCTTATGGCTCTAGTGATCTAGGCGGAGACCCCTCCGATGATGAGCCGCCGTCTATGACTTCTGCTTCGCCCTCGGAGGACGATGACCCGGAGGACCCCGAGAACCCAAGTGGGAAGAAGAAGAAGAAGAAGAGGAAGACCCGATGCCCTGAGGGACGCAGGTCTCAGGAGGCGAAGGCTATTGCCACCTCCAAGATCGTGGTGAACCTTCCTGAGTTCACAGGCAAGGACCTCAGGGAGTTCGCTGAGAATTTTGGCAGGTTTCTCCGATTGACCGGCCAAACCCACGCTAGTGGACGGGTCAAGGACCATCTGCTCCTGCAGTGCTGCAAGACCAAGTACCTGGAGAAGCAGGTCAGGCAGGTCGTGACTAACTCCGCCACCTTTGCCGATGTGTTGGTTGCCTTGGAGAGGCAGTACCCAACCTATGAAACCGACCTCTCTATCAGGGCCGAGATGCAGAACCTGCCCGTGCTGCCCAACAACCCCAAACCTGGCAGGGTCTCTGAGCTGTTGGCTGACCTGGATCACTGGGCTGGACGATTGACGCCCGGTTCCTACAGCAGCGACGACCTGCTCTTCTGGTTGGTGGCTAAGCTCCCTCGAGAGCTGTGGGACGAGTGCCGTTCAACGGCAGAGCGCAAGGCTAGATCCCTCCACTACGAGGATCTATGTGTGCTACTCCTGGAGCTGGCGCTGGACAAGGAGAGCGACCAGCACTTGAACAACTACCGTCCAGGAGGTGGAGGTTCTGGAGGCCATGGCAAAGGGTACCAAGGGTCCAGACCTGGGCAGGGGACTACCCCCAAACACGCCCACGCCCGTATCAGGGGGAACGTCAAGGAGCTCTTCGGGTGTGATGCCAGAGACGAGCAGGGCCACCTGCAGCACGCCCCTGACTGTGAGCAGCGAGACTGCTTCGTAGTCCAGGGGAAGCAGCAGGAGAAGAACACCGGCGCCAAAGCGAAGCTGCCGGATCACTACAGGTGCACCATCACGTTTGCTTTCTGTGGGAAGAGGAAGCACTACGAGGATGACTGCTACCATAAGCAACGCCTATCGGCGAAGCTTAAGGGTGAAGATCCTGGCAAAGGCTCAGGCAAAGGTGGAGGCAAAGGCACAGGCAACGACTCCGGCAAGGGCAAGTCGAAAGGACGTGGACAAGGGCAAGACAAGAGTCAAGGTGGACGAGGAGGAGGCGCTAACCGCCAGCCCGACAAGGACAACAAGAACACCGACAAGAACGGAGGCAACCCCAACCCTAATCCAGGGGGGAACTCCGAGCCCTCTGGAGGGCAGTCGGGTCCTACCACACGCTCACAGACGCAGGCCCAGAAAGAACAAGGGGCCAAGCAGGAGCACGAAGGCGGTGATGACGGCAACACTAAGAAGAGAAGTCGTTTCATGAGGATGGCCCGCAAGCTGCGGAACAAGGGGTTCGACGTGACCTGTCCCGCGGAGTTCTGACGGGGACGGTCCGGTGGCACCCAAGACCTGGTGTTTTGGGTATGTATCCGACTAGGGGGACGTGAATACCTGGGGGTATTGGATACTGGCGCCACCATATCTATAGTGGCCAAGAAAATTTTACCTTGTGGGAGCCTGAAGAACACCATGACCACCGCGGCTATACGAATGGGGGATGGATATGTGGTGCACAGCTGCGGGGACTGCGAAGTGGAGGTACCTATGGGCTCCAGGACTATCGCCCATCGGTTCTATGTGATGGACACTGAGGCCTTCGACTTTGTATTGGGGACTGACTTCTTCGTGCAGCACTCCCAGATACAATCCCTGACGCTGCAAGCGCCCTACCTCCTCTACGTGGACCACGGCAGTGGCAGAGAGTCTGTGCCACTGGAGCAGTCGGAACATACCTCGAGTTACCTGAGGCTATCGAAGGAGGAGCCCTGGAACATGATGGTCGCCTCCAAAACTGAGGACTATCAACTATTGGGGTTAAGTCCTAGACCAAGGTCTGAAGGAGTATGGTTACTCTAGAGAAGACCTGAGTGTGGAGTTGTTCGCCAGCGACAAGCAGCATGTACTGGACCTTTACTGCAGCAAGGGGAAGAACTGCAGCTACAAATTTTACTGGCCCTCTTTCGGGATGGCCTACGGGAACCCCAGGTTCAGTGAACTGGGGAAGGTCCTGACCAAGGTGGCCTTGGAACGTTCCCGTATGGTCCTGTGTTCCCCCGATTGGGGAGCCCATGGGAGCAACGAGTACTGGCGAAACCTCCTGGACAGGCTGACTATCAGCTCTGTTCGGTTACCTGATGAGGCCATCTACGTTCCTCTGGGGCGTAAGACGCCCATTGGGAAACCTGGATGGGGAAGTATGCTCAGCGTGGTGGACGGAGGTCTTACCTACGTCCCCTGGGAAGATCTGGACCCGACTCTGGTCCAGGCTATACAACTAGAAAGCGATGGATTCGCCTTGGGTGACTTGAAGGATCGACTACGATCTCAAGATGCTATCGAGCCTATACCCGGAGGACATGAGTACGTCGTGACTGACACCAGCGCCCCCAACTCTCCCTGTCATGTACCTGTTCCTGATGGAGTCTCTGAGTGTGGACTATCCGAGCTACCTAGCTCTATCCACTCAGATGACGAAACTGAGCACGACGCCTTCTTCGTGCAGACCTGTGTGGAGGAAGTGGAGAACGCCGAGTACGTCGCCTCTCTGAAACCCCTACTCTCCATGAGGGTGGAAGACCCCGTGGACGAAGAGCTGGACCCTGGATCCAGGCTAAGGGAGTATGTGGACTCCGAGAGGAAGTTGGTGGCGAAAAAGCTATGCTACGCTAAGCCTACCCGCAGCTCATGGCCACTGAAGCAAGGACGTATGGGAGATCTATCCCAATTGAAGGAGGACCTCGAACAGAAGATCACCACCTGGCAAAGGGAGGTAGATCTTAAGCTCATGAAGAGCGTGTGGGGCGCCCATGTGAGGACCCCAGAGGAGGACGACCTCTCGGAGGAATGTGTATGTGAACCCCCTCGAGCGTGCCTATGTTGCCATCGTCCACCGGAGATGCTTGAACAAGACCTTCTATATGCCTACCAAGGGTTGAAGGACACTACCAACGGCGAAGAGTCGGTGGAGGATCACCTCCCGACGTCAATTACTCAGGGGGCAAGCAACTTACACTCTGACGGGGACATGGAGGACAAGATCAAGGTCTTGGACCCGCGGGTACCGAAGCTTATAAGGACCTATCTGGAGGTGTTCGGAGAACTACCCCCTCCAGCCTCATGTGACAAGCTGGTACAGATGGACCTCAAGCTGAAACCCGAGTTCGTGGGTCACAAGATCCGGAGGAGACCCTATCCAGCTCCTAAAGAGCAGGCCGACGAGATTGAGCGACAGATACAAGAATGTATCGACGCTGGCCTAGTCCTGCAGTACAAGGACGGGGACTACCCCCTACACTGCAGCCCCTGTTTCCTGGTGGCTAAACCTGGGTCTACAGCCAAACGGCTGGTAGTGGACTACGGAGAGCTGAACAAAAAAACGTTGACTCACTCAGGGTCCATTCCCAATATGGAGTCTACCCTGGAGAAGATAGCCTCCTGTCGCTAAAAGACCAAGATGGACAAGAGGAGCGGATTCTGGCAAGTGGACCTGACGCCCAACGCTCAGGAGCTACCGGCCTTCATCACCCCTCAGGGGAGGGTGTTCAAGTGGAAGGTCATGCCATTTGGCGTGGCCAACGCACCCGCTCTATTCCAAGAGCTGATGAACAAGGTCTTGTCCAACCTACGAAGGAGACCTAAGGTGCAGGAGCTTATATCCCGTGGTGCCCAGATGGAGGCTCACATCGACGATGTATGCCTCGGGACCAATACCCGGGAGGATCACCTCATCCTCTTGGGTGAGTTCTTTGCGGTCTGCCAGGAGAACCACACACGACTCAAGCTGGAGAAGTGTGAGTTCATGCAGGAGACCATGCAGTACCTGGGGTTTGACGTTGGCTATGGGTGGTGGACCCCAGCGGCTTCTAAGGCCAAACCCCTGATGGATGCTAAGGTACGACACGAAGACCCCAAGAAAGGACTTAATGATGTACGCAGTTTCATTCGGGCGTGCAACTTCTATCGCCGCCATCTCAAAAACTTCACCTACACCAGCGCCATTCTGACGGACTTGATCAAGAAGAGTACTACTTGGCGCTGGGGCCCACAAGAGCAACAAGCGTTTGACGATCTCAAAGACAAGATGGCCAACACTAAGTGCTTGGGCGTGCCTAGGGCACAAGGGGAGATTATCCTGGTGACCGACGCCAGCAATGTGGGCGGTGGTGGAACGTTGTTCCAATGGCAAGCACTACAGAAGGAGGAGTTCGACTCGGCCATTTCCCAATGGGGGACGGAAGGTCTCAACCGAGATGGAACCCTCAAGCACAGCTACCCTGACGACAAGTGGGTCCTAGTACCTCTGGGCCACTGGAACTGGAAATGGAACCAGGCCAGGAGGAACTACTCCACCTATGAGCAGGAATTGCTCGCGGGTATGCTGGTGCTATCCTCAAAAGCACGACTGTTGGGGAGTAACCCTGTGGTCTGGCTGTGCGACCGAGAACCGGTCCGCAGTTTCCAGAAGGGCCCTCCACCTGAGAAGGCCAAGCTACGGCGCTGGTGGACCTACCTAAGTCAACTACGGCTGACGGTACACCATATCCAGGGAGTGAAGAACGAATGTGCTGACTACATCAGCCGCAACAACTTCGACGCCCTGATTGGTGGCCGGTCTGAAGCGCTGGCTAAGGAGGCGTTCAGCCGTATGGACGTCCACTTGGACCTCAACATGACGATGATACGCCCCCTGGATGGACTCCAACAATCTGAGTACCTGAAGGAGTTTGGGGATATCTACAAGCGCCTGGAGAAACGCCTTGAACCCCTCCTGGTCAACCAAGACCAATGGAAGAGGGACAAGAGCTACCTCTGGCACGAGGACTGCATCGTGGTCCCTAGTGACCGAGTCCCAGCGCTGCTGAAGTGGACCCATGAGTCCAGCGGTCATGTGGGTGCTGACCGCCCATTGAGGCTGTTCAAGCAGTGGTTCCACACTGCCTGGACTGACAACCAACTGCGGAAAGCCCTCCAGCCTATCGTGGACAAGTGCCCGTGCAGGTCCTGCAAACCAGGGGATATCAGGGACAGAGGTCTCTACTCGACCCTGCCCATCCCACACTGTGCTAACAGTGTTCTATACGTGGACTACACGGAGATGCCGAAGTTCGGGGGCTATGACTTCGCCCTCGTGGTAACCTGTGGGTTGACCAGGTTTACCAGGGTGTTCCCATGTACCAAGCACATTACCGGGGAGGAGACTATCAAGATACTCCTGGAGGAGTGGTTCTGTGTCTATGGGGCGCCCAAAGAGATCAATTCCGATGAGCACGTACGAGTACGCTCAGTTACTGGCTAGTACAAGAGGGTCCTGAGATCCCTCAATGTCCAGGTGTCTACGGGGATTCCCTACTCGCACACGAGCAACCCCCTATTTGAGCGACAGATCCGTGTCCTCAAGGAGAATGTAAAGATTTGGTGCAAAACTGAACGCACCAGAGACTGGGTGAGACTACTCCCCGTCATATCCTTGATGATGAACTCCCAAGAGAGTTCGGCTACTGGCTACTCGCCCCATGAGCTATTGCTAGGGCGCCCGGCACGGTTCCTACATGCCCCCTATCCAGAGGACACCCATTCTTCTGTGGGTGAATGGGTCCAAGAGCAACAAGCGAAGGTGGACAAGGCCAAGGCTATGCTCCAGAGAGTGAGGGAGCGTCAGTGGAACAAGAAGAACAAGCACCGAGTACCAGCCACCTACCAAGAGGGGGACTGGGTGCTGGTGCGCCACAGTCGACTACCCGCCTGGCCACGCTCTACCAGCGATGACCCATACTTCGGGCGTTACACGATTCTATCTGTGGATGGACACCGTATCACCGTGCGGTGTTCTCCCCGTCTAGGGGGGACCCTGGTGTGCGCTGCTCAACACCTGAAGCGCTACTATGATCCTGAAGACCTCTGTGGGGAGAAGTGGGAGCTGAACGACGAGGAAATCGCCGCCCTAGACCTACAAGGGGCTGCCATCCCTATGGAAGTTGAAGGGGAACTCCCCGACATGAACGCCGAGGAGATGGCTAAGGAGGGCTTCTACCTGGTGAAGTCTGTCCTACGCCACCGCTATCGCCAGAGTTGGCGCTTCCTCACCCTCTGGGAAGGGTTTGGAGTCGAGGAGGCCACCTGGGAGCCCTTCTCTGCGTTTGTTATACCTGAGGGACGCCTAAACTCAGTTCTGGTTGACTACTTGTCCCAGAACAACCTTGGTGAGTTGCTGAGGCTCGCTGAGACGCTTGCCTCCAACACTACAGCTAGGGACTGAACCTTACCCCTAAGTGTGCTACGTATGTCTGTGTGTGTCTCACTTCTCTCCCGGGCGTGGCTCCCGGAGACCGGGCTTCGCTGATGTTGGACCGAAGGTCCTAGTCAGGTACTGGTACCACTCCTATGGCGCCCAATTTCTGTGCTGGCGCCTATCCTTGGGGGAAGACGGCAAAAGCCCTACCTACTAGAGGGGAGGGGTGGCCAAGTGTGCTAAGGGCATTCAAAACGCCCATTTTTGCTAAAAGCCAAAAGCTAACGCACTCCCTTGCCCACGAGGAAAAGCACGCGGGACAGGAGACACCACTACTCTACACACCCTACCTACAGTGGCACCATCCTGGCGGGCGAGCACTTCTGCAACTGGCTCAAGCCCCCACTCAGGACTACCACTCCTACACGCACACTCTACTGGGTATGGTTGAAGATGACGTCGTTGGCCCTAATGACCCTCCTGTGAAGAAGACAAGAGAACACAGCGCTGCTAAGCAACTGTGGCCTAACAGGGGACGCCACAACGCGTTTCCCCTGCTAGGGCTTGGAGGGAAGGGGTGCTCTTGTTGCGTGCACAGCGTGGATGACGATGGAGTCGAACTGCCCTCGCCACTCCTGGCGGAGGCGCAGTCAATTGTTTGTGTGATCAGCGCCCTTGTTTAGCAGGGCTAGAAAAAAATGGTATGCTGCTGCACCAATCACCCTACCTGCCCACCTGTAAAGCAAAGGCCAATGAAGGGGTGTTTGCGGCTGAGGAACCAAAGCACACTCCACGTATTATACGCTTCTCAGTGTGACCTATAATACACTGTCCTCAAACACGCCCTGTCAAGCAAGCAAGCGTTAAGAGACTCCTCAGGTTCTCTTAAAGAACGTACCGAGGAGCCCCTGGGTAACCTAAACAAGGTTTACCGTGCGCATTTCGCGTGGCCTACCCTTTAATGCGTGTGTGAATGCTCGAGCATGCACGAGTCGACGAGTGGTTTTTCGCAAACCTGCCAATCTGAACCACAATCACGAACTCCACCAGGGGGTGGCCCCACCTGGGCTTACCTACCTCACCCACCGCTGGAGAGTGAAGCAAGGTGAGGAGAAAAACGAGGTGCAAGCGAAAAACGTCGCTATGCACTTGTGTGTATGTCTAATTACCCTGATCTGACCTCTAATCATCTGCAATCTTTCTAATCTAGCGCTCTATCGTTTGTTAGCGCTGCTACAAGACTTGTTCACGGAGGCACGAGACGAGCAATGTGCATGCTGCATACGAGACGAGCACACCTGTAGTTTATACCTGATTCATGGAAGTCTTTTCGTTGATTTTCGAATTCTTGCATTTTTGATTCTTCTATCAGTGTGGGTGGCATCTGTATGTTTATTTATTAATGTGTGTCTCGTCATTTTCCAGTCTACGTGAGACATACGTTTATAATCTCATTATTTCTGCATTTTCCGGCGCTTCGCTAGGAGCCGCTCCTGCGCGCCGCCTTTTTATGCGTAGGAATTTCTTGATTTGAAAAATCGAGAGATGACTACAATTTTTATAAAAATGTGCTTCTGATGCACAATTGGATTCTGCTCAGGTGTGTTGTCTTAGAAAAATTCTAGGCCGTCATTTGACGGATTTAGGTGTTGTCGCTTCGCGTTTGCGTAGATTCGTCCAAAATTCTCCCATTCCTGTCTCTGCAGATATCCTCGCGAAAGCGTCGCTGAGTAGGCCGCTTTCTGCGCCAAAAAGCAGCAGCCAGGAGACTGAGCAGAACCCAAGACCCCACCAAGGGGCAATTTAATTTTTTTAAGGACTCCCTTCGCCCTAAGACAGGTCACAGGTTGCCAGCAGGTTTACGAGAACCCATGCAAGTGTGTATATTGTGTCTTGCGTTGGGTTTATGTCGCGCTGCGTCTTGGAGGGAGGGATGCACATGCACATGTTTTGGCATGCTCCCAAACTAACCCAACCAAGCCACAGAAACCCCGGCAGCGCCATCAGCGCTGAGCTTTCTGTAGGAAATGTCACGAACACAACGGCAAAAAGGCGCCAGCCATGGTGAGCGCCCATTTTTCTGTGTGAGGGAAACTATAGGTATTTTAAAGTAGATGTGGAAACCAAGGAAAGGCCAAGAAAAAATCCCTTTTTCCTGAAATGCGACAGTGGTGGCCACCACAGCACAAGGGGGGAGTAAGAAAAAGTGCTTTTCCAATGCTTTGAGGCATACTCTAGTTGTATTAGAGATGCACTGAGCACACAGGCATTTCTATCTTAGTATTGGCCCGACCAAAAGTGGTGATAACACATTTTGACCTATGGAACCAAACACCCAATCAGGATATGAAGTGGACCCCTTAATCCCCTATCAATGTGAGGCAATTCATCTTTTCCTGAGTTGACTGAGAACTGACATATCCAGGGCACAGCCTATGAATTTATCTATGTTTTCTCATGAATTCTTAGCTGTCCTAGTGGTATGCACCCTAGGGGGCTGGGCACCTCTTTTTGAGAGGTCCTGGGTTCGATTCCCGGTCAGCCTAGCTGAGTAGGAAGATCCCATGTGACATGGCAGTGACCTCATCGCCACATGCCCTGCCACCTCAGCACATATGGGACCCAAAACAAAGAGTGCACATCTCCTGAGATGGCACTATGGAGATTGAGTGACCATGGGGCAGTTTTCCAACTCTTTTTCCAAAACTTTTCAGCTATCTTTGTGCATATGCAATCCGATTTGACCTGAGTTGCAGTTTCTGTGAATATCCTTTCATCTTTCACTGTTTACACTGCAGCCCTTCATGCTTTGATCCTGATTCTCTTCTACTTGCGTATCTCTGGCTTGGGCTATCCTGGATTGGTTGTATTTCAGCAAACAAATCATTTTATTCATCAAAAACAAGCAGCAGGGGACCCTACACCAGCAGCAAGCAGCAAGCGAGGGGCACAAACACAGTGTTGAAATCACTATAAAACTTTCTATTACTGGCAAGTTAAACTATCACAATTAAGGCGACCCGAATTGCAGCTCTGGCGCACGGTCCCCCAAAGCGGTTCATGGAGATTGACAAGAACCTGATTGTCATCAACGGCGACATATTTGAACATCTTGCTCCTGAGACGATGTGCCCGGCCTGGCCGTATGAAGAGATGGCGCATGCTGATACACTTATCTGCGGTTCTTAAACTGTTGTTGACAACATGTACGACGTGCTGGAAACGGAAACAGAGAGGCGTCTCAACGATGACTTCAACGCGCCGCGCATGGCTAACATGTTGCGTATTCCCATCTTCAGTTGGCCAATCAAACCGAAGCCAGCAGGGGATCCTACATTGTTCGACGTTTGCTCGTTGCTGATTTCGTCACCGGATAGATGGACGAAAAAGGTATACTTTCGTCATAGCGTCCTCTCTTTGCGCGAGGCCTCGCGCAATAACTTCTCCCTCTTCGCAGATTCCGAATTATCTGACATTTGGACCTACTCAAGTACAGGAGATGGATGACACTGAATTTGGCGGTCCCCTTCCGATAATGACGGTTATGTGGTATTTTGACACTCACCTCCATTACATGAAGGACGATAAGGTTTGAGGTTTGAGGTTTGATTTTGCGGGTACTAGACGCCTTTCGGCCCCGGGGGGCCACCTGGTCGGGCCAGGTGATATCCTCCCCACCAGGTCCTAGTGGGGGGCCCTCCAAGACGCACCTCCTGCCTGGTGGCGGAGTCCCCCGGGTTCACAGGGCTCGGAGCCCCGTCCTTCCCCGGCTTCCCCGTTTCGCCACTCCCCGGTCAGTGCATCAATTTGCAGCCGTGGCTGCGGGCGCTTACCCACTGCGTCGCCCCCCTAATGCGTGGTCGCCCGGGGCGCCGGCGCCGCCGGGCCCGTGCTACTGGCTTGTCGCCAGTGGGATCCCCTTGGGCTGGCGCAGAGGCTGCCTGGCCTAGGGGTTGGGGCGTGGCGCTGTGCGCCACTACTGCCTTGGCGGCTGCAGTGCCCCGTCTGTGTGTGCGCGGCGCTCGCGGCCGGTTCGGGGGGTTTGGGCCGGTACGTGGTGTTGTGTCTCTCTCGTTTTCCCCTTCCCGCCCCGCGTGTTCCGCGCTGCGTGTGGCGGGCCGTCCCGTCCGGGTGTCCCTTACCCTCGCTCGCTGGTACGCCATTCCACGCGGTCTGTGCGTTCCGCGCGCTCGGTCCGGTTGCCCTTCTGGTAGTCCCCGCGTGCCCTTTACGTGTGTGTGCGCTCGCGCTCCCGCGGCGTCCGCTCCCCCCCCCCTGGGTTGTGTGGCGTGCGCACCTCGCGTGGTCCCGGCACTGGGCGCTGGTAGGGCCGTTCCACGTGGTCCGTGCCCCTCCGCGTGTCCTGCCCCGGTCCCTTGCTCCTGTACAGCTCCTTCTGGCGCGCTTGGGGGGGGACGGTCCGGTCCCGGCTCCCCCCTACTTGGCTTGGGGTTGTGTGGGTGGCGTTAGGGCGTCCCCGGGGGGGTGCCTTCTACTGTTGCGAGGGGCGTCTGGGGTCAGGCGCCCCCCCTCCCCCAACTGCCCGCCCACTGGGCGGGCTGTTGGGGTCCGCGATCCACGTGTTGTGGGCGCGGATGTGCGGGTGTGGGGGCCCTTCTCTGTCCCCTCGGCCTGCACGCCCTGTGGGGGCTGCGCGCCGCGGGGCGGGTCCGTGGCGTTCGTGTGCCGGTCGGCGGGCCGGGGGGGGGGGGGGGGGGGCGTGCGCCGTACCCCCCGTTTGTGCGGCCGAGGGGGGCCCTGTAGGGCGGGGGGTCGCTCTGCCTCGTTCCATCCCTCTGCCTTCCCTCGGCAGGCAACAAAGCGGGTGCCACTGGCGTCGTGCTGTCCATGTGGGGCGTGGCCCCCCATACCACTCCGGTTCTTGCTCGCCCGCCTTCTCTGGGCGCGATCTGTGCGGCGTCCTGGCGCGTTGGCGCGGGCTCGCTTGTTCTCCGCGGCCCCTGTGGGAGCCGGCGGCTGGGGCGGGGGGGCGGGTCGCGCTCCGGCTCCTCTCTCGGGCGGGGGGGGGACCACCCCCCCTGCCTCGGGGGCTGGGGTCGGGGCCCCCGCGGCTTGCGGGCCGGTGGGGGGGTGGGGGGGGGCGCACCGCGGCCTCCCTGCTCCCCTTCTCGGTGGCGGCTTGCAGTACTCAATCCTGGCCCCCCTCGTGTCGTCGGCGCACTCCCTTCCGGCGTGCGCGTGCGGTCGGGGTCGCAGTGCCGCCCCGGGGCTGGGGGGGGTGAGGGGCGGCCCGTGGACCGCTCCCCCGGGGGCCACTGCAGGCCTGAACCCCCCCTCTGCCCTCCCTGAGTGGGCTGTGGTCACGGGAGGGTCATGTGGGGCGCGGCCCCCATACTGTTCTGGTGCGCGCGTTGCTCCGGCACGCTGGTGTGGGCTCGCCCCGCGGCCGCAACCCCCGCGGGAGCAGGTCCAGCCGCATCCCCCCCCCCCGCGTCGCGGTCCCTTCTGTGGGGGGGGGCGTCCCCTCGGCTCTGGGGGGGCGGAGGGCCGCTCCTGTGGCTCCCTAGCTGGGGGGGGTGCGGGGGGGGGGGGGCTGGGGGGGCCACCCCCCCGCCCCCCCGCCATGTCGGGCGTCGGCCTGCCCTCCGTTGCCCCCGGCGTGCCTCCCCGAGGTATACTCGTGCCGTGGGGGTTGCCGGGCGGCCGCGGGCGTTGGGCGCGGTCCGGTTGGCCGCCGACGGGTCAGTACCGCGGGGGGGGGGGGGGGAGGGGGGGGGAACCCCCCCGTCCTGGTTCGCGCCCCAGTCTTCCCCGGGCCGGCCTCTGATAAGGCCGCTCCGTTTGCGCCGTCCTGGGCGTCGCCGGTCCGCCGTCGGCCGGCAGCAGGCAGGGCGTGTGGGCGCCTGCCTCGGCCGTGGTGCCCCCGCACCCCGGTTGCAGCGGCCTCTTCGGGGGGGGTGTGGGGCCGCCGTTTCTTCGGTCTGCCTCCGTCCGCTCTTGGGCCTGAGTGCGAGGGGGGGGGGGAGTGGGGGGGGCCCTCTGGTCCCCTGGCGCCGCCTTCTGACGGCCGGGGGGGGGGGCGGCATGGCAGTCCCGGCCCCGGGGGCGAGCCAGCGGCTGGGGGGTCGCACCCTTCCCCTGCCCCCCTCTACCTAGAGCCGGACCCTCGTGCAGGCCCTCGCTGGGGCCCCTGATCCCCCCGGCCGTCGTCGCGCGGCGCTGGCCGGCCGGGGGTGGCCGTGAGGGTTAGCGGTCAGTGATTAGCGGGCTGCGGGGCAGCAGGTTCCCCTCCGCGCTCGTTGTCTCCGCCCTCCCTCCCGCGGGAGGTGGCGCGCGCTCCTGCGTCACGCCGTATCGTGGGGGGGGCGTGGGTCGGGGGGCCCAGCTCCCCCCCCGCCCTCTCTCGCGTCCGCCGTCTGGGCCGTCACCTGCGCCGCCGCTTGTGTGGGGGCTGGGGCTGTGGCAGCGGCGGGTTGCGCCGGCGGTAGCGCCAGTGGGCGAGGGCGCTGCGCAAGGCCTGGGGGAGCTAGTTGTTGGCCTCCGCATCCGTGATGCGGAGCACCGCTCCCCCTTCCAGGAAGGCCGGCCACGTCGGCTCCCTGTCGGGCCACGCCGCCCGGATCACTGACCTGAGGACCCTCTCATGGTCCTCCGGGGCTGCCCACCCCCCCGGCAGTACCTCTCGGTTTCCTCCGTCTCTCCGCAGGAGCACGGCATCGAAGGGCCGGTTCCTCAACCCCCTGGTGGTCCCCTGGTTGGCCCAGCACAACCACCCGTACATCTCCCCCACCAAGGGGAGGGCCTCCTTCCCCAGAGGGTCCGGGACCGTGCCCCAGTCCCGGTCCCATGGCCGGGCCCCCTCTGCCCCCCGCGCCGGCTCCCCTCGCTGCCCCTGTGCCTGCAGCGCTGATGCCGCGCCCCGCCCCCCCTCCGCCGAGGCCATCTGCGCCGACTCCGCTCTCGGCGCGGGGGGGGGCTGGCTGGTGCTGGGGTCGTGGGGGCTGGGGGGGGACGAGCTCGCCGGCGTCAGGGTCGATGTTGTAGAGGTGGTGGTGGTGGTGGTGGTGGTGGTGGTGGTGGTGGGTGTGGTGCGACGGCATCTGTTGGATGCCGGGGGGGATGCACCTCACCGGCTGCACGTTCGGCTGCGGGGGCGCCCTGCTCCCCGCGCCCCTCCCTTCGGCCCGCCCTTCCCCCCGGGCTCCCATGCCCCGTCCCACCTGTCCCTTGGGGCCCGCGGCGCCCTTGCCCTTGCCCTTGGGCCCCTCTCCAGCCCCCTACCCGTGCCGCGGGTCCCGCCCCCCGTCCCCCACGCCCTGGCCCGCCCGCTCGCCCACCGCCCCTCGCCCTGCCCCCTGCACCTGGGATCCCTGCCCGCGCCCCTGCGCGCCCTTCCCGTGCCCTGGTCCCTTCCCGGCCCCCTGCCCTGAGTCGCGCCATCCGCTGCCTGCGCTCTGCCCCCCCCCGCTGCTGCGCCCTTGCTCCCTGCCGCGCGTGCCCTGGCCTGCTCCTTGCGCGCGCTCCTGGGCACTTCCCCTGTCGCCTCCTGCCCCCCGCTGCGGCTCCCGTGGCTGGCACGCAGCTCTGCCTGCGCGCCCTCCCCTCCTTCCTGGATCACGCGCCGGGCGTCCCGCTGTCTTTGCAGCTGCGGCAGCGTGACGCCCGGCGGCGAGCGCTCTGGCGCTGGGGGGCGGACGTGCCGCGCCCGCCCCGGGGGGAAGGGCTTGGGGGGGAACTGCTTTGGGGGGCTGGTGTGGGTGTTGGTGGGGTTGGCGTGGGTGCGGTACTTCGCGCTCTCCCTGCCCACTGCTGCTGCTGCGGCGGCCGCCGGCGAGGCGCCCGTGGCCCGAGCGGGGTCCGTCCCCCGCTTTCGCGGCGTGCTGGGGGTCGCGGCGTGGCCGGCCGAGGCGGTGGCGTGGCCCGCCGGGGCCGCGGTCGCAGCCCTCGCGCGCCCTCCTCGCTCTCCTCTGCGGCTGCGGCAGCCCTCGGCGATGCGCCCGGTTCCTGCGCCGGGGCTACCCCCCGTGTCGGCGGCGTGCCGGGGGCCGCGGTCGGGGCCGCGGCGTGGCTCGCTGGGGCTGCGGTCTCCGCTTCCTGCGCGTCTGGGGCCCCCTCCCGTGGCGGGGCGGCAGGGCTTGCTGCTTGGGCGGCTGGGGCGGTCACCTCGGCTGGCTCAGGCTCCCGGACCGGCGGCGGCGGCCCGACCAGCACCGCCGCCTCTGCCAGCCTCCGCTCCTCGCGCTCCGCGAGGGTCTCCCCCGTCCACTCCGGGGAGGCGGGGGAGCGGGAGCGGGACCGGCGGTGGTGGCGGTCGTCCCGCTGGGGGGAGCCATCGGAGTCTGCCATCACTGTTATCCTGGTAGGCATGTGTGGTGGCAGGCGCGCCCTTCCCACTACCTCCTGGTGCATCAGTGCCGTGCCGTGGGCAGTGCCGTGTGGTGCTCTGCGGGGGGGAGGGGGGGAGGGGGGGAGGGGGTGGGGGGCTGGCTGTGGCGTCGGCCCCGCACGGCCGGGGGCCGGCGGCCATCCATCGGCATTGGGAGGGGAGGCGGGGGAGCCACGCGGCCCACGCGTCGCGCCACAGCTCCCAGTCTGGGGCGGGGCCCAGGGCCCTGGGCCCCCGGAGGTCGTCGGGTGGTGTCGGGGGGAGCCGCACTAGGTGGACCCCCGTAACGGCGGTGACCTCCTGTTTTCGCAGGAAGGTGTGTACTCCGTCCCGCGCCGCGGGCGCCGGGAGGCAGGGGCGGGGTACGGGCGCTGCCCCATAGAGGTGGGTGGGGGTGATCCCCAGGACCCGCCTCGGGTCCCCGCGGGTCGCGACCACGAGGAGGAGCAGGGGGGTGCCAGGGCACTCTTGCCAGAGGACCTGCCCCCTGTGGTGGGCACCCCTGGTTCTGGAGAGGGGGGGGGACAGGTCTGAGTTAGCCCAGCCGCGGGGCGCGTGCGTCGCCGGCGGGAGGGCGGGGCACCAAGTGGGCTCCCTGGGGAGCGCCTCGCATACGATGGCGTACGGGGGGGTAGGCCTGGTGCCGTCGTAGACCGGGTTGGTCGGCCGGGGGCGGGCGGACGCCTCGTCCGCGCCTTCCACGAACACCGTGATCTCGCCCACCTCCAGGTCCTCGTCCGGTGGCTGTAGAAGGTGGAGCGCCGCATCCAGCTGGGACACTCCCCCCGGGTACGTGGCCTGCGCCTGGTTCAGGTACGGGGCCGCGTCCCCGGGGTAGCGCGTCCTGAGGGCGTGCAGCAGGGCTGGGGCGCTGCTGCGGAGGGACATGGCGGAGCCCGCTCTCGTCAGCTGCAGGGTATCCCCCATGGACAGGGGCCGGCCCGACCGGTTGGACTCGCGCCACTTCATCCAGTGCCCGTAGAGGGCCGCCTCCGGGCTGATGAGCCCCGGCTGGACGGCGTTCACGATCCGGTGCATCGCCGGGAGCAGCGTAGGGGCCCCCGCTCCGTTCAGGGCGCAGACGGCCGGGAGGGCGGTCTCGTTGAGGAAAGCCCCCGCCCTGCCCGTCAGGTCACACCGTGCGGCAGCGTGCGCCTCGTGCGCCTCCGCCACCGCGTCCGTCACCAGGCCCCGGACGGCCGCCTCCTGCGCTTTGCGGCGGGCCCTGGTGTCTCCCGGCCCATCCCCCCGTCGGCGTGGCATGGTACTGCGGGCTCTGCAAAGGGCGGCGGCGGGTGGGGGTCAGGGCGCGAACACGTGCGACAACCGCAACGGATGTGGGGTCCCGCAGGTGCACGTGGACCCACAGAAGGGCAGCGCCCGCGGGGCCCGCGCGTTCGTGTGAGGGGGTGTGTGCCCCCCTCGATGCGCCGGTGCAGGGCCTCCTCCTCTGTGCGCCTGCGCGGGCCTGCGGGAGGTTCGGGCCAGGGGCACGCGGCCACCTGGGCGCACCGCGCGCACCTGTTGGCGCCTGTCGACGCTGCGGAGGACACCGTGTCACATTCCCCGCAGAGCCGGCAGGTGCGTGGGAGTTGGGAGGGCGGCAACCAAGGGTTGAGATGGCGGAACCAGAGGTCGTCCCACCTCTGTCGGAGGGGGTCCCGGATCTCCAGCAGGCGGGCGCGGACGCGGTGCCGGTAGTCCCTGCCAGGCGTCTTCCGCTGGACCTCCCGCCACGTGTCGTCGGGGAGGATCCCGTGGTCGTGGAAGTTGGCGATGAGGTCGTCCCACGCCGGGCGGGGGTGCCCCTGGGGGAGGGTTGCCATGTACACGTGGCGCCTGGTGAGGTGGGGCGTCAGCGCATCCCATCGGCACCCGTTCGCGGTGTCTCGGTGGAGGAGGGCCAGCAGGGTGCCGTCCGCGACTGCCTCCCATCCCACCCGCAGCCCTTCGCAGCCGTCCAGCTCCTGGCGCAGCGCGGCTGCAATGTCGGTGGGGAGCATGAGGAGCAAGGGCCCCTGGGTGTCGCCCAGCAGGGACAGGGCGTCGTCGTATACCGGCCCCCCAGCTTTGAAGTGCGCCACGGCGAGCTGGGCGGCCCCGCCCTCTGGGGTGTGCCACCGGACGGTGGCCGCGGCTTGTCCCCATGTGCGTATCTCCGTAGCCCGGAGTACGTTGGCGGCGTGAAGGACGATGCGGGGGGGGACGGGTGTCCTGACGAGTGAGGACACGTCCCCAGTCCATCCCGTTTGCGGCCCCGGGGCCGCCTGCAGCCATTCCCCCGTCGCCGCGTCCCACGGGTGGTCAGGTCCCGCCCCGCGGATCACGGTGGGTCTCGGCCGGGTGTCCGGCCCCCATCCCTTGAGCGGGATGGCGGCGTATCGTTGCGCAGGGGTCTCCGGGGCGCGCGTGGCGGCACACCACCGGCTCCACTCGCGCGCCCATTCCTCACCCACGATGCGCGCCTCCCACGCGGTCATGGAGCCGCGCCTGATGATCCACGGTGGGAAGAGGGCGTCTTGTAGGTGCTTCGAGAACCCCCCCGGCAGGTCCTGGTACGGCCGGGGGCCCTCTTGGGGCGGGCACTCCAGAGTGCCATTCACGACGCGGAGGGAGGCTACGAAGTCCTTCTCAGGGCGCGGGGGAGGGGGGGGGTGGTCGCCCTCCACCGCAGTGAGCCACCGGTGTGCCCGGGCCGCCGCGCTTTGGGGCTCGCGGAGCATTTGCTCCAGCCGGTGGTTGCGAAGCTCCCATGCGAAGTCCCCCAGCCGGAGCATGTGGTGGAGGAAATCGTCCACAGAGGTCCCTCCCGGCGGGTCGTAGTGGGCTATGGCGCGGAGCTGCGCCTCCGCGTCCTCGGGCACCAGTCCGGAGCAGAAGACTTCCGTCCATGCGGCGCCTGCGGAGCGCCACGAGGCCACCCACAGGGCTTTGTCCCCGGGTGGGAGGTGGCGGGCCGCCTTGTGTACCGCCTGGCGGTAGTGGGGCCAGAGGAGCTGCAAGTGGGCGCACCCCACGTGTATGTGCACCGGGGTCTCCTCCGGGCCGCCGCATAGGAGGCACGGTTGTGGGACGATGGCGACGCCGGAGAGCCGCTCCTTACGGACGCGGAGCCTGCGCTGCACCGGCGTGTGGCCGTCTTGGGCCCGCAGCGCCCGGCGGTTGGTGTCGTCGCGGTGAGGTCCCGGGCGTTGACATAGGCTGTGGCGTGGGCCGCGCCCAAAGGTGTGTGTCCCCGGTGCGTCAGCGCATGGTCCGTCTGCGCCCGCTGCGCGACCCCGCCGAGCACCCGCATCGTGGGGGGCCGTAGATCGAGATGGCCGTCACGGCCGGCGACAATGAGTTGGGCGTGGCCAGGGTCCGGGGGCGTGTTCTGCAGGACGGTGTCCTTGGACGTCGCCCAGTCCGCCTTGTGCAGTAGGGCGTCACTGTGGTGCGAGGTGGCTCGGACGTACCAGAACGGGTGCCCGGCGTGTTGCCCTCGCGCGCACAGGCTGTCCCGGAGCCACCGCAGGGGCATCTGGTTGACCACCTTCGCTGCGCCCGCGGGGACCCCCGTGGTCCGCTCGCAATCTGCGTGCCGCAGGAGGTGGAGGATGACTTCGGCGTCCACCGTGTGCACCCATGGTCGGTGGGCACCGTATCGTAGGTGGAGGGAGGCGGCCACCCCCTCCCCGTCGGGCACCGTGCCCGAGATGACCACCGCCCACGTGCGGGTGAGGTCGGCGGCGAGAGCGACGCTGGTGGCGTGTTTGCAGGGTCCGCCCCCGGACGCGTCGGAAGAGGTGTGGCCCCAGGCCTCCGGGATCCAGTAGTACTCGGTGGCGCTGAGCCACCCCGCGTTGAGGTCGGCAGAGTGCCACCGGACGTGGGGGTGCCTGGGGGTCAGTTGGTCCACGCTTAGCGCCCTCGTGTCGCCGGGGCTGATCGCCGGGTGGTCGTGCAGCCGGATCTCCGCTCCGGTGATCGTGCTTGCCCAGGACCAAAGTGCCGTCACATGTTCCTTGAGCCAAGCCGGGCCTCCGCGCTGGTGCACCACCAGGTGCTCCGTGTCCTCCGGCTGGTCCTCCAACGCGTGCACTGCCATGTGTGGGTCGTGCGGCACCCCCGTAGCTACCAGCAGGGCGGTGCCACGGGGGAGCCCACAGGGTTTGGGCTGGCCCGCCCCCACCTGCACAATTACCCACTCGGCCCGGAGCTGAGCTTGCCCCGTCGCTTGGGTGCATTGGTCGTCCGTGGTCACCAACCAGAACGGCGTTGGCGCGTGGGGCGGGGGGCGCAGGGGCTTGGGCCATGCCACGTCCGCGTTAGGCTCTTGGTGCTCGCTTTCCGCGAGTACGTCGCGGAGGATGTACATGAGGGCTGCCGGCGGGTGGTACGCCGCCCCCCGCGTGGGGGGGGATAGGCTGCCCCGGCGGCGGCAGCCCCCGACGTGGAGGTGCAGGCTGTCTGGGGTCACCCTTGGGCCGGTTTGGGCGTCCTGCTTAGCCCTCGTGGGGTGGACGAGTCTCAGGCGGGGGTCCCGCGTGCTGGTGGTGTGGAAGAGGCGGACCAAGGCGTCGCGCCACCCGGGGTGGTTGGTGGGCTCCTGCTCACAGCGGCAAAACTGGAGGTGTTCATCGGCGCATTGGTTGAGGCATTCCCGCACCGCCGTCGGCCACGGGTCGTCGTTGTCGGGGAAGGGGTGGCGTGGCCCGTGGTGCCCATGCCACGGCGTTGTGTGCGGCATTGTCAGGCGGCACGTGTCGCGGTGCCGCAGCTTGGCGGTGCGCAGCGTGACGATGTTGCCCGGCGGGGACTGTAGTTGGACATGGGCCGCCCTGGGGCACGCGATGGGGTTGTACAGCCCCACTCCCAGGGCGACCAGGGCCCGAGGTTGTAAGTGCGGCTAGCCCCATCTGCTCAGATTTTCAGACATTCTGCCCAGATTGGCTACATTTTGGTCATTTTCTTTGCTTCGGCGGAATCGCCGCCTCGCAGCTCAGTCTCAGGATATTTCCTATATATTTCTGACATGCCGGATTTGATTCCGCGGTCCATTTCCCGTAAATCCGCCGCGTTCCGCTATTTTAGCTGGAATCGCCATTTGCCGCTGACGCGCGCTCGCGGGCCAGATCGGCCAAACATTTTTACATAATTGGATTATTTAAATCTTTTCAGACAGTTTTGGACACTCAGATGTATTTAGAATAATCCGCGTCAATTTTCTTCATAGACTGGGATTTTCTGCCGGATAACAATCAGCATGGACCTTGCTTCTGTTGTCGCTGCTCTCGCCTCCGTTGGTGTTCGAGTATCCGGTTCTACCCCCAATAACAACGTCCAGGGAGACTCCTCGCGTGCCTGCCCCACTGGTCTTGCCGGCCCCGAGCCCTCCGGCACCCTCAACGACCCAGGGCAGCACTTTCATGGTAGCAGAGGCTACCTGAATGTTGTTCCTTTGGTGTCCCAACCACAGCTAGCTCCCCAGTACGGCCCCGTAGACCCCGCCGCTCCTGAAGACGTAACAATTATGCTGCCGTGGTGCTGTGCGAACGAGGCCTTGAGAGGAATGCCTTGCGCAAGCCCAAGCTGCCCAAGAAGGGCACAAATCAGCAGCTGTGGAGGCCCAGATTACCATCAAGATCCCAGTCGAAATTGGCCATCAAGCAGCTGGAATCTGCCAGCCTACGCCGATGGCAACGCTCCGGTGGAGCTTACGGACCTGGCAGGTACCAATACTCCCTACCAATGTCCACATTTTGAGACCATCGACGCCGACATTGACGACATTGAGATGGGTGCTCCAGGTGAGGTACCTACCTATAATCGACCAGCCTCATGGGCACAATGGGACAACCATTTGTCTTCAGAAGTGACCCGTAACCTTGAGGCGCTTGAGGCCCTTTGTCTATTAGCCACGTCTAAGCTGATAGGACAAGAAAGAATCGCCTCTGATTTTTTATTCGAATATTTTTTCCTCCTTCAAGAAGAAATTAATACCAGGATATGGTGGTGTTCTCAAGAAGATGACTCTGTTGCCATTTTTTTGCAGATCTGGGAGGCAAGCCCCTTCCCGAAGGAGAAGACCAAGGCACCTGTTGCCGGGCCCTCCGCCCCTCATCCCTCTGTTTCCATCCGCGACGATCTAGCCGCCGCGGTTGAGGAAGGAATTTTAGAGGCAGCCAGGCAGGCAAGCCTAGAAATTAGGGCTGAAGGAGCTCCCCAAGTGGACTCCTGGCTGCGAACCACTGAGATTAGCGGTCCGACAGCCTGCTCAGGCCCTTCAGGACACGGTATGTACTGTCCTGCCGACTGCTCATGCAGATGCCAGCGAGATACCGAGCTCCAATTGCTCAAAGATCAAATGCAACTCATCATTCAAACGCTGGGAATTAAAGATCTTTTCAAGACACACATGCGATCTGAGGGCGCATCATCGGTGGAACAAACAACAGAACCGTCGGAGGAGGCGACAGAAATTTTTTCAATTGCTCCTTCGGTGGACTCTAAGACCACCGATGCAAGGATCAGCAGGACTAAGCTAAAGGAAAGGGTTACAATCTCTCGATCTCAGAGTAGGACGGAGAAGGCTAGGACTGAGGCTCAGAATGCCAAGCGAACTGCCTCCCGTACTGCCCTTCCTGCTGCTGATTCCAATGCATTAGCCCAGATGTTGCTCGCCCAGACCCTCGCCGGAGCTGGTGTGGCTAATGATGCCGCCAAGGTGTCTGCCATTACGGCCGGTGTTGGGCTGGATTCACTTCTAAATCCTACTTCATTGCGACTTCGTCAGGTTGCCAAGCAACCGAAGTATAATGGAAACCCCAGACGTTGGCCTCAGTTCCAACGGGAATTTAAATTGTGGGTTAAGACTCAAAAGCTCCAGGATGATCAGTTCCTGATGGCCCTCTTGGACTGCCTTGAGGGAGCGCCGGCCAACACTTGGCTCAGGACCTGGAGTGATCGTGAGGATTCAAGTTCCCCCCTTACCTTTGATGAGGTGTGGGAGCAGTTGGAGGTACGTGGATCCCGGCTGCCAGAGGACCATTACCACCAGATGTTGAAGAATTTTCCTTCATTCTCGCGATTAATCTTGCACGAAGTGCAAGACAAGAGACAGCGCTTCTGGAATCTAGTGGAAGAGTCTGAACATTCAGGCGAAAAATTTTCTAGTGCCGAGCTGAAAAATCTGATTTTTGACAAGATCCCCTCAGAAACCGCCGCCACCCTTCGGAATAAACAGTCCGAAGAAAAGGTCAAGACCTGGTGGGCGGAGGTCGAAGGCTTTGATGCCTCGGCCAACAGGTTTACGGTCAGGGAGGCACTTCAAAAGTGCTCCCCCACGTCGTTTTCCAAGGTGAAATTCACTGAAAACACGTGGAAAATCAAATTTAATGAACACGAGGATCGGGACTTGTTTGTCCAAGTCCTCAACAAGGGAGTAAGCTTCCATGGTCATCGCCTGAAGGCCAGGAACTGGGTGTTTTCGTTCACCCCGCAGGAACTGTGGGAAGAGGTTGAGCGGCTCGCTGACGCCGCCAATCAAAATTTCCATGACGGTCTTGGGGGAAACAAGAATACCCAGCAAAACACCCAAAATGGGGCCCAAAAGGGCAACAAAAAGGTGAATGACACCCGGAATGTCCAGGATCACTGTAGCATCTGCCTTCTTCTAGGTTCTACGAACCGAGCTAAGTCGCATTCTACTGGTAATCACCGATGGTCTCCTTACGATCACAAGGTGATTGGTGAAAATATCAGTAATCCTCAGAATTCAGACAGGAATGACAGACAGGTGCATGGTGGAAAGGGGGGAAAGGGTAATCCGACCCCCTCCGGTGGAAACAAAAATACTGGAGGTCCTGGCGGGTCCCAAGGCAAAGGAAATTGGACTCCATCCGGTTCCGGTGGGCAGCCAAACGGCCAGACAAGTCCCAATGGCAACGCCGGAGGCGGAAATCGAAATCCAGGCCAAACCCCTCAATCCGGTACAAACAAAGGAAATGCCCCAGGATCACAGGGTAAAGGTAAGGGAAATCCTTCAGGAACCCCTTTCCCTGGTAAGGGCAGAGGGCGTGGCGACGGTGGTGGTCCATCATCTGGCGGCCGTGGCCGTGGACGTGGAAAGGGCAACCATCGTGTGGATCAGGTCTCAGGTGCAGATCAGGTGTCCGATGCGGATCGAGATTATGTCGAAAATGCCCTGAATCCAGCAGATGATCCGTTCCAAGATGAGTGGATCGACGAATCAGGGTGTGTTCACAACGTGAACGCAAACACTGGAGGTCAGAACGCCTAGGGGAGCCACGAAAATCGCCCCTCCCCAGGCCATTTCAGGCATGATCCCCAGATTCCATCTCGACCATTACTTGATGTAGGGTCGCTTGTCTCCTCTCCCCTGGATCTGGCAGCGGATCCTTCTGTTGTAGTGGACGAGGTTGGTGTACAGTCCAAGCACAGGGCCCGGCAGTTTGTCACAAAGCTGTGGGTCTCTGATTGCAAGGGAAATTTCCACCTCGCCACTTGTTTGTGTGACAATGGATCAGAGGTAAATCTCCAATCCAATTCTTTCTTACCCGACGACTGCGTGTTTGAGTCGCCTCATCCTGTTACCCTCGAGGGAGTTTCTGGACATTCTCTCGCAGGTGGGCAACGCGGTTGTTATATATCAACTCATTTGGTCGCTCAAGACCTTTGGGAAGAGCAAAATGTGGAAGAAGTTGTCCTTAAGGATGACTACTTCTATCGTGCCGACATAAAGTATGACCTTTATTTGGGCCATCCTTGGCTTCGCAAGAACAGGGTAGCGCCCGTAGGTCATCGTCGTTGTTTTTTGCTGGAGTCAGGTCCCTTGGAGCGTCCTGAATTTCGTTTTTTGCACGCAGGGTTTAAAAGTGCAGAAGAATTTTTGAAGCAAAAGGTGACACCAAAATTTGGTGAAGATGTCACCATTGCAGAGGTGAATGGGAGTGCCGATTACTCCCAAGAGTTAGAATGTCTTCGTAGGGACTCCCAGCCACGACGCCCTTCGCGCTGGCACTCTTCATCCTACAGAGTTGTCGACAAATGGCGCGATGCAATTTGTGAATATTTTCATGAACACCATTCCTTTTGGCCACAGTATGATGCCTTTGCTAACCGCGAGAACAAGCGCTTTGACAAGCACTTTCGCGACGCTTGGACCCACAAATGGGACAAGAAGTTGTGGATTAATCCTCCGTTTCACTTAATCCAGCAGGTCATCCACAAAATCAAGCAAGATAAAACCCAGGCAATTTTAGTTGTGCCCTTGTGGGACGACAAGCCTTGGTTTCAGGAATTACAAGACATTTGTGTAGATTACATCGAACTTCCCAGGAAGATTAAGTTGTATGCCAGGGACGACACAGGTCCCCTGCCACAGCGGTCCTGGAGTTCGCTTGCATTCCTGGTGGATGGAAAGCTTTCTGACTCTAATTCTGCTGATTCTGGTACTGATTCTTGTGTTGGGTCTGAATCTGAGGTTGAGCCTGGTACTGATGATGAATCTATTTTTTCTGATTTTTGTCCGTCAGATACCCAAGGTGATCCAACGTCCAATGGATCCGCCTCGTCTCCCTCTTCCCCAATACGATCGACATCGAAAAGAATCTTCAGTGCACGGGCGAAGAAAAATTCCAAATCGCGCCGCAAATTCAGAGTTTTTTATGAAAAACCCCCTGTGGAAGCTTTCATGGATCCTTTCGAGGAGCTGGATCACGAAGAGAATCTTTGGGATTTCGACACACGAGCCACCTATCTTCAAGAGGCAGTTGATACGGACCTGTTTAGGGACATCCGTAAGAAGGTTCTTCCTGCCAAGGCCGAAGAAGTCGCCAAAGTTTTTTCGACAGTAATTGCTGGCGATCAGGTGGACACTGAGTTGTGTTCCAAGTCAAGAGAAAAGATTTTTGAGGAACGGAAGGACACAACCCTTTCAGGGAAGTTGATCAAAGACCCCCCTGTCCGTGGGCAGTTCGGTGAAGCCTTCATCGAGCTTCGTGAAGGGTACAAGGCGAAGAAACAGCGCCCTTATGAGAACCATGGACATAAACATGTGATACTCAGAAAAATCATCGAGAGAAATCTCAGGGAATTTGGTTGGCTTGAGGGTTGTATGACCAGCGAATGGTGCTGTGCACCCTTCACAGTCCCGAAGCCACCGCCTGCAGACCAGAACACTATTGATGGTTGGCGAATGGTTGTTGATTTTCGCAACCTCAACGCCGAAACCAAGGCGGATTCACACCCCCTGCCCCTCATTGAGGAGGAAATCGCCAAGAGGGCAAGAGGTCGTTTGTTTTCTGTGCTGGATCTCCGTCACGGCTTTCACCAAATGCCGTTGAGGAAGGACAGCCGACCTCTCACCTGTATGTGCACGCCCTGTGGCCCAGTCCAGTGGACCGTCATGCCCATGGGCCTGAAGAACGCCCCCTCATTTTTTCAAAGAATGATGGAGGATGTGCTTTTTACAGCCCATCCTGAGCTTGGTGCCTTCGTGAGTGTGTACATAGATGACATAATCATCGCGACGGAAGGGGAGGGACTGACCGAAGCCGAGCTGGTGGCCCTACATGAAAAGCAGCTGAACCAAGTTTTGGATATTCTTGATGCCAATCAGCTGATTTGTGGGCCAAAGAAGGGAAAATTATTTTTAAAATCAGTCGAATTTTGTGGTTCTCTCCTAGAGAATGGCACCCGACGACCCAGTCCAGGGAAGCTCGTCGCTATTCAGAAGTGGAAGCGCCCTGAGACGATCACGGAGTTGAGAGGATTCCTGGGTTGTTGCAATTTTTACCACACTTTTGTGCCGAATTATGCCAAATTTGCTGCCCCCCTCACTGAATTATTGAAGGTAGGGAGAGATGCGGGCAAGGCAGGTTCAAAGGTTCGTGTCAAGTGGACTGACGAGTGCGAGGAGGCCTTCCATCACTTGAAGGCGGCCCTCTGCGAAGTCGCCACGTTGCATGTGCCCCAATTTGACCGACCCTTCTACATTAGAACCGACGCTTCTAGGTACGCGATCGGAGCTGTCCTTGAACAGGTTGATGAAGCCACCGGCGATCATTACCCTCTTGCATTTTGGTCTCGGAAGCTAGCCCCACGCCAAATGCAATGGTCGCCGCGTGAGCAAGAAACGTATGCCATAATTTGCGCTCTAAAAAAGTACCAATCGTGGGTTGGCACCAATCGAGTCGAGGTCCTGACGGATCATCGATCTCTGGAGTATTGGGCCACCGAACACATTGATACTGTCGTGAGCCCAGCTGGTCGACGGGCCAGATGGCACGAATTTCTCTCTCTGTTTGACCTCCATGTGTCGTATTTGCCTGGAAAACACAACACGGTAGCGGATGCTCTGAGCCGATGGGCTTACCCCGCATCAGAGGGGCTGCAAAGTACCAACATCCATGGTACGGAGCAGGACCGCCATGTAATCATCGAATGGGATCAGGAAGAAAAGAAACTCATTTGACGTGCATGCATGCAATGCGCTGTTAAACAGCACGCATTACCGTACCATGACATCACGGCCATCTCAGATCCGGCGCATGCTCATGAGATCTGCACCAAAACACTGAAAGTCGTGGAGAAAGTCACCGATCCCTCCTCAGGGAGTGTGAAACGGTTTGACTATACCCGACGAGTAAGTCGATTTCGGTTGATCCAGGGCATTAAGCGTCGAGATCCGGCCAAAACTCCACCCCTGCCTAAAGATTCCCTTATTATCCGTGACTGGACGTCCGATTACCTGCAGGATCCCATGTTTAAAGAGGTCTTTGGAAATCTCAAATCCAAAGATGCTCACAGGGATGGGATTTTTTCTGAGTACTCGTTGGATGGGGGGAAGCTGTGGATGGAGGGTAAATTGTGTGTGCCAGACGCCCTAGCCCCCCGAGTGTTAAACTGGTGGCACAAATGGGAGTCCCCCCACGCACATGGCCGTCGACTGTGGTCGATGATTAAACATAGGTTGTTTGGCTCACGGCTATATACTCATTGCATGAAAGTAGCCGCCGGATGCGCCCAATGTGCTGTCTCGACGCCCCCCAGCGCGAAGAAGCACGGCCATCTAAGGCCACATCCTATTCCGGAGCGCCTCTTTAACAGAGTCACCAGTGATTTCTTCTATCTCGGTGAACTCGATGACGAAGAGTGCCATTGGACTAACAAAAAAGTCAATGGTGTGCTCCTTATTCAGTGCCGTCATTCCGGCTACATGCAGGTGTTGCCTTGCAACATCGAGTCGATGACTGGCAAGGCTGCCGCCAAATGGTGCGCGCAGACCTGGATGGGAGGCTGGGACGTCCCATCCGAGGTGGTGACGGATTCAGGCAAAGAGTACACCTCCGAATGGTGGAGAGAATTATGTGCTCGCCTTGGAATCCACCACCTGCGATGTGAAATCCACTCGCATCGAGCGCTGCCTGGCGAAAGAGCCGGCCGCTCTATAATAAACATGCTTCGTAAGGAGCTCGCGAGTGAAAAGGATTTCCATTGGATGGAAGTTCTCTTCGCATTGCTTCGCCGTTACCACAACACGCCTTTGTATCATGGCCTTTCTCCAAATGAAATTGTCTTTGGACGAAAGAAGTGTTGGTGGAACATGCCGTTGAATAATCCTCGCCCCTGTAAGGATGCTTCGTTGTTTTTGGACGACGTCCAACGAGCAGATAAAACTGTCTCGAAATTAATCGAGAAGCATCAAGCTGACTGGCTTTGGGTCCAGAATCAAGGCCGAAAAAACCCCCACAATTTTGAAGTCGATGATCGAGTTTGGCTTCGAAAATCCGAAACCACCCTGGACGGAGATGACAAGCTTCTTCCCTTGTGGGAGGGGCCATTCGCTGTTACAGCGCGTCTTGGTGAGAACAGGTGGAGGATTCGTGTGGATGTCAGCAGGGAAATTGACGTTTCGGGCGATCGCCTCAAGAGAGAGATCCCCTCCCCCAAGGATCGAGTTAAACCCCTTTTTTGGACTGCGAAACATTTGTCTGATCGGGTCATCGAAGGGGGGAAGTACGAACTCAAGAGGATTGTTGAAGCAAGACGTGACGCCAAGGGCGAATGGGAATTTCTGTGTGAGTGGAGGGGCTTTGATTCCAGTCACAACAACTGGGAACCAGCCCAATCTTTTGTCCATGGATACACCAAGGGGTTCATCGACTTCCTGAAGAAGCACCCCAAAATTGGAGTACTCCTGACAGACTGTCTGTCGAAACCAGACAGACAAGTGGAGAGCGACGGAAAACGACCTGTGGTGAATCGAGATCCAGCCTTTTACGGCCCTCAGCAGCCACATTCCAGGGCTGATCCGTCGATCCCCCCTCCTGCGGTCAGGCCAGCCCAGGAGCCAAATGAGGACCAAGCTTCGAGTTTGGCCGCTGATTTGCAGCGCCCAAGCCGTACGAGGGCCAGGCCAGACAGGTTGGTGGTCACATGTATTCGTGCTTGGCCGAATTGAGGAAGCCATCTCACCACATTCTGCTCAATCCACTGTTCATTCTTTCTGTTTATGTCATGATGTGGAGAACTGCGAATGTTTGATAATTTGACGTCAATCAATCAATTTTTCTTTGGTCTCCGTTCGGTAGCGTATCGAAAGTCGAAAACCGAAAGCCACGGAGTGTGCTGCCGTGTTCAGAAAAAACCAAACTCAGGCTTAATTCAGGCAGATTCGGGGTAATCTTGTCTCTGTTGGTCTGTGCATCTTTGGAATTTGGCTACTCGTGCAGATGGAAGCAAATGTACATAGTAAAAACGCTGGCCAGCGACATTCACCCCTACAGGCACCCCCTGTAGTACTGGCTGCACCAGATGCGACGCCAGGAACTCAGATCGTACCTTCATTTGCTGTGATGCTAACGCCAAAGTCCAGATTCAGATCCAGGATCCTCAAATTTGCCTTGAATTTCTCAGGTTTGTCCATCATTCTGCCACTGTTGTACGAAACCCAGACGTCAATTGTTCAGACAACCTTCAGATAGGAGCTCTAGGGACTTCTAAAAGCAACCTCTGAAGTCCGTAAGCTTCGTTGTATTTTTGGCACACGCCAATGTGAGCTCAATCCGACCTGAAACTGTCGAAAATGGTGAATCCAAGTGTCTTGTGGGACTCCATCGAAAGATTGGCCTTGTCCAAGTCGATTGACACCACCGCCATTGTAAATTCGGTGTCTCTCAGTTATATACTGTCAGTAAAGCGCCTTCAGCGAACCTTCGGCGCGTTACATGCCAAGGATCCAGGGCTATCATGTCCCATCATGATGCATCATCACATGATCCACATTTTGATGGAATCTGTTGGATGCTCGCGAACCAACGTGCCGGAAAGCACAATTGAGCTGAATAAACGACAATATATATTAACTTTAGTCTAAACGAAAGTGTTAGTAGTTTCAGTTCCAGACATTCCGCTTCATTTCACCTTCATCTTAGGGAATTTGCTGACTTTAGGACAATTCAGATTGATTTCCTTGTCATCTCCCTTGATTCCTCGAAGATCTGTTTAGATCTAAGTGCACAGAAAAACTTCCACACCTTCGGTGGTTCACTTAGGGTCTGTAGACTACATCTGTATTTGTTTTCCCACTCTGTGATTGTTTAATATCCTTCATCTCTGCCCAAATTGACTCTCATTTTTGCTGAATCTTGTGATCATCCACCAGATGCGCCAAATCTGAAGCACATGCTGCACTTTTCAGAACTAGAAAAGCGGGAATAACACGATGTAGAGTTCGGCGAGGACACCGTAGCGTGCCCGCGACAGCGAAACTGTGTCAGAGCGCTGAGATGTCACTCCAATTCTTGATCCCCCCACTCAATCCACCAATAATCTACCTCATTCTCAACCAATGCATGGTTTGGTATCGATTCTCGATACGTTTACATGCTTTTTAGCCCTTGACCTAATGTTTTACTGCACGGAGGACTGTTTGTCACTTCTCATTCTGTTTCATTTCAGGTTCATCCATCCTGATTCAGTGCCAATTCAGCCCAAATCAGGTCAGATCAAGCAGATTTCGCCCCATCGAGGCTACATTTCTTTTTTTTTCTAGGACTTACCCGCACTACGTTCTTCGTTGACGTAGCGACACACCCCAGTGTGTTTTTGGAGGGGGAGTGTAAGTGCGGCTAGCCCCATCTGCTCAGATTTTCAGACATTCTGCCCAGATTGGCTACATTTTGGTCATTTTCTTTGCTTCGGCGGAATCGCCGCCTCGCAGCTCAGTCTCAGGATATTTCCTATATATTTCTGATATGCCGGATTTGATTCCGCGGTCCATTTCCCGTAAATCCGCCGCGTTCCGCTATTTTAGCTGGAATCGCCATTTGCCGCTGACGCGCGCTCGCGGGCCAGATCGGCCAAACATTTTTACATAATTGGATTATTTAAATCTTTTCAGACAGTTTTGGACACTCAGATGTATTTAGAATAATCCGCGTCAATTTTCTTCATAGACTGGGATTTTCTGCCGGATAACAATCAGCATGGACCTTGCTTCTGTTGTCGCTGCTCTCGCCTCCGTTGGTGTTCGAGTATCCGGTTCTACCCCCAATAACAACATCCAGGGAGACTCCTCGCGTGCCTGCCCCACCGGTCTTGCCGGCCCCGAGCCCTCCGGCACCCTCAACGACCAAGGGCAGCACTTTCAGAGGTATGCGGTGGACCCAGTCGCCTCCCGCTAGAGTTGCGAACTCCGGGACGGGGTAGTGCACCTCGGGACATATTCCGTGCGCGCCAGCTATTTTCCAGAACATTTTGGTGACCTCGGCGCGCACGGAGGCTGAGCGGTGGTGGAGGAGTGTACCCACGAGGGCCACCGCTGCCTGCTGGCACCGCGTTGGCACCCGTCTGAGCCCCAGGGTCCGGTCATCCTGCAGGCTGTCCCGCGAGGCGTCGAAGGCGTACCGCGCCCTGTCCTTCGCGACCTGGACCGTGATGTGGTCCACGTGGCGTGCAGTGTCGGAGTCGTCGGCGATGAAAGGGGCGACGTACTGTGTCACCCCCCCGAGGATCGCCAGGATGACGTCCTGCACCACTTTCGGTGGCGCGAGGGTGTTAAGGCACCAGTGGTGCACCGCCGCCAGGCGTAGCCGGTGCTTGCGCTGCAGGGAGAACTCCCCGTCGGGCTGCAGCTGGAGTCCCAGGTAGGGGACGGAGTCCGTCGCTGGTACCCAGTGCCACGGGTTTTCCAGGTGGGGACAGAGGCGCAGCTGCAGGCCCGGGACCCCCTCTGTGGTGGCCATGGCGCACTTGCGGGGGTTGAGCTCCATGCCCATCATCCCCGGGTACGCGGCCACCGCCTCCACGCCCTCGACGAAGTGCTGCAGCGTGTGGGCCACCACCAGCAGGTCGTCGATGTAGGCCTGGATGAGGCCGTGCTCGGCCCCTCCCGGCGGGCGCAGGCGGTGCCCCTGCGCCCTGAGCAGGGGCTCCAGGAGGAGCGCGTACAGCAGGGGGCTCTCGGGGTTGCCCTGCCGGACGCCGCGCAGCATGTAGACGGGCTGCGTTAGCCCGTGTGCGGTGACGATGCGCAGCCTGGCGCACGTGTGGAGGAAGAGCAGGAG
This sequence comes from Eutreptiella sp. 'Long Island Sound 2002', assembly GCA_964036045.1. Taxonomy (NCBI): domain Eukaryota; phylum Euglenozoa; class Euglenophyceae; order Eutreptiales; family Eutreptiaceae; genus Eutreptiella; species Eutreptiella sp. 'Long Island Sound 2002'. The sequence continues at coordinate 15,390,381 of OZ038394.1, forward strand.
GTTGATGACGTCCGGCGGCACGAAGAGGTGGCGCAGGATGAGGTGGAGGGCGCCGTGCGGGGCGGTGTCGAAGGCCTTGCGGGCGTCGAAGGAGAAGACGTAGTTGGGCCTTCCCCTCTGGAGCTGCCGCTGCGCCATGAACAGTGGGGGGCCTGTGTTGGAGCCAGGGAGGGCCCCTTGCTGCCAGTCGTTGACCACTCCGTGCCGTGTGAGCACTTCCGTGATGCGCTGGGTCAGGGGGCCCGTGAGCAGCTTCATGTCCAGCTGGCCCAGGGCTATGGGCCTGTAGTGGTCCAGTCTGGCAGAGCCCGGTACCTTGGGGCTGAGCCAGATGGGCGCGTCCCTCCAGTGCATTGGCGGCGGGGCGCCGCGGAGGATGGCCCGGTAGGAGTGGACCAGGAGCCACTGGACGGGTGCCGGGAGGGCCTTGATGAAACGCGCCTCCACATGGTTGGGACCTGGGGCCTTGCCATCGGCCTTGTCCAGGTCAGACTTCAGGTCTTGCATGGAGTACTGCTGGACCTGTGTCCAGGCCCCTTCAGGGACCCGGGGGACATGGCGGCCGAGGACCGCCTGGAAGCCTGGGAGGTCCACCGGGCGTTTGTCATACAGTTCTCGCCAGAAGGCGCGAACTGCGAACATCACGTCGTGGGCCTCCGTGAGGAGCGTTTTGGTGTTGGGGACCCGCACGTTCCAGAGGCCTGACGGGCCTGGGGCCTCTACCTCTATGGCTCCCCGCACGGCTTTCCATCGCTGGGCGATGTCGGGGGCGTGGCGGCGCCAGAAGTCCTTGATGGCGCGCTTGCGGTCTGCCGCCAGGAGTGCGCGGAGCTGGCGAATGTCCTCCTGGAGGGCGGCTGCTTGCCTCTCCAGCTCCTCCTGTAGCTGGCCCTGTGTGGTCGGGCGGAACCCGGGCGACACACCCTGCAGCTCCTCCGTGAGCCGGAGCGCCGCCTCGGACCGGATGCCATGCCGTGCGGCGTCCGCCTGGTACGCTGCCGGCGCGCGCGCTGCCAGGGTATCATAGCGGAGGACCGCCGCCTGGAGCCGCTTTTCGCTCTCCGGGAGGTCCCCCTCCGCCAGGTCCGTCCCCGCCGGGGACGGCTGCCGGCGTCCCACCACACGCGCCAGGGCGTCATGCATCGCGTGGAGGTGTTCGAACACCTTGTCCACCGCGGCCGCGGGCATGGACCCGTAGTGGTGCTGCTCTGCGGGACCCAGCCAGGGCGCCAGGGAGGGTTCATCCTGCGCGGCGGTGACCGCCGCCCACAGGCAGTGTTGGCCAGGCGCGGCCTCGGCGTCGTACGGGAGGAGGCGGCCCTCCGTGTGGCTGTAGGGGGTGGGCATCGCCGCGCGCCCCGCTGAGCTGAGGAGGCCCGGCAGGGCCAGGCGGACCGGGAGGTGGTCCGAGCCGACCACCTGGGGGTGTGCCATGCCGCGAGCCCAGACGCTTTCCCGCAGGGACCACGGCAGGAGGGGCTCGTTGACCAGGAAGGTGTCCACCCTGTGCCGGGACGGGTGGAGCGTTGGCGTCATGTCCTCCTCGCCGCCTGCCGCGGCCCTCCGGAAACCGCAGGCCTCCCAGCCCGCTCGGAAGTGCTCCGTGGCCAGGTTGGTGGTGGCATCCATGTAGATGTTGGTGTCGCCGGCGATGACCACCGGCTGCCTCCCACCGAGGCTGCGTGCCGTGGCATACATTTAGAAAAGTTTATAGTGGTTTCAGCACTGTGTTTTTGCTTCTCCTGCTGCTTGCTGTTGCTGTAGGGTGTCCTGCTGCTTGTTTTTGGAGATGAAAAGCTTTTGTTTGTTGAAATACAGTAAGTCCAAGTCAATCCAGGATAGCCCAAGCCAGAAGTATGCAAGGAGAAGAGAATCAGGATCAAAGCATGAAGGGCTGCAGTGTAAACAGTGAAAGATGATTGGATATTCACAGAAACTGCAACTCAGGTTAAATCGGATTGCATATTCACAAAGATAGCTGAAATGTTTTGAAAAAGAGTTGGAAAACTGCCTCATGGTCACTCTATCTCCATAGTGCCATCTCAGGAGATGTGCCCTCTTTGTTTTGGGTCCCATATGTGCTGAGGTGGCAGGGCATGTGGCGATGAGGTCACTGCCATGTCACATGGGATCTTCCTACTTAGCTAGGCTGACCAGGAAATGAACCCAGGACCTCTCAAAAAGAGGTGCCCAGCCCCCTAGGGTGCATACCACTAGGATAGCTAAGAATTCATGGAAAAACATAGGTAAATTCATGAGCTCTGCCTTGGATTTGTCAGTGCTCAGTCAACTCAGGAAAAGATGATTTGCTTCACATTGATAGGGGATTAAGGGGTCCACTCCATATCCTGATTGGGTGTTTGGTTCCATTGGTCAAAATGTGTTATCACCAGTTTTGGTTGGACCAATACTAAGTTAAAAATGCATGGATGCTCAGTGCATCTCTAATACAACTAGAGTATGCCTCAAAGCATTGGAAAAGCACTTTTTCTTACTCCCCCCTTGTGCTGTGGTGGCCACCACTGTCGCATTTTCAGGAAAAAGGGATTTTTTCTTGGCCTTTCCTTGGTTTCCACATCTACTTTAAAATACCTATAGTTTCCCTCACACAGAAAAATGGGCGCTCACCATGGCTGGCGCTCTTTTGCTGCTCTGTTTATAACATTTCCTACAGAAGACTCAGCGCTCATGGCGCTGCCGGGGCTCCGGTGGCTTGGTTGGGTTAGTTTGGGAGCATGCCAAAACATGTGCATGTGCATCCCTCCCTCCAAGACGCAGCGCGACACAAACCCAACGCAAGACACATTATACACACTCGCATGGGTTCTCGTAAACCTGCTGGCGACCTGCGACCTGCCTTAGGGCGAAGGGAGTCGTCAAAAAAATTAAATTGCCCCTTGGTGGGGTCTTGGTTCTGCTCAGTCTCTCCAGGCACCTGCGTTTCGGCCGGAACACGGCCTACTCAGCGAGGCTGCGCGTGGGTATCTGCAGAGGCAGGAATGGGAGAATTATGGACGAATCCACGCAAAAACGAAGCGACGACACCAAAATCCGTCAAATGACGGCGTAGAATTTTTCTAAGACGAAACACCTGAGCAGAATCCAATTGTGCATCAGAAGCACATTTTTATAGAAATTAGAGTCATCTCTGGATTTTTTAAATCCAGAAATTCATACGCATAAAAAGGGGGCGTGCAGGAGCGGCTGCTAGCGAAGCGCCGGAAAATGGAGAATTAATGGAATTATAAACGTAAGTCTCACGTAGTCTTGAAAATGACGAGACACACATTAACCAATGAACATACAGATTCCACCCACACTAATAGAAGGATCAAAAATTCAAGAATTCGAAAATGAACGAAAAAGACTTCGATGAATCAGGTATAAACTAAAGGTATGCTCGTCTCGTATGCCGCATACACATTGCTCGTCTCGTGTCTCCGTGAACGAGTCTTGTAGCAGCGCTAACAACGATAGGACGCGATAGAGGGATTGATTAGAAAGATTGCAGATGATTAGCGGTCAGATCAGGGTGATTAGACATACACACAAGTGCATAGCAACGTTCCTCGCGTGCGCCCCTCACTTGCTCTCTCTCTCCAGCGGTAGGTAAGGTGAGTAAGCCCAGGCGGGGCCACCCCCTGGTGGAGTTCGTGATCGGTGTTGAGATGGGCAGGTTTGCCCAAAACGCTTGTGCACACTCGCGCATGCACACACGCATTAAAGGGTAGGCCACGCGAAGTGCGCACGGTAAACCTTGTTTAGGCTACCCAGGGGCTCCTCGGTACGTTCTTTAAGAGAACCTGAGGAGTCCCTTAACGCTTGCTTGCTTGACAGCGGTAGCTGAATCTTCAGCGTGTTTGCGGACAGTGTATTATAGGTCACACTGAGAACCGTATAATACGGGGAGTGTGGCTTGGTTCCTCCGCCGCAAACGCCTCTTCATTTGCCTTTGCTTTACAGGTGGGCAGGTAGGGTGATTGGTGCAGCAGCATACCATTTTTTTCATGCCCTGCTAAACAAGGGCGCAGATCACACAAACAAGTAACTCCCCTCTGCCTGTGGCAGAGCAGGGAGTCCGACCCCATCGACATCTGCGCCGTGCACGCAAGAGCACCTCTTCCCTCCAAGCCCTAGCAGGGGAAACACGTTGTGGCGTCCCCTGTTAGGCCACAGTCGCTTAGCAGCGCTGTGTTCTCTTGTCATCTTCACAGGAGGGTCGCTAGGACCCACGAGACCTTTGCCTTCACAACGCCCAGTAGAGTGTGCGTGTAGGAGTGGTAGTCCTGAGTGGGGGCTTGAGCCAGTTGCACAGTGCTCGCCCACCAGGATGGTGCCACTGTAGGGTCTGCAGGACCTGTAGTGCGCGTGTCACTGTCCCACCCGTTTCCTGCAATTTTAGCAGGGTTGGTGGGCTGTGGCAATGGTTAGGTCAGTGTTTTGGCCACATAGCAAAACGGCGTTTTCAAGCCTTCATAGCTTTTGGCCACCCCTCCCTGTAGTAGACAGATAGGTAGGGAAAACAATACCTGGATTAGTACGCTGGGTATTCCCCAAAGGCTTTGCGCCAGCACAGAAATTGGGCGCTTAGCGGAGGGGAGACCCGGGGCGTACCCCGTGGCATCAATAAGCCAACCCTCCAGGTTTAGCAAGCGCGCAGACTTGGGTATAATTAGGACACCACTTCTGCGGCTTGCTCTCAGGACCTTAGGAATAGCACACTCACACATACGCTTTGACAGGTAAGGGTAAGGTTCAGTCCCTAGCTTTAGTCTTGGAGGCAAGCGTCTCAGCGAGCCTCAACAACTCACCAAGGTTGTTCTGGGACAAGTAGTCAACCAGAACTGAGTTTAGGCGTCCCCCAGGTAGAACAAATGCAGAGAAGGGCTCCCAGGTGGCCTCTTCGACTCCAAACCCTTCCCAGAGGGTGAGGAAGCGCCAACCCTGGCGATAGCGGTGGCGTAGGACAGACTTCACCAGGTAGAAGCCCTCCTTAGCCATCTCCTCGGCGTTCATGTCGGGGAGTTCCCCTTCAACTTCCATAGGGATGGCAGCCCCTTGTAGGTCCAGAGCGGCGATTTCCTCGTCGTTCAGCTCCCACTCCTCCCCACAGAGGTCTTCAGGATCATAGTAGCGCTTCAGGTGTTCAGCAGCGCACACCAGGGTCCCCCCTAGACGGGGAGAACACCGCACGGTGATACGGTGTCCATCCACAGATAGAATCTTGTACGGCCCGAAGTATGGGTCATCGCTGGTAGAGCGTGGCCAGGCGGGTAGTCGACTGTGGTGCACCAGCACCCAGTCCCCTTCTTGGTAGGTGGCCGGTACTCGGTGCTTGTTCTTCCTGTTCCACTGACGCTCCCTCACTCTCTGGAGCATAGCCTTGGCCTTGTCCACCTTCGCTTGTTGCTCTTGGACCCATTCACCCACAGAAGAATGGGTGTCCTCTGGATAGGGGGCATGTAGGAACCATGCCGGGCGCCCTAGGAATAGCTCATGGGGTGAGTAGCCAGTAGCTGAGCTCTCTTGGGAGTTCATCATCAAGGATATTACGGGGAGTAGTCTCACCCAGTCTCTGGTGTGTTCAGTTTTGCACCATATCCGTACGTTCTCCTTCAGGACACGGATCTGTCGCTCACATAGGGGGTTGCTCGTGTGAGAGTAGGGAATCCCCGTAGACACCTGGACATTGAAGATCTCAGGACCCTCTTGTACCAGCCAGTATCTGAGCGTACTCGTACGTCCTCATCGGAGTTGATCTCCTTGGGCGCCCCATAGACACAAAACCACTCCTCCAGGAGTATCTTGATAGTCTCCTCACCGGTAATGTGCTTGGTACATGGGAACACCCTGGTAAACCTGGTCAACCCACAGGTTACCACGAGGGCGAAGTCATAGCCCCCGAACTTCGGCATCTCCGTGCCGTCCACGTATAGAACACTGTTAGCACAGTGAGGGATGGGCAGGGTCGAGTAGAGACCTCTGTCCCTGATATCCCCTGGTTTGCAGGACCTGCACGGGCACTTGTCCACGATAGGCTGGAGGGTTATCCGCAGTTGGTCGTCAGTCCACGTAGTGTGGAACCACTGCTTGAACAGCCTCAGGGTACGGTCAGCACCCACATGACCGCTGGACTCATGGGTCCACTTCAGCAGCGCTGGGACTCGGTCACTAGGCACCACGATGCGGTCCTCGTGCCAGAGGTAGCTCTTGTCCCTCTTCCACTGGTCTTGGTTGACCAAAAGGGGTTCAAGGCGTTTCTCCAGGCGCTTGTAGATATCCCCAAACTCCTTCAGGTACTCCGATTGTTGGAGTCCATCCAGGGGGCGTATTATCGTCATGTTGAGGTCCCAGTGGACATCCATACGGCTGAACGCCTCCTTAGCCAGCGCTTCAGACCGGGCACCAATCAGGGCGTCGAAGTTGTTGCGGCTGATGTAGTCAGCACATTCGTTCTTCACTCCCTGGATATGGTGTACCGTCAGCCGTAGTTGACTGAGGTAGGTCCACCAGCGCCGTAGCTTGGCCTTCTCAGGTGGGGGATCCTTCTGGAAACTGCGGACCGGTTCTTGGTGGCACAGCCAGACCACAGGGTTACTCCCCAACAGTCGTGCTTTTGAGGATAGCACCAGCATACCCGCGAGCATTTCCTGCTCATAGGTGGAGTAGTTCCCCCTGGCCTGGTTCCACTTTCAGTTCCAGTGGCCCAGAGGTACTAGGACCCACTTGTCGTCAGGGTAGCTGTGCTTGAGGGTTCCATCTCGGTTGAGACCTTCCGTCCCCCATTGGGAAATGGCCGAGTCGAACTCCTCCTTCTCTAGTGCTTGCCATTGGAACAACGTTCCACCACCGCCCACATTGCTGGCGTCGGTCACCAGGATAATCTCCCCTTGTGCCCTAGGCACGCCCAAGCACTTAGCGTTGGCTACCTTGTCTTTGAGCTCGTCAAACGCTTGTTGCTCTTGTGGGCCCCAGCGCCAAGTAGTACTCTTCTTGATCAAGTCCGTCAGAACGGCGCTGGTGTAGGTGAAGTTCTTGATGTGGCAGCGATAGAAGTTGCACTCCCCAATGAAACTGCGTACATCATGAAGTCCTTTCTTCAGGTCTTCGTGTCGTACCTTGGCATCCATCAGGGGTTTGGCCTTAGAGGCCGCTGGGGTCCACCACCCATAGCAAACGTCAAACCCCAGGTACTGCATGGTCTCCTGCATGAACTCACACTTCTCCAGCTTGAGTCGTGTGTGGTTCTCCTGGCAGACCGCAAAGAACTCACCCAAGAGGATTAGCTGATCCTCCTGGGTATTGGTCCCGAGGCATACATCGTCGATGTGAGCCTCCATCTGGGCACCACGGGATATGAGCTCCTGCACCTTAGGTCTCCTTCGTAGGAGGGACAAGATCTTGTTCATCAGCTCTTGAAATAGAGCGGGTGCGTTGGCCACGCCAAACGGCATGACCTTCCACTTGAACACCCTCCCCTGAGGGGTGATGAAGGCCAGTAGTTCCTGTGCGTTGGGCGTCAGGTCCACTTGCCAGAATCCGCTCCTCTTGTCCATCTTGGTCTTGTAGCGGCAGGAGGCTATCTTCTCCAGGGTAGACTCCATATTGGGAATGGACCCTGAGTGGTTCAGCGTCTTCTTGTTCAGCTCTCCATAGTCCACTACCAGCCGTTTGGCTGTAGACCCAGGTTTAGCCACCAGGAAACAGGGGCTGCAGTGTAGGGGGTAGTCCCCGTCCTTGTACTCCAGGACTAGGCCAGCGTCGATACATTCTTGTATTTGTCGCTCGATCTCGTCGGCCTGCTCTTTAGGAGCTGGATAGGGTCTCTTCCGGATCTTGTGACCCACGAACTCGGGTTTCAGCTTGAGGTCCATCTGTACCAGCTTGTCACATGAGGCTGGAGGGGGTAGTTCTCCGAACTCCTCCAGATCGGTCCTTATAAGCTTCTGTACCCGCGGGTCCAATACCTTGATCTTGTCCTCCATGTCCTCGTCAGAGTGTAAGTTGCTTGCCCCCTGAGTAATAGACGTCGGGAGGTGGTCCTCCACCGACTCTTTGCCCGTGGTAGTGTCCTTCAGCCCTTGGTAGGCATATAGAAGGTCTTGTTCAACCATCTCCGGTGGACGATGGCAACATAGGCACGCTCGAGGGGGTTCACATACACATTCCTCCGAGAGGTCGTCCTCCTCTGGGGTCCTCACATGGGCGCCCCACACGCTCTTCATGAGCTTAAGATCTACCTCCCTTTGCGAGGTGGTGATCTTCTGTTCCAGGTCTTCCTTCAGTTGGGATAGGTCTCCCATACGTCCTTGCTTCAGTGGCCATGAGCTGCGGGTAGGCTTAGCGTAGCATAGCTTTTTCGCCACCAACTTCCTCTTGGAATCCACATACTCCCTGAGCCTGGATCGAGGGTCCAGCTCCTCGTCCACGGGGTCTTCCACCCTCATGGAGAGTAGGGGTTTCAGTGGGGCGACGTACTCGGCGTTCTCCACTTCCTCGACACAGGTCTGCACGAAGAAGGCGTCGTGCTCAGTTTCGTCGTCTGAGTGGATAGAGCTAGGTAGCTCAGATAATCCACACTCAGAGACTCCATCAGGAACAGGTACATGACAGGGAGAGTTGGGGGCGTTGGTGTCAGTCACGACGTACTCATCTCCTCCGGGTGTAGTCTCAACAGCATCTTGAGGTCGTAGGCGATCCTTCAAGTCACCCAAGGAGAGTCCGTCGCTTTCTCGTTGTATAGCCTGGACCAGAGTCGGGTCCAGATCCTCCCAGGGGATGGAGGTAAGACCTCTGTCCACCACGCTCAGCATACTCCCCCATCCGGGTTTCCCAATAGGCGTCTTGCGTCCCAGAGGCACGTAGATGGCCTCATCAGGCAAACGAACAGAGCTGATAGTCAGCCTGTCCAGGAGGTTTCGCCAGTACTCATTGCCCCCATGGGCTCCCCAATCGGGGGAACACAAGACCATACGGGAACGTTCCAAGGCTACCTTGGTCAGCACCTTCCCCAGTTCACTGAACCTGGGGATCCCGTAGGCCATCCCGAAAGAGGGCCAGTAAAATTTGTAGCTGCAGGAAAACGCGCGCACACGCCCGGTGCCCGAACCTGCACCCTCGTTCTCGCTACTTACAGGACCCAGCATCATACGCCCGCCCCCGAAGCCCAGGACCCTCCGCCGTCTCCGACAGCCTTCTCCTCCGCCTCCGACTCCAAAACCTCCACCACCACGACCACCTCATCCACCACCACCACCACGTCCTCATCCAGCACTCCACCCCCCAGGCCGCGGGGGACACCTCCCAAACGGGCCTCCAAACCCGCCCCCACCGCGAGCAGCCCCGCCGCCGCTAAGGCCCACGCCCCGACGAAGCCCACACCCACGACCCAGCCGAAACCCAAGGCCGCCGCCAAACGGCCAGCCAAACCCTCCAGCATGCCACGACCGCAACCCGCAGCCAAGCCCAAACCCAAGCCCAAACCCGGCGCCACGACGGCAGCGCGAGCCCGGTTCCCCGAGGACGTCCTCTACGACATCCGGCCCCGGCCGTCCCAGGCCCGAAGGCAGCAGCGCCCAGCGCGGCGCCCCCCAACTGTCACCGACGCCACCGCCACCACCTTCATGGCGGAGCGCGCCGCGGCCGAAGCGCGACGCACCTCGTCCCGCCACCTCTCAAAGCCCGCACCCCAGGCCCACGGGCCGCTCCCGACTGAGCCAGAACGACGCCAGGGTCCACCAGCAGCGTCCCCACCCCCCTACCAGCCCTCGATGACAGCCCACATGCAACGCATGCCCCACTACCGCCGCCGCCGCGAGTCCCCGCCCAACCCCGAGGCGGAGACCGTACGCGCACACCTGCGGGTCCACATCCGCGTGCGCCCCCACTCCCCACGCACCCCCACGGAACAGGACTACGAGGAATCCCCCAGGCCCGCCACCGCCACTGGTCCCCACGACCCCGTCACACCCACCCACGCCCACTCCTCCGCCCAAGACCGCAGGCCCGCCCAGGAACAGTGGTGGCAGCGCTGGACCCACACGCAGCTCTGGGAGCTGCGAAAGTGGGCCCGAGGAGAGCCCTCCCTCGAGGGCCTGGTCCATCGGCCCCGCAAGGGGTCGGTGAAGAACTGCTGCCTCCAGCCGGCGGGGGGGTGGATGCCGCAGGCCGCATGGGAAGCCATGCTGGCCGATGCGCTCCACCCCCTGGGAGTCCACCCCCGCAACCTCCCCGCGCCCCAGGACCACCCGTATGTCCTCAGGCGCCTGTGGGAGACCCTCCAGGAAACGCAGCGAGACGGCATCCGCCTGTGGGACATCACCCAAAGCCCAGCCCCGCACACACACACCCCCTCACCACCCCACAAGCGTCGGCGCACCGACACCGGCGACACTCACAGCACCCCAGGTGCCCTGCGCGCCACACAACACGACGCGCCTGACCCCCCGGCCAGCGGCGCCGCCATCTAACCCCGTAACCCAGCAAACCACCACCACGGGGCGCCACGCCAGGCCCCGCCCAGAAGTCACCAAACGAACCGGACACCGAAGGAAGCCAACGCGCACGACAACGAGCACCACTACGCCCAAACGCACCGAACCCAGGCCCGCTAACGTCGCAACCGCCTAACCGAGCCAGAACCCAAGCCCAAGTCCAACCCGAGCCACACCCCGAAACTGCTAACCCTTGACTCCTAACCAAGCCCGCCGAGGGAACAAGGTAACCACAGCCCACACCCACAGCCCACACAGCCGCCTAACCAGCCAGCTCCAGAAGCAAAGAGACACCTCACCAAACCCACCCTGACCCAAGCCCGTGTACATCAGGACGCGCGAGCCGCACCCCTGGGGCGCGACCGCCGCCACAGCACCGACGACACACGCCAGAGGACACAACGCTATTGCACCGCCGCACCAGCTGCCCATGCCTGTGCCTGCAGTGTACGCGCGCCCCTGTTTTTCTCTTTTTTGTTTTTTCTTTTTTTTTTTTCCCAAAAAAAAAAAAAACAAGTAAAAAAAAAAACAAGAAAAAAAAAACGAAAATTAGGGGGGGAGGAAGAGGGACACAACCACCCATGGCACACGCGCACCGCACACAGCACGCACACCGGTGAACAGGAGCCCAGTGGCCCAGGACACCGCACATGCAACACAACACACCGAGCGAGCACACCGGTGAACAGGAGCCAGCCGGCCCAGGACACCGCAGACACACCACAGCAAACCGCGCGGGCACACCGGTGAACGGGAGCCCAGCGGCCCAGGACACTGCACACACATAGGGCGGCCGAGGGACAGGAAAGAACCAATACCCCATGGGTCGGACGCACTGGGGCGACCCAGCCGACCCACCGGACCAGTTGCAGGAGCGGTACTCCAAGGCCACTGGTCCGAGCCCGGCCAGGCTGCATCGGGGACCATGGCAAACGTCACCCGGAGCCATGGAAGCAACCGGTGACAGGCGAGCCGGTACACAGTCCAGGAGGGGGTCACCTGCCAAGCAGAGTGGCCCCGCAACTCAAGCCACAAGGGTGAGGCGGTCGTACCGTAGACAAGCGGCAGCAATACCCCTTGTGGTGAGAGATACTCCACGCGGCTGGGCAGCCCCCCAGAGCTGCCGCCCAAAGGAGGGGGCATGTGGCCCTACCCATGGACACATGTGGGGACACCCTCCCACCTGGGACACATGGACCGGGTGGCCGGGACAATGCCTTCCCAAGCACATGCGGGAGCGGCTCAAGAGGCACCTGACATAGGGCAGTGGGAGGGACAGGACGTCCCCTTGGTAAGACCTTCTTCCTGCAATGTCAAAGGAGGCATCCCGAGCTCCCGAAGATACCTACCCTACCTACCTCAAACCGCAGGTACTAGATGGTCTCCTGCATGAACTCACGCTTCTCCAGCTTGAGTCGTGTGTGGTTCTCCTGGCAGACCGCAAAGAACTCACCCAAGAGGATTAGGTGATCCTCCTGGGTATTGGTCCCGAGGCATACATCGTCGATGTGAGCCTCCATCTGGGCACCACGGGATATGAGCTCCTGCACCTTAAGTCTCCTTCGTAGGATGGACAAGATCTTGTTCATCAGCTCTTGAAATAGAGCGGGTGCGTTAGCCACGCCAAACGGCATGACCTTCCACTTGAACACCCTCCCCTGAGGGGTGATAAAGGCCAGTAGTTCCTGTGCGTTGGGCGTCAGGTCCACTTGCCAGAATCCGCTCCTCTTGTCCATCTTGGTCTTGTAGCGGCAGGAGGCTATCTTCTCCAGGGTAGACTCCATATTGGGAATGGACCCTGACTGGTTCAGCGTCTTCTTGTTCAGCTCTCCATAGTCCACTACCAGCCGTTTGGCTGTAGACCCAGGTTTAGCCACCAGGAAACAGGGGCTGCAGTGTAGGGGGTAGTCCCCGTCCTTGTACTCCAGGACTAGGCCAGCGTCGATACATTCTTGTATTTGTCGCTCGATCTTGTCGGCCTGCTCTTTAGGAGCTGGATAGGGTCTCTTCCGGATCTTGTGACCCACGAACTCGGGTTTCAGCTTGAGGTCCATCTGTACCAGCTTGTCACATGAGGCTGGAGGGGGTAGTTTTCCGAACACCTCCAGATAGGTCCTTATAAGCTTCTGTACCCGCGTGTCCAAGACCTTGATCTTGTCCTCCATGTCCTCGTCAGAGTGTAAGTTGCTTGCCCCCTGAGTAATAGACGTCGGGAGGTGGTCCTCCACCGACTCTTTGCCCGTGGTAGTATCCTTCAGCCCTTGGTAGGCATATAGAAGGTCTTGTTCAACCATCTCCGGTGGACGATGGCAACATAGGCACGCTCGAGGGGGTTCACATACACATTCCTCCCAGAGGTCGTCCTCCTCTGGGGTCCTCACATGGGCGCCCCACACGCTCTTCATGAGCTTAAGATCTACCTCCCTTTGCCAGGTGGTGATCTTCTGTTCGAGGTCCTCCTTCAGTTGGGATAGGACTCCCATACGTCCTTGCTTCAGTGGCCATGAGCTGCGGGTAGGCTTAGCGTAGCATAGCTTTCTCGCCACCAACTTCCTCTTGGAATCCACATACTCCCTGAGCCTGGATCGAGGGTCCAGCTCCTCGTCCACGGGGTCTTCCACCCTCATGGAGAGTAGGGGTTTCAGTGGGGCGACGTACTTGGCGTTCTCCACTTCCTCCACACAGGTCTGCACGAAGAAGGCGTCGTGCTCAGTTTCGTCGTCTGAGTGGATAGAGCTAGGTAGCTCAGATAATCCACACTCAGAGACTCCATCAGGAACAGGTACATGACAGGGAGAGTTGGGGGCGTTGGTGTCAGTCACGACGTACTCATCTCCTCCGGGTGTAGTCTCAACAGCATCTTGAGGTCGTAGGCGATCCTTCAAGTCACCCAAGGAGAGTCCGTCGCTTTCTCGTTGTATAGCCTGGACCAGAGTCGGGTCCAGATCCTCCCAGGGGATGGAGGTAAGACCTCTGTCCACCACGCTCAGCATACTCCCCCATCCGGGTTTTCCAATAGGCGTCTTGCGTCCCAGAGGCACGTAGATGGCCTCATCAGGCAAACGAACAGAGCTGATAGTCAGCCTGTCCAGGAGGTTTCGCCAGTACTCATTGCCCCCATGGGCTCCCCAATCGGGGGAACACAAGACCATACGGGAACGTTCCAAGGCTACCTTGGTCAGCACCTTCCCCAGTTCACTGAACCTGGGGTTCCCATAGGCCATCCCGAAAGAGGGCCAGTAAAATTTGTAGCTGCAGTTCTTCCCCTTGCTGCAGTAAAGGTCCAGTACATGCTGCTTGTCGCTGGCGAACAACTCCACACTCAGGTCTTCTCGAGAGTAACGCAACTCCTTCAGACCTTGGTCTAGGACTTCCCCCAATAGTTGATAGTCATCAGTTTTGGAGGCCGCCATCATGTTCGAGGGCTCCTCCTTCCATAGCCTCAGGTAACTCGAGGTAAGTTTCGACTGCTCCAGTGGCACAGACTCTCTGCCACTGCCGTGGTCCACGTAGAGGAGGTAGGGCGCTTGCAGCGTCAGGGATTGTATCTGGGAGTGCTGTGCGAAGAAGTCAGTCCCCAGTACAAAGTCGAAGGCCTCAGTGTCCATCACATAGAACCGATGGGCGATAGTCCGGGAGCCCATAGGTACTTCCACTTCACAGTCCCCGCAGCTGTGCACCACATGTCCATCCCCCATACGTATAGCAGCGGTGGTCATGGTGTTCTTCAGGCTCCCACAAGGTAAAATTTTCTTGGCCACTACAGATATTGTGGCGCCAGTATCCAATACCCCCAGGTATTCACGTCCCCCTAGTCGGATACGTACCCAAAACACCAGGTCTTGGGTGCCACCAGAGCGTCCCCGTCAGAACTCCGCGGGACAGGTCACCTCGAACCCCTTGTTCCGCAGTTTGCGGGCCATCCTCATGAAACGGCTCCTCTTCTTAGCGTTGCCGTCATCAGCACCTTCATGCTCACGCTTGGCTCCTTGTTCTTGCTGGGCCTGCGTTTGTGAGCGTGTGGTAGGACCAGACTGCCCTCCAGAGGGCTCCGAGTTCCCCCCTGGATTAGGATTGGGGTTGCCTCCGTTCTTGTCCTTGTTCTTGTTGTCGGGCTGGCGGTTAGCGCCTCCTCCTCGTCCACCTTGACCCTTGTCTTGCCCTTGACCACGTCCTTTTTTTTGCACTGTGCATCCCCGCGTTACCCCTGGGGTGCTAGGGCTGACCACGTCCTTTCGACTTGCCCTTGCCGGAGTCGTTGCCTTTGCCTTTGCCTCCACCTTTGCCTGAGCCTTTGCCAGGATCTTCCCCCTTAAGCTTCGCCGATAGGCGTTGCTTATGGTAGCACTCATCCTCGTAGTGCTTCCGCTTACCGCAGAATGCACACGTGATGGTGCACCGGTAATGATCCGGCAGCTTCGCTTTGGCGCCGGTGTTCTTTTCCTGCTGCTTCCCTTGGACTACGAAACAGTCTCGCTGCTCGCAGTCAGGGGCGTGCTGCAGGTGGCCCTGCTCATCTCTGGCATCACACCAGAATAGCTCCTTCACGTTCTCCATGATGCGGGCGTGGGCGTGTTTGGGGGTAGTCTCCTGCCCAGGTCGGGACCCTTGGTACCCTTTGCCATGTCCTCCGGAACCTCCTCCTCCAGGACGGTAGTTGTTCAAGTGCTGGTCGCTCTCCTTCTCCAGCGCCAGCTCCAGGAGTAGCACGCATAGATCCTCGTAGTGGAGGGATCTAGCCTTGCGCTCCGCAGTCGAACGGCACTCGTCCCATAGCTCTCGAGGGAGCTTGGCCACCAACCAGAACAGCAGGTCGTCCCTGCTGTAGGAACCGGGCGTCAATCGTCCGGCCCAGTGATCCAGGTCAGCCAACAGCTCAGAGACCCTGCCAGGTTTGGGGTTGTTGGGCAGCAAGGGCAGGTTCTGGATCTCGGCCCTGATGGAGAGGTCGGTTTCGTAGGTCGGGTACTGCCTCTCCAGGGCAACCAACACATCGGCAAAGGTGGCGGAGTTAGTCACGACCTGCCTGACCTGCTTCTCCAGGTACTTGGTCTTGCAGCACTGCAGGAGCAGATCGCACTTCACGCGCCCACTAGCGTGGGTTTGGCCAGTCAGTCGTAGAAACCGGCCAAAGTTCTCAGCGAACTCGCTGAGGTCCTTGCCTGTGAACTCGGGCAGGTTCACTACGATCTTGGAGGTGGCAATAGCCTTCGCCTCCTGAGACCTGCGTCCCTCAGGGCGTCGGGTCTTCTTCTTCTTCTTCTTCTTCCTCTTCCCCTTTGGATCCTCGGGGTCCTCCGGGTCATCGTCCTCCGAGGGCGAAGAAGAATCAATGGACGGCGGCTCCTCATCGGAGGGGTCTCCGCCTAGATCACTGGAGCCATAAGGCTCCACGTCCACCATAGCCCTTAAGGCTGTCAGCCCCAGCCGGTCCAGCTCGGCCCTCGTCGAGTTCGTCACGTGGCTGTAGGGCGGCTGGGCCGTTCTAGGCACGAAGGGACTTCTCGGTATAGGTGCAGGTGTCGGCATCGGTCGACTCCTCAGGCTCCCCAGGGTGTTTGTCAACCCTGCCGCCAGGTGGTTAGCCTGTACTCGGTGGGGTGACATTCCCACCGAGATAGGTGACGCTTGGGGCGGGATCATCAGGGGCTCCAGCTTCTCTCTGATCTCTTGAGTGAGGTCGCCAACGATTTTTGAAGTGGCTCCTCGGAGCACCTCGTTGATCTCCGACCGCGTCAGGGACCTGCTGGAGGATCTTCCTGATCCTCTACTCCTGCCACCAAGAGATTCAGGTCCTCTCCTCAACCCACTCAAGGTTGCATAGCCACGTGCATACCCAGGAACATCCACATAGGTTCCAGTAGCGGGTAGTGGATGGGGATATTCAGCCGCATACCATCGCGGCGCAGAGCTGGTAGCCACGGGCTCACTGGCAGTAGTTGCCTCATGGAGCGCAGTGGTAGGTGGGCCCATACCATAGGCGGGGTAGGGAGGCATGCCAGTAAAGCCTGTGCCCTCTGCCATAGGCGGGTTGGTTGTGGAAGTGGATGTTGCAGCGGCTGGGAGTGTGGTGGTTATAGGAGAGGGTGATGCGTGGAGGCCACAAGCGCTTGGTGCGCCTTCGAAGGTAGGGTCATGTGTCAGGTCTTGCCCTTGTTCCTCTCCTTCGTCTGCTTCTTCTCCAGCATCCTTCTCGCTCTCTCTTCTCTTCCTCTTCACAGGCTGAGTGACCACGACCACCTCTTCGACAGACAGGGCCCCGAAGGCCGTCTGGAGTCCATCCAGGGAGTCCTCAGCCGCATCCACTGGCCCATGTAAGGGCTTTGCCGAAGGTACAGCGCCAGCTGCTGGCCTTGCCGGTGCCTCAGGCGCTGGCGCTGTCTTCACGTCGGCGTCCTCCTTCCTTGTGTCCATCTTCAGTCACCCTTCTGCTTATATATGCCTGTACTCGGCGCACTGGATGTACGGCACGGGGTTGCTGCCGGTGCGCAGAGACAGACTGCCTCTTGCTACCAGAAAAGTTTATAGTGGTTTCAGCACTGTGTTTTTGCTTCTCCTGCTGCTTGCTGTTGCTGTAGGGTGTCCTGCTGCTTGTTTTTGGAGGTGAAAAGCTTTTGTTTGTTGAAATACAGTAAATCCAAGTCAATCCAGGATAGCCCAAGCCAGAAGTATGCAACGAGAAGAGAATCAGGATCAAAGCATGAAGGGCTGCAGTGTAAACAGTGAAAGATGATTGGATATTCACAGAAACTGCAACTCAGGTTAAATCGGAATGCATATTCACAAAGATAGCTGAAATGTTTTGGAAAAGAGTTGGAAAACTGCCTCATGGTCACTCTATCTCCATAGTGCCATCTCAGGAGATGTGCACTCTTTGTTTTGGGTCCCATATGTGCTGAGGTGGCAGGGCATGTGGCGATGAGGTCACTGCCATGTCACATGGGATCTTCCTACTTAGCTAGGCTGACCAGGAGTTGAACCCAGGACCTCTCAAAAAGAGGTGCCCAGCCCCCTAGGGTGCATACCACTAGGATAGCTAAGAATTCATGGAAAAACATAGATAAATTCATAGGCTCTGCTTTGGATATGTCAGTGCTCAGTCAACTCAGGAAAAGATGATTTGCTTCACATTGAAAGGGGATTAAGGGGTCCACTCCATATCCTGATTGGGTGTTTGGTTCCATAGGTCAAAATGTGTTATCACCAGTTTTGGTTGGACCAATACTAAGATAAAAATACATGGATGCTCAGTGCATCTCTAATACAACTAGAGTATGCCTCAAAGCATTGGAAAAGCACTTTTTCTTGCTCATTTGTATGTCGGCCCAGAACGCCGCCCGTCCCGCCCACGGGGAGCAGCCTGCTTGCGGCCCGTGGACGTTGATAAGGGTGAGGCCTCCCCCGTCCGTGCGGATCTCCAGGGCCGCGGCCTTCCCGGGGACGATTTCCGTGAAGCTGAGCACCTCGCGCTCCGCCACGTACTTGCTGCTGACCGCGGTGAGGAGCCCCCCCCCTCTCGAGGTGGAGGTGGCTCCCGTCTCCGCCAGCCGGCTGCTGAAGAAGGCGGTGTACCCCTTGTCCCGGAGCGCCGCGGCCACGTGCATCTCCTGCGCCCGGGTGGCGATCCCTGTTTCCTGGAGCATGATGGCAAAGCCCCCCTCCTGGGGTAGCATGCCGGTGATGAGGTGCTCCTTGTCGGTACAGGCCGCTGGCCCCCGGCGCCGCCAGAGAGTGTCCCGGAGGGACCGGTCTGGCGGCACTAGGCCGTTGCGCAGGTTCCACGAGAGGAGCCACAGGGCGTCGCCCGCCATGTCCTCCTGGAGTCAGCTATCCCGCATCGGCATCGCCGCTGGGTTTGCCGGCGCGGCCAGGGCATCCGGGTGCGCCGCATCCGCTGAGCCCGTTCCCAGCGGGGCCCACAGGGGGGCCCGGGGGGCCGGGGGAGCCAGGGGGGCCAGGGGGGCCAGCCCCGCGGGGATGGACATGGACCCTGGTTGGGCCGCACCGCCGGTCCCCGGGGCCGCCCCGGGTGCCTCCTCATCGCCGTCTGCGTGGTCGGCTGCCTGGGGCAGGGGGCGCCGGGCGTACGGGGCGTGCCATGGGGACCTCTGTGTTCTCCCTTGCAGGATGTTGGAGGCCGCCTCCTTGTCGTCCGCCGGGGCTGCAGCGTGCACCGCGTGCCACGCCAGGTGTTCCAGCATTGCCCCGCTTGTGTAGTACTTGTCTGCACACAGGGGGCATTTCGTTGGCTCCGTGGCCCCTCGCGCCGGGGGGAGCGGCACCAACTTCCGGATGGCGCCCTCCGCCGCTGGTTCGAAGGGCAGGTTGGCCAATGGCACCGTGTGTGGCGCCAGTGTGTGTCCCGGGCCCACCGCATCGAGGGCTCGTGTCGCGGGCCCGGGCCCGAGACCCCAGATGGCATCGCGCTGCGCGTCTGCTTGCAACCACGTTTGCCAGTGCGTGGAGCTGATTTGGCGGTCGGGTTTGCCCCTCCATTGCAGGTCGTGGAAGGCTTGTAGCCAGTGGTACACTGTGGTCGGGACCGCCAGCTGGAGCTCTAGGTCGGCGGGGTGCGCCGCTGCCGGCCACACCCCCGGCCTCGCCGCCCGGGCGTTGTCCTTCAGCGTGACCTGGAGCACGAGGGCGTGGTGCTTGCCCTCCCGTAGCGCCTTGACGATCATGCGGGTGCAGTCTGCCACGCGGACCACGGCTTCGGGCCCCGGCAGGGCTCGGGGTCGCAGACGACGAAGTGCGCGTCCGCCGGGCTGAACATGCAGACCACCCACTGCGGGTTCTGCTGTCCCCGTTGGGCCACCGCCAGGGTAGCCGCCGGGCGGGCGTGCGTGATTGGCCCCGCGTGGAGGTCCGGGACGTCCGTGGCCCTGATGGCGTCTCCCTGCCACGCGGCCCGTAGATGCTCCTCCTGGTCGGGGCTCCACACCAGTGCGGGGGGGTTGACCCACCCCGGTTCCTGCCTCTTGTTGGGGGCGCTGACGGTGTGTAGCAGGACTGCCAGCGGCCAGGGGTCCGGCGACATATAGTAGGCCTGGGTGGGCCCCTGCTGCCAGTCGACGTGGGGCAGGGGCGGGAATGCCCCTTGCCTGGCGGTGCTGTGCCAGACAGTCCAGCGGCCTCCGGCCCGGACGTGCGACCGGTACCCTCCGGCGTGGCCGTGTAGGATGCCTTGGTAGCCTGCCATCTGCAGCACCAGTGCCTCCCCCTGCTGAGGCCCGGGTGGAGGTGTGCCATCGCCCCCATCCCAGACGCGGGTGCGCCCGCGGAGTGTGGCATGCCACGGGTCTGGTGCATTACGCTGTGGCCCTTGTATGCTTCCCGCAATCTGCGCTGGGCCGTGGTGGTGGACGAAGCTCTCCCCGCCATCCGCTAGGAACGCCGCCGCAACGACGTATAGCTGCTCCGCCGTGAGGGGTGCCGTCGGCGCGTGCGTTGCGGCCGGCCGGCGGGGCTGCGTGTCGCGGCAGGGGACGTGGGGCAGCAGTTGCGCCGGCCACGCCGCCACGGGACCCATGGTGACGGCCGCGACCGCGGACGCCAGCGCCGTGCGGTCCGTTGGTCTGTACTGCCGGAGCCCCGTGGTATCTCGGGCGAGGTGCCTGCAGGCTGCCATCCAGGCCACCGCTCCGTAGTTCCTGACGTCCGGTTCGGCACCATCCGCGCCGTCGCGTCCCCCTTGTTGTACCGTGGTGGCCGTGTCGAGCGGGGGGCCCTGCTGTAGTGCCTCCGGGCCTTGCCCCGGCAAGAGGGCGGGCGGGACTGGCTGCGGGAAGTCCTGCGCGCCTCGGCGCTCCGGGTGTGTGTGGTACGGGTTTTGCCGGCGGTGTTCCGGGGCTGCCCGTGGTAGGAAGAGGAGTTGGTATAGGTACCAGTGGCCTTCCGCGGTGGACGGGTTGCGGAGCGTTAGCCACTGCTCCACCACCCCTCCTGGGTGCGCGGCCTCGACGCGGCGCTGCAACCCCAGGCGGCCTAGGCGGTTGGACGTGCCCGCGGGTGGGATGTGGGTCTGCGGGTAAAGCACCCGCAGCGGCTCCAGCGCCAGGTCCAGCACCTCGTCGTTGAGCTGCTCCGTGAGAGCCGACGCCCTGTGCAGGGCGTGGCGGACCCCGGGTGTGGGGGCCGTGAGCTGTTCGAGCACCGGCCCCGGCGGGTACCGTGCACCCGGGTTCGTTAGCCACCCCCTGGTGTGGCTCAGTATGGCCTTCCACACGTCCCTCGTAAAGGCGTGTTGGGGGGCCAAAGAGGGGACCATCCGTAGGAGGCGGTGGCACGCCGGTGGCGATCGCATGGGCTGTGGGGCGGCCGCTGTGATCCACCTGCACGCCGTGCCGGGCACGATCGCCCCCCATTCCACGGTCCCCATGCCCTCGGCGTGGAGCAGCGCCTGGCCCTGGACCAGGGGAAAATAGGGGCTCGAGCGCCCTTTTCCTTCCTTCCACCGTACCCAGGCGGCCCCCGCCTGCAGGCTGCGGAGCAGGGCCACGCCGGGGAGGAGCGGCTGCGGGAAAGCCCCCTTGACGGCTTGGGTGGCGTGGGCCAGGGTGCCCATGGGCAAATACCACAACGGGAGGGTCCAGGGGCCCAGCAGCGGTTGCGCCTCCCCTGCGTCCCATCGCCACTCGGAGTCTGGCGGGGTGGCCGGGACCGTGCCCGTCTGCAGGAAGTGGCGTGCCTTCTTGTCGGGGTGCCGTTGGAGGGTTGCCGCGAGGCTGAGCCCCTCTGCCGCGGGTGCCACTGGGAGGCCGCCCCGGGGCCTGCGCCAGGGGTAATCCTGGTGGCCGGCCAGGTGTGGAGGTCCTGGGCGATTTCCTCCGCGGTCCCTGTGGGGGCGTCCTCCGGTGCCAGGTGCCACATGACGGCGAGCACCGCCCACGTGGAGAAGGGCCACGCCCGTGGGGGGTTGTACACCTGGATGGTCCACTGTGGGCACGCCCACCGCACACGGGATGCGTGGAGCACCCCTGGGACCATGTCCGCCGCCAGGACCAGCACCATTCCCGAGGGTTCCACAATGATCCCCTCTGCGGGTCCGCCGTGGCGACCCCGGTGTGCAAGGCCACTGCCGCTTGTCCCGCGTGGGTGACTTGGTCGACAGCCTCCTGGATGTTCACGCTGCCGCGCGCGGTCTCATCCAGGATCCAGCCCTGCGCCACCCCGTAGCGTGGGGCGGCGCATGCGGCCGCGGGTTTCATCTCGGGCAGCGCTCTGTCATCGGGGCCGGGCTGAGGGTGGTGTTTGGGGCACCAGCCTTCGCCGGTGCAGTGGCCCCGTTTCCACGCGGGGCAGAGTGTGGGCACGCTGCCCGCCGGCGGCGCAGGTTCCGCGGGCGCGCCTCCCGTGGGGGGCTCCGGTACTGCCTCCAGGTCGGAGTCTGTGCCCGCGTCCCCTTGTGGGGGGTCTCCTCCACCGTCTCTGAGTCCCAGCGCCCTGATGACCTCTTGTGCTTCGTCCATCGTCGGAGATCGGGGGCGTGTTTTGCGTGGGGCCGCGGGTTCCGCCATTGTTGTGTCGCTGTGCCTAAGAGCAGGGGGTGGGGTGCGGATGTCCCGTGGCTGGTGCGTTGGTGCGTTGGTGCGTTGCTCGTTGTAGGGGTGGCGGAAGGGCGTCCCCAGGGGGGAGGCCTGCCACCGTTGTGAAGGGCGCCTGGTTTCAGGCGCTGCCCCTCCCCCGGCCGCCCGCCCTCTGGAGCGGGTGGCCGGGGTTCCGCGACACGTGTGTCCCGGGTGCGGTCGCCGCGGGCGTGGGGACCCAGCACTGGCCCCACAGCGTGCGCCCTTGCGGGCCGGCGTTGCTCGCTGTGGGGGTGGCGGAAGGGTGTCCCTGGGGGGGGCGCCTTCCACCATTGTGTGAGGGGCGTCTGAGGTCAGGCGCTGTCCCTCCCCCGACTGCCCGCCTATTGGGCGGGCTGTTGGGGTCCGCCACCCACGTGCTGTGGGCGCGGGTGTGTGGGTGTGGGGGCCCAACGCTGTCCCTCTGGCCTGCATGCCCTGTGGGGGCTGCGTGCCGCGGGGGTGGTGGGGGGCTGTCCCCGGGGGGCTGGCCTGCCACCGTTGCGAGGGGCGCCTGGTGTCAGGCGCCGTCCCTCCCCTGGCCGCCCGTCCTGTGGAGCGGGCAGCCAGGGTTCCGCGCCCCGTGTGTCCCGGGTGCGGTCGGTGCGGGCGTCGGGACCCAGCACCCACAGCGTGGGTCCCACAGCGTGCGCCCTTGCGGGCCGGCGTTGCTAGCTGTGGGGGTGGCGGAAGGGCGTCCCCCGGGGGGGTGCCTGCCACCATTGTGAGGGGCGCCTGGTGTCAGGCGCTGCCCCTCCCCCGGCCGCCCGCCCTCTAGAGTGGGCAGCCAGGGTTCCGCGACCCGGTGTCCCGGGTGCGGTCGGTGCGGGCATGGGGACCCAGCACCGGCTGCACAGCATGCGCCCCTGCGGGCCGGCGTTGCTCGCTGTGGGGGTGGCGGAAGGGCGTCCCCGGAGGGGTGCCTTCCATCATTGTGAGGGGCGTCTGAGGTCAGGCGCTGTCCCTCCCCCGACTGCCCGTCCACTGGGGCGGGCTGTTGGGGTCCGCCACCCACATGCTGTGGGCGCGGGTGTGTGGGTGTGGGAGCCCAACACTGTCCCCTTGGCCTGCATGCCCTGTGGGGGCTGCATGCCGCGGGGCTGGCGAGGGGCTGTCCCCGGGGGGGGTGGCCTGCCACCGCTGAGAGGGGCGCCTGGTGTCAGGCGCTGTCTGTAACCGCTGCATAGTGGTTGATCTTTGTTGTAACTGCGAAGCCTGTAGCCTTGATGCCCCAGGGGTCGTAACGCCCGACACTGCCCCTGATATCTCCGAACCCACATTACCCTCTTCGGACCCATATCCAGCCTCAGGGAGCGACATATGCGAAGCACTTGTAAGTCCAGTGAACTCCATGGTGGAATATGAAGAGTACGAAAACCCGGTCTATAAAAATGGAGCAGACATAGAATCTCAATGCGCATTCATCGCACATAATGACACAACGTGAAATCATTCGAAATAATTTAAATAAATCCGATCGGGAAATCATGAAAGACAAATGCGACTCGACGCGCGCTCACAGGCGACATCTGGCGGCGAACGGAAAACATGAAATGAAGCGGAAAATTTACTGCACTAATGTACATCTGAGAATCATTGAAATTCTGATCACATCAGTGTATAATTGAGTGCTGTCACTGCTGCCGTTACACTCCCCCTCTGAAAACATACGCCAGTATGTCAGGCTGGGTCAAGTGAAGTGAACGAAATGGCGAAAGTGACGGAAAACCGACCAATCTAAGGCAAAATGTGTGAAATTGAGCTGAATTGAGCAAAATTGTGCTGAGATCTGTGCTTCGCGATGGCCATCGACTTGAATGAAACGCATAGGTACCTCAGGGCACACAGAAAAAGCATCGTTCAAGCTCGAAAATTCGAAAATTGAAAGTCTGAGTGAAGAATGTACATGATGATTCATGATCCATGATTCATGATGAAATCAGGATCTGACATCCCACTGCCAGAAAACAGAAAACGAGCGTCGCCATGTCGTCGAGCGTCAAAAAAATAGGGTATTCCTTCATGGAGTCCAAGATATGTGAAACTGGCTGGTGTCATTTGCAGTCATGAGACCAGATGCCAGATTATGGTACAAAATGTGCCTGAATTGAGACCAAATCCAGTGAATTGCACACGGATTGAGGGTGGCGAAATCTGCAACAAGCCAATACAGGTCCAATTCATAGTCGATAGACTCTGTGTGTTGTGTTGAACGGAAATCCAGTTCTCATTCATAGCCAATCCAGGTCAAATCCTCATGATGATGATGAATCCCATGATGGAAATCCAATCATTTAAAGTAATGATAGCCAAGAAAACCCAGTGGGGTATCCCCACACTGTCAGTATTGTTCCCAGGGCTTCATGTTTAATCCAGTATGAGCCAGAAGGGGTAATTGACTCGTTATAGTCCCAGAATGTATAAGCATCCAACGCTTGGTACTGGGAATTTGCCAAAATTGAGCTGATTCTGAGGGGGATTCCAACACAATCCACAGATGAACAGCGAGTCGACACAAGTAAGAACACCATCGTCGTCACTTGGTCTATATAAGCCCTTTGACAGTGGTCGATTGAAAAACAAACCAACTGTCCCAATGTAAGAGCTGATGGAAATCACATTCTCAGCAGATCCGTCAAACACATGAAATGAATCAGACTCAGTCATGTGCCAGAATCTCTGTAATGAGCACGAACTCGAACGAGTCCTTCCCAAGGCGAGTAGAGGGGTCCAGTCGACAGCTAACCACGAGAGTGTCGTCGTGGTTGAAGATAATGGCCTTTCGGATCTTCGGATTGGAATCATCTACAATGAAGCACATGATTCACATGATGACCATGATGATAATGATGGATGGAATGACCAGGATGACCCCAGAATGTCCCATCATCTGTTCATTGAACAACATAGACGATGCGTCAGGACTGTATTGTCCCCATGCCAAGGGTATATGTCGACCGTAAACCTTTTCGAAAGTTTCGGCGAGTTGAATTCTGATCAGATCTTGTCTCGAATAGATTCTGCCACAATTGGAGCTTCTTCTTGTGCTTGTAAGTCTTCCTTGGTGACACAATCCTTGATCAGCGAGAGCTCTTTGTCAATCTCAGGGTGTTTCTTCAGGAACTTGATGAAAGTGTCCGTATACCCATGGATGAAACTTGAAGCTGGCTCCCATTTGTCTTCTTCTGGACCGAATCCTTTCCATCTGCACAGAAAGTACCACTTGTTTCGAGCATTCTTCTTGTAATCAAGGATCTTCTCCAACTTGAAACTGCTTGTGACCATCTTCCTGTCGCTCAGGTACTTCGAAGTCCAATAGAGAGGCTTGAACCTTCCTTTGGGGCAGGGTACTTCGGCCTTCAAACGGTCACGATGTACTTCTTGATGCCTGCCTGGCTCAATTTCAATGTTGAATGTAGTCTCACTTAGTTGACTCTTGACTTGGAATGGGCCATCCCACAAAGGTAACAATTTGTTGTCGTCCTTCAGGGTCTCGTCTGACTTACGAAGCCAAACTTGCTGGCCTTTCTCGAAGGGTTTTCCTTGCGTTCTTGACTTATTTTTGAAATTCAACCAATCTGCTTGACTTTCCACTTTGGCTTGGATCCACTTGGACTCTAGATCCTTGATCCTTTCAAACCATTGCGAGGCGTCGTAGCACTGCCTTGGATGATACATCACTGGTCCTGGACCCATCTTCTCACGACCAAAAACCAGCTCATTCGGACTTAATCCAGTGTAATTCTTGGTGCGATGGTATCTTCTCAAGACACAGTAAATTGTCTCCAACCAATTGTAGTCTTTTTCAGTCGCCAGCAATTTTCTCAGAATGCTGATAAGAATTCTTCCAGCGCGCTCAGCAGGGAGAGCTCGATGGTCGTAGACTCGGGCACGAAGGTGATGAACTCCCAATAGGGCACACATGTTCTCCCACCAAGTCCCAATGAACTCCTTCCCACTGTCCGTCAGAATTTCACTGGGAACATCCCAGTTACTCATCCACTGACTTGCAGTCCACTTGGCAGCCATTTCAGAGGTGAGATGCTTCGTGTTGCAAGGGAGGACCTGGATGTAGCCACTGTGGCAGTCTTGAATTAACAAAACCCCATCCATAGGCTTCCTCGTGTAGAGACATTCCTCTTGGATTTGTCCCAACTCGAAGACATCCGCCGTCACCTTGTCGAACAACCTCTCAGGAATTGGTAATCCCTTCAGTAGTCCTTCTGCCTTTTGATTCTTGGGGATGGTCGCCTGACATTGCTTGCATCCTTTGGCAACTCGTTCACAGGCACTCTTGAGGTCCCTTGTGTACACTCTGTGGCGTAGCTCCTGCTCCAGCACACGAGAATGTGTGTGGGCTGTCTCATTCCGATGCCAATGTTTGACATATTGGTCAATCAGACAATCAGGAACACAAATCCGTCCTTGCCAAAATAACTTGTCGCCTTGTATTTTGAAATCAGACGTCTCTTCAGAGTCGTAAGGCTTGTCCCCTTTCAACTTGTGGTATACAGACCCAAAGAACCTGTCCTCCTTGTACATCTTCGTCCAATCCACATAGAGGAAGGAAGTTTCCTTGTCCTTTTGTTGTGAAGGGAGCGTAGATTTCGCTTTGGATCTCGTCGTAGGAAACACATTCAGGAGTGGCAGCGACGACTCAGAGTCAGAGTTAACTCCTGGAGTCTGATCTGCCTTGGTAATCTCCTTGCATCTGACCAAATCCACCTTCATCCGATTTTTAATCGAACATTGGAGACAATGTTTCTTGATCAGTGCTTGTTCTTCCTTGTCGAACTCGATCACTTCAGCTTTATTCGTCGCTGTCCCATGAAAACTCACTTCAGAGTAAGCTTCTGAGGCTGGGTAGGCCCAGCGACTCAGGGCGTCCGCCACTGTGTTGTAGCGACCCGGAATGTAAGTCACATGGAGGTCAAATCTGCTGAGAGTTTCATGCCAACGGCCTCTCCTCCCAGCTGGTCCACCAGGGGTATCCACATGTTCTGTCCTCCAGCTCTCCAGTGACTTGTGGTCAGTCAGTACCTCAACGCGATGGCCCAAGATCCAACCTTCATAACGCCGTAAGGCACAAAGGATTGCGTAGGCTTCTTGTTCCCTTGGACTCCAATTTCGCTGCCTTGTTGTAAGCTTGCGAGACCAGAAAGCCAGAGGATGATGGTGACCTTCGTCATCGACTTGTTCGATCGTAGCACCAATGGCGTAACGACTGGCGTCTGTACGAATATAAAAAGGTCTTCCATCCAACCACGGAGTCTTTAATGTAACCACATTTGCCAGTGCTTCCTTGAGACCAGTAAAGGCTTCTTCACATTCTGGCGTCCACTTGAGCTTGACTTGAGATCCCTTCTTTCCTTCTATTTTGCCAACCTTCAGTAACTCTGTCAATGGACCAGAGAACTTGGCGTAGAGAGGAAGGAACTCGTGATAATAATTGCAGCAGCCTAAAAAGGCACGAAGCTGCGTGATGGTTTTAGGCCTTTCCCATAGCTGCAGGGCAGCCATTTTTCCTGGGGCTGGTCTTCTTGTCCCATCTTCCAAGACAGAACCACAAAATTCCACACTCTGGAGGAACATTTTGCCCTTCTTGGGTCCACACACGAGCTTCCCTTGTCGAAGGACCTCGAGAACTTTTCGAACTTGTTCTTCGTGCAACTTCAGGCACTCATCAAAGTTTTTTCCCAACGGCGTGGCAATCAGAAGGTCGTCAATGTAGATGCTGCAGAATTCTTGTAAATCCAGAGACTTGTGCTTCTGAAATAAAAAAGTCTCCATCATCTTCTGGAACAATGATGGCGCATTCTTCAGACCCATCGGCAGTACAGTCCACTGGACAGTGCCACAGGGTGTGCACATTGCCGTCAAATGCCTATCCTCCTTTTGAAGGGGCATCTGATGAAAGCCATGGCGCAAATCCAACACAGTAAAGAGCTTTCCTTTGGCTCTCGCGGCGATCTCCTTCTCGATTAAAGGAAGAGGATGCGCGTCTGGTACTGTGGCGGCATTCAGGGCTCTGTAATCCACCACTAGACGCCAAGCATCTATGCTGGATTGGTCAGCAGGTGGGGGTTTTGGCACAGTAAATGGTGCTGAACACCACTCAGAACTCATGCAGCCCTCCAACCAACCGAACTCATAGAGATTGCGCTCAATAATCTTTCGCAGGGCATCTGCTTTGGTGCCGTGGGGATAGAATGGACGTTGTTTGTGCACCTTTGAGCCTTCGATTATCTCAATCTTGGCTTCCCCATTTTCACATCGAATTGGGGGGTTTTTCCACAACTTCCCACTCAGCACGTCATCTTGATAATCTTTGAACACTGCGTCCCTTCTTGCAGATATCTTGTCTCCGTCGACCTGATTCCCACATTTAATCACCGACATTATGTCCACCAATTTGCGAATTGTTGGTCGTGGTCTCATGTTCTTGGCCACTTCATTCCAAACTTCTTCGTCGCATTGTTGGCGGATGAAGCTCACCTGAGCTCGCTCCTCCGTGGGATCCCACCAATGAAAGGGGTCCACGAATGTCTTGAAGGGATGGTCGGACGAATTCAGCTTCATTCCTGTCAATTCAGGCGAGATTCTTGGAGATTTGTCATCATTCTTGCTTGAAATTGTGACTTTTTTGGCTTGATTCTTGTCTGATGGGGACGAATTGTAATGGATGGAGGCGTTCTCTTGAGGGATGCCGATTGTCCTTCCCTCCTTCCGCGACGATACGTCGGGATTCCGCTCTCGATCGTCTTCATCCACCTCAATTTCGTCGATTCTTGAGGAATTTGAAATGACCTCTTCTGTTCCCATTTCACTGCCATCTTGCCAATAATCTCCCAGATTCCCGTCAACTAAGCACGCCAACGCCCTCCACGAACGCTGTGGCAAAGGCTTGCCATTGTCTTCACAATACAGCTTCACTCCTTTGTGAGGTAGCTCGACAATGTCGATTGAAATGTCCATAATGTCCTTGAACCACTCTTGTCTTGGCCAACTGGGGACAATTAAAATCGCCTTTGCGCCGGATTGCTTCAGCTTCTGCACTACACGAGGGAAAACGTCGAAGGGCGGATTGATCCAAAGAGGTTCAGACCAGTCCTCACTCCAGGCATCGTCGTAGAACTTCGGAAATCTTTTATTCTTTTTGTTTGCAAAAGCATCAACTTCAGGACGAAAATTGTGGTTCTTTTCGAAATAATCCACCAGAATGTCCCGCCATTTGTCGACTACTCGATAGCAAACTGACTTCCACTTCTTGCAGTTCAAAGATTCCACCTTTCCTTCGTCGAATTCTTCTTGATTCCTTGTCCATTCCTGCCCATCTTGCTGAAAATGTAGCTTATTTCGCTCCTTGAATTGGTGGATACTCTTGGTATATGGTTGCAGATAATACAGGTCAGACGGGTCGCTGGTCCACGGATCTTGGAGGAAGCATGTCCTGTGTCCCATGGGCGACACACGGTGAGCGTGAAGCCAAGGTTGACCCAAGAATAAATCATACTTTATGCTGGCTTCGTAGAATTTTTCAGCAAACCACTCCTCAGTGACCGTCTCTTCCACGCTCCAGACAGATTGTTTCACCAATCTGACCGCCAATTCTGCTTCTCTGTCGCCACCGTCAAGGCGATGTCCGCTGACTCCCTCCAGCTGGACAGGGGTGGAGGACATCTTCGCCTCATCCTCCTGCAGAAAGCCTTTCCTCACCAGATTCACCTCTGAACCATTGTCAATCAGACATCTGGCAAGTTTAACCTTACCATCCGTCGTTCTGACCTGGATCCAGCAGACAAACTGGCGCTGCTTGCCTCGCCGGACAGCGCTGAGGACCCAGGCAGGGTACAGGAGGCCGGAGGAGCGCGCCAGCCAGTCCCAGCAGCGTCCATCCACCGCCCCAACTACCCTGATGGGTTTTGTCTCCTGCCACTCAACCCCAGTGTTGGGATTTGGGTCAAGTTGGCTTCCCTATTGCCATTCTTCTTCTTCGTTCGGCTGTACGTCCTGTGCTTGTCCTTCATCAACCCATTCTTCTCCTGCTTCGACGGCATTCACTCCTTTTCCACGTCCACGACCACCAAATGACTTTCCACCACCACCTTTCTTACCTCCTTGGCCTTTGTTGTTGGAGGTGTTGGAATTGGGGTTGGATTCGTTGGATCTGCCCTTGCCTCGACCTCCAGTATCCTTGTTGTTGCCGAAGGTCTTGTTCGCTGGCGTCTCCGCGTACAGGGGGTTGCCATTCACCTTGGAATCATCTTGATTCCCGGACTTTCCTTTGCCATTTCCACCCTTTTGGCCAGATTTTCCACCAGATTTTCCACCAGCATCGGTCCATCTTGAGTCGCTTGGATCTCCGCCTTGCTGCGCGTAATCTTTTGGTGTCCAGTCTCTGTTCTTTCCTTTGGACTGCCCTTTACCCTTTCCCCTTCCATGCTGGTCAGCATCTCGTGCTCCATCCTGCTGGGGATTTTTGGGAGAATTTCCCTTTCCATCCATTTTGGACTGAATTGTCTCGAGATCTGAGGGCGTCCATCTGTGATCTGCGGTCGTGTGAGTCGCCGCTCGACCTTCTTTTCCAAGGGCAATGCACACAGAGCATCCCTTCTCACCAACGGCGTTGACCTTGCCTCCGAAGCCATGTGCATCCTGGGACTTCTGGCGCTCTAAGTTTGCATACTTTTCAAGTTGGTCCCAGATCTGCTCGACTCCATACGAGAAGATCCACGGTCGTACCTTCAAAACTGTTCCCTTATACTTCACTTTTCCATCCACCATGCTGCAGAAAAACTCCGACTGTTCAGAATCGTGGATACCAACTCTCCATCTGCCCTCACGAATAGTGATGTCTTTCAATCCAGTAGCACTGATAGAGTGTAGTAACTCACGAACTGCCATTTTTCCCATAGTTTCTGGCAATCCTCGGACTTCAACCCAGTTGCCCAGGACTTTTTGGTCCGCCTGAGAGTCCCTGATCTTCTGCTTGGTCTCCGGCGTGAGCTTGCTCAGGAGGATCTTCTTCATTTCGCCTTCAGAAAGTCCTTCTCCCGAATTCTCAGCCTCTTGCACCAAAAACTCCCAATCTTGCCTTGCAATTTGAATTTCTTCCAGAAACAGTTTCTTGATCGCCCTGAAGTTCTCCAGACGGTTCCTGTAATGATCTTCAGGAAGTCGAGAGCCTTTCTTCTTGAGACTTCGGTACAGCTCTTCATACGTCAGGGGATCTCCTTGATTCTGCCTTTCCACATAAAGGTTATAAGTACTTTCCCTGAGTTTGCCAGTCAAACAATCCATCAACCCAAGGATCCAGAGTTCCTTGTCCAGCTTCTCCGTCTGCAGCCACACCATGAACTGCCTCTCGAAGGACGCCCAGTAATTTGGGTGCCCTGAGAACTTCGGCTGCTTCATTACTGACCCTCTCAGCCTCGTGTGCAAAGGGTTCAGCAGGTGGTTCAGGTTGAAATTTGTGGCTGTGCCAACCGGATTGATGAACACCGGGTTGACTGCTGCGCCTCCCATTGCCTGTGCCTGCGCAATTGCGGCCGCCAGCAACGCCTGGTCCACAGTAGGCTGCACGAACGGCGTTGGTTGTCCTTGATGCAGCCTCATCTCCTTCAATTTCTTCTGCTTTTCTTTGATTTTGGCTTCGTTTTCTTTCTGCTGCCGGTCCTTCTTCTTCAAGGCCATTGATCGCTCCTTCACGGTGGTCCTTGCTTCTCCATCAATGTCTCCGACAGTACCAACAGACAGTACAGACCTCTCCGACGAAGATTCTCCTCCTTCGGTACCCAGATTGAACCCAATAGGACTTCCAAATCCAGTGGGGGGGATACCAGAAATTCCAGTAAAAGCTGGATGTGAACCAGTAAAAGCTGGGGGTGCCGGAGAATGTGGAACGCCGTAAGGCGTGGATGTAGGTGCAGCTGAGGAGGTAGGTGCTGGGTGGCTTGCCATCGTAGGCGCTGGTCCAGTGAGCCCAGTAGTGCTCAGATTTTGTACCAGATCTGTAAGCTTCTCCAGCTTCTGTTCCATCTCCTTCCACTTGCTGTCGTCATCCCTCTTTTTCTCCTTGGCGGCCTTCTTCAGCTCCTTCACCCTTTCTTCCAGCGACGAAATCTGGTGTCGACAGGAGCAGTCCTTGGCACACTCGCCACATGATGGGCATCTCGTACCTTTTCCTTTGCTTCTGACTTCATCAACCCAGCTGTCAACACTGGAGTTGGAGTCAGGAAGCTTGGACAGTTGCTCCCTGGAGAGGTGAGAATGTGTCGAATCACACCTCATCTCGTCGACCTCTCCGTCGTTCGGACCCCAGGCGCCCGACGGACCAGCGTGCTGACGCACATTCTGGCGTCTCTCCTCGGCGATGATGGCCATCTGCACCATCACGGCGGCCTGGTGGTCGAACTGGTCCATCAGCTCTTCCCAGTCCTCTTGCTCCTGCAATGTGGCGTCAAATCTCGACCGGCCGCTGTCCCTGAGGAACTGGCACGACGCCCTGAACCAGTCCCTCAGGCGGCCACGATAGCCCGCCTCCGCCAGCAGCCAATTCTGCCTGTGCAGGAATTCCTCATTCCAGATCTGCTGGAAGTGGTTTTCCCAGTAATCACCACTAATTCCAGTATCAGACTGCTCTCCTTCGCTGCTGCTGTCTTCAAGATCAGGCAAAGCTTGAGAGGAGGAACCAGATTCACTCGAGGAGGGAGATTCTCGACCGGGTTTAAGGTTGGGTGGTGCGTTCACACAACAATCAGCACAAGTATGAACTCCAGGCCAATGTTTGTGGCCACAGTAAGGGCAGTCTGAAGGATGATCCTCGGTTTGTTGGGGAGATGCTACGAAGGTAACCTCAGGGGGAACACGCAGTGACTCTCTACGAGTGATAGCCCCGCTAAAGTCCGATGATCTCAGAGTGTCGGTGGAGATTCCAGAAGCAGAGTCATGATTTCCTCTGCTACCATGTAACCGCTGCATAGTGGTTGATCTTTGTTGTAACTGCAAAGCCTGTAGCCTTGATGCCCCAGGGGTCGTAACGCCCGACACTGCCCCTGATATCTCCGAACCCACATTACCCTCTTCGGACCCATATCCAGCCTCAGGGAGCGACATATGCGAAGCACTTGTAAGTCCAGTGAACTCCATGGTGGAATATGAAGAGTACGAAAACCCGGTCTACAAAAATGGAGCAGACATAGAATCTCAATGCGCATTCATCGCACATAATGACACAACGTGAAATCATTCGAAATGATTTAAGTAAATCCGATTGGGAAATCACGAAAGACAAATGCGACTCGATGCGCGCTCACAGGCGACATCTGGCGGCGAACGGAAAACATGAAATGAAGCGGAAAATTTACTGCACTAATGTACATCTGAGAATCATTGAAATTCTGATCACATCAGTGTATAATTGAGTGCTGTCACTGCTGCCGTTACACTGTCCCTCCCCCGGCCGCCTGTCCTCTGGAGCGGGCAGCCAGGGTTCCGTGACCCGTGTGTCCCGGATGCGGTCGGTGCGGGCGTGCAGACCCAGCACCGGCCCCACAGCGTGCGCCCTTGCGGGCCGGCGTTGCTCGCTGTGGGGGTGGAGGAAGGGCGTCCCCGGGGGGGGTGCCTTCCACCACTGTGAGGGGCGTCTGAGGTCAGGCGCTGTCCCTCCCCCGACTGCCCGCCCATTGGGTGGGCTGTTGGGGTCCGCCACCCATGTGCTGTGGGCGCGGGTGTGTGGGTGTGGGGGCCCAACACTGTCCCCTTGGCCTGCATGCCCTGTGGGGGCTGCGTGCCGCGGGGGTGGTGGGGGGCCGTCCCCGGGGGGGGTGGCCTGCCACCGTTGTGAGGGGCGCCTGGTGGCAGGCGCTGTCCCTCCCCCGGCCGCCTGTCCTCTGGAGCGGGCAGCCAGGGTTCCGCGACCCGTGTGTCCCGGGTGCGGTCGATGCGGGCGTGGGGACCCAGCACCGGCCCCACAGCGTGCGCCCTTGCGGGCCGGCGTTGCTCGCTGTGGGGGTGGCGGAAGGGCGTCCCCGGGGGGGGTGCCTTCCACCATTGTGGGGGGCGTCTGAGGCCACGCGCCGTCCCTCCCCCGACCGCCCGCCCACTGGGCGGGCTGTTGGGGTCTGCCACCCACGTGCTGTGGGCGCGGGTGTGTGGGTGTGGGGGCCCAAAACTGTCCCCTCGGCCTGCATGCCCTGTGGGGGCTGCATGCCGCGGGGGTGGTGGGGGGCCGTCACCGGGGGTGGTGGCCTGCCATCGTTGTGAGGGGCGCCTGGTGTCAGGCGCCGTCCCTCCCCCGGCCGCCCGTCCTCTGGAGCGGGCAGCCAGGGTTCCGTGACCCGTGTGTCCTGGGTGCGGTCGGTGCGGGCGTGGGGACCCAGCACCGGCCCCATAGCGTGCGCCCTTGCGGGCCGGCGTTACTCGCTGTGGGGGTGGCGGAAGGGCGTCCCCGGGGGGGGTGCCTTCCACCATTGTGAGGGGCGTCTGAGGTCAGGCGCTGTCCCTCCCCCGACTGCCCGCCCATTGGGCGGGCTGTTGGGGTCCGCCACCCACGTGCTGTGGGCGCGGGTGTGTGGGTGTGGGGGCCCAACACCGTCCCCTTGGCTTGCATGCCCTGTGGGGCCTGCGTGCCGCGGGGGTGGTGGGGGGCCGTCCCCGGGGGGGGTGGCCTGCCACCGTTGTGAGGGGCGCCTGGTGGCAGGCGCTGTCCCTCCCCCGGCCGCCTGTCCTCTGGAGCGGGCAGCCAGGGTTCCGCGACCCGTGTGTCCCGGGTGCGGTCGATGCGGGCGTGGGGACCCAGCACCGGCCCCACAGCGTGCGCCCTTGCGGGCCGGCGTTGCTCGCTGTGGGGGTGGCGGAAGGGCGTCCCCGGGGGGGGTGCCTTCCACCATTGTGGGGGGCGTCTGAGGCCACGCGCCGTCCCTCCCCCGACCGCGCGCCCACTGGGCGGGCTGTTGGGGTCTGCCACCCACGTGCTGTTGGCGCGGGTGTGTGGGTGTGGGGGCCCAAAACTGTCCCCTCGGCCTGCATGCCCTGTGGGGGCTGCATGCCGCGGGGGTGGTGGGGGGCCGTCACCGGGGGTGGTGGCCTGCCATCGTTGTGAGGGGCGCCTGGTGGCAGGCGCTGTCCCTCCCGCGGCCGCCCGTCCTCTGGAGCGGGCAGCCAGGGTTCCGCGTCCCGTGTGTCCCGGGTGCGGTCGGTGCGGGCGTGGGGACCCAGCACCGGCCCCACAGCGTGCGCCCTTGCGGGCCGGCGTTGCTCGCTGTGGGGGTGGCGGAAGGGCGTCCCCGGGTGGGGTGCCTTCCACCATTGTGGGGGGCGTCTGAGGCCACGCGCCGTCCCTCTGCCGACTGCCCGCCCACTGGGCGGGCTGTTGGGGTCTGCCACCCACGTGCTGTGGGCGCGGGTGTGTGGGTGTGGGGGCCCAACACTGTCCCCTTGGCCTGCATGCCCTGTTGGGGCTGCATGCTGCGGGGGTGGTGGGGGGCCGTCCCGGGGGAGGGTGGCCTGCCACCGTTGTGAGGGGCGCCTGGTGGCAGGCGCTGTCCCTCCCCCGGCCGCCCGTCCTCTGGAGCGGGCAGCCAGGGTTCCGCGACCCGTGTGTCCGGGGTGCGGTCGGTGCGGGCGTGGGGACCCAGCACCGGCCCCACAGCGTGCGCCCTTGCGAACCGGCGTTGCTCGCTGTGGGGGTGGCGGAAGGGCGTCCCCGGGGGGCGTGCCTTCCACCATCGTTGGGGGCGTCTGAGGCCAGGCGCCATCCCTCCCTCGACTGCCCGCCCACTGGGCGGGCTGTTGGGGTCCGCCACCCACGTGCTGTGGGCGCGGGTGTGTGGGTGTGGGAGCCCAACACCGTCCCCGCGGCCTGCATGCCCTGTGGGGACTTCATGCCGCGGGGGTGGTGGGGGGCCGTCCCCGGGGGGGGTGGCCTGCCACCGTTGTGAGGGGCGCCTGGTGTCAGGCGCCGTCCCTCCCCCGGCCGCCAGTCCTCTGGAGCGGGCAGCCAGGGTTCCGCGACCCGTGTGTCCTGGGTGCGGTCGGTGCGGGCATGGGGACCCAGCACCGGCCCCACAGCGTGCGCCCTTGTGGGCCGGCGTTGCTCGCTGTGGGGGTGGCGGAAGGGCGTCCCCCGGGGGGGTGCCTTCCACCATTGTGAGGGGCGTCTGGGGTCAGGCGCTGTCCCTCCCCCGACTGCCCGCCCACTGGGCGGGCTGTTGGGGTCCGCCACCCACGTGCTGTGGGCGCGGGTGTGTGTGTGTGGGGGCCCAACACTGTCCCCTTGGCCTGCATGCCCTGTGGGGGCTGCGTGCCGCGGGGGTGGTGGGGGGCCGTCCCCGGAGGGGTAGGCCTGCCACCGTTGTGAGGGGCGCCTGGTGTCAGGCGCTGTCCCTCCCCCGGCCGCCCGTCCTCTGGAGCGGGCAGCCAGGGTTCCGTGACCCGTGTGTCCCGGGTGCGGTCGTTGCGGGCGTGGGGACCCAGCACCGGCCCCACAGGGTGCGCCCTTGCGGGCCGGCGTTACTCGCTGTGGGGGTGGCGGAAGGGCGTCCCCGGGGGGGGTGCCTTCCACCATTGTGAGGGGCGTCTGAGGTCAGGCGCTGTCCCTCCCCCGACTGCCCGCCCATTGGGCGGGCTGTTGGGGTCCGCCACCCACGTGCTGTGGGCGCGGGTGTGTGGGTGTGGGGGCCCAACACCGTCCCCTTGGCTTGCATGCCCTGTGGGGCCTGCGTGCCGCGGGGGTGGTGGGGGGCCGTCCCCGGGGGGGGTGGCCTGCCACCGTTGTGAGGGGCGCCTGGTGGCAGGCGCTGTCCCTCCCCCGGCCGCCCGTCCTCTGGAGCGGGCAGCCAGGGTTCCGCGACCCGTGTGATCCGGGTGCGGTCGATGCGGGCGTGGGGACCCAGCACCGGCCCCACAGCGTGCGCCCTTGCGGGCCGGCGTTGCTCGCTGTGGGGGTGGCGGAAGGGCGTCCCCGGGGGGGGTGCCTTCCACCATTGTGGGGGGCGTCTGAGGCCACGCGCCGTCCCTCCCCCGACCGCCCGCCCACTGGGCGGGCTGTTGGGGTCTGCCACCCACGTGCTGTGGGCGCGGGTGTGTGGGTGTGGGGGCCCAAAACTGTCCCCTCGGCCTGCATGCCCTGTTGGGGCTGCATGCCGCGGGGGTGGTTGGGGGCCGTCACCGGGGGTGGTGGCCTGCCATCGTTGTGAGGGGCGCCTGGTGGCAGGCGCTGTCCCTCCCCCGGCCGCCCGTCCTCTGGAGCGGGCAGCCAGGGTTCCGCGTCCCGTGTGTCCCGGGTGCGGTCGGTGCGGGCGTGGGGACCCAGCACCGGCCCCACAGCGTGCGCCCTTGCGGGCCGGCGTTGCTCGCTGTGGGGGTGGCGGAAGGGCGTCCCCGGGTGGGGTGCCTTCCACCATTGTGGGGGGCGTCTGAGGCCACGCGCCGTCCCTCTGCCGACTGCCCGCCCACTGGGCGGGCTGTTGGGGTCTGCCACCCACGTGCTGTGGGCGCGGGTGTGTGGGTGTGGGGGCCCAACACTGTCCCCTTGGCCTGCATGCCCTGTTGGGGCTGCATGCTGCGGGGGCGGTGGGGGGCCGTCCCGGGGGGGGGTGGCCTGCCACCGTTGTGAGGGGCGCCTGGTGGCAGGCGCTGTCCCTCCCCCGGCCGCCCGTCCTCTGGAGCGGGCAGCCAGGGTTCCGCGACCCGTGTGTCCGGGGTGCGGTCGTTGCGGGCGTGGGGACCCAGCACCGGCCCCACAGCGTGCGCCCTTGCGGGCCGGCGTTGCTCGCTGTGGCGGTGGCGGAAGGGCGTCCCCGGGGGGCGTGCCTTCCACCATCGTTGGGGGCGTCTGAGGCCAGGCGCCATCCCTCCCTCGACTGCCCGCCCACTGGGCGGGCTGTTGGGGTCCGCCACCCACGTGCTGTGGGCGCGGGTGTGTGGGTGTGGGAGCCCAACACCGTCCCCGCGGCCTGCATGCCCTGTGGGGGCTTCATGCCGCGGGGGTGGTGGGGGGCCGTCCCCGGGGGGGGTGGCCTGCCACCGTTGTGAGGGGCGCCTGGTGTCAGGCGCCGTCCCTCCCCCGGCCGCCAGTCCTCTGGAGCGGGCAGCCAGGGTTCCGCGACCCGTGTGTCCTGGGTGCGGTCGGTGCGGGCATGGGGACCCAGCACCAGCCCCACAGCGTGCGCCCTTGTGGGCCGGCGTTGCTCGCTGTGGGGGTGGCGGAAGGGCGTCCCCGGGGGGGGTGCCTTCCACCATTGTGAGGGGCGTCTGGGGTCAGGCGCTGTCCCTCCCCCGACTGCCCGCCCACTGGGCGGGCTGTTGGGGTCTGCCACCCACGTGCTGTGGGCGCGGGTGTGTGTGTGTGGGGGCCCAACACTGTCCCCTTGGCCTGCATGCCCTGTGGGGGCTGCGTGCCGCGGGGGTGGTGGGGGGCCGTCCCCGGGGGGGTAGGCCTGCCACCGTTGTGAGGGGCGCCTGGTGTCAGGCGCTGTCCCTCCCCCGGCCGCCCGTCCTCTGGAGCGGGCAGCCAGGGTTCCGCGACCCGTGTGTCCCGGATGCGGTCGGTGCGGGCGTGGGGACCCAGCACCGGCCCCACAGGGTGCGCCCTTGCGGGCGGGCGTTGCTCGCTGTGGGGGTGGCGGAAGGGCGTCCCCGGGGGGGGTGCCTTCCACCGTTGTGAGGGGCGTCTGAGGTCAGGCGCTGTCCCTCCCCCAACTGCCCGCCCATTGGGCGGGCTGCTGGGGCTCGTTGGGTGTGTGCGGTGTGTGTGGTGTCTGTGCCGTGCGTGTCGTGGTGCGTGGTGCCGCTCTTCTCTTGTCCCTCTGGTGCTCCCCTCTCCGGTGTCTCGGTGCGGTGTTGTGCTCGCCGTGTGCCTGCCGTGCCCCCTTCCCTGTGCGCGCCCCTTGCTCGGCCGCTGGCTACCCCTTGTTCCTTTCGTGGCTTCGTTGCTCTTTACCCTTTCCTCTACCCTTCTCCCTGGCATGCACTTTTTCCCTGCCTCTGCTTTGTTGCGTGTCTCGGTCTTTTTCCTTGCCGGCGCGCCGTTCTCTCTCGTTGGGCCTTCTCCTTTGAACCTGCAAAGAGAAAGGATGTAAACGGGCGTGCGGCAGCGGGGGTTTTGTCGCGACATGGCACCTCGACAGTGCCATCCTCGGTCGGTCTCTTACTCCCGCGGCGGTTCGGTATGTTACCTATTTATGCTTCGTTCGTGTGCCCCTCTCTCCTTTTTCTTACTGTGTTGGGCTTGTTACGGCGTCTTTTTTCGTGCGTCGTTTGGCGTAGGTTTATATCCTACTTGCTCTCGTCTTGGCTCCTCACACCTCTTTGGCCGCCACTTTTGTTCGTTGTCCGTTCCGCGCGCGCGGCGTGACATGCAACATACTTGTTTCTTTCCCCACCATCTTAGTGTGTCCTAGTTCTCTTGCTTTGCCTACGTGTGTATGGCGCGGGCCGGGCGCTCGTCGCTTCCCGTTGACCTTCCCGTGTGCGTGGCGTGACATTTAGGGAATGGCGAATGAGAGACGACGGCACGACGCAAAACAAGCCTAAGCGTCTAAGACAACCCTGCTTTAGCGCACAAACGACACAAACACGAGCACACACTTATCCTTTGGACCTGTGAAGGGAAGGGAAGGTGGGTGCATGCACAAGGAAGCGTGGCAACGTGTGCATGTCGGGATCCGGCACACGACGCTATGCATAAGTGTGTATGTTCTAATCAGCGCAACAAAAAGGGTGGTTGTGCTGTAAGAGCAGTTGTCACGGTTGCCCCGCATTGCACCGCAGGGCAGGACCGTTAGCCCCCCGTGACAACCACTCCCTGGCCGAAGGCCATTTGTTTTTTCTCGTCTCGGTTGGTGGCGCGGGCCGGGCGGTTGGCGGCGTGGCACGACATGGTAACATATTTGCGCTCTTGGTGGCGGTGTGTGGCTCCCCCCTTGCCTACTATTCGTTTGCATGCGGCGGCATACCTTTTGTCCCCTTTCGCTCCCTTTTGCCTCCTACGTAAGCGGGCGTGCGGGTGGGGGGTGGGCACGTCTTGGTTACGCCTTGTGGTCACCTTTTGCTTTTGTTGGCGCGGTTGCCGTTCTTATCTCGTGTTCGTTGCGTAGCGTAGCATGGCATGTAACATACTTGGATCCAACAAGCCGCGTGTGCATGTTGTGTATGTTTAGTTTTTGTTTGTGTGCTTTTATGTGTGTTGTGCTTCCCCTCGGTGGTGTGTGGCCTCCTTCGTGCGTTCTTCTCTCCTTTGTTGGTTTTGCGTTCCCCCGTCGTGCCCCTTCATACCATTTTGCTCGTCCGTGGCGGTGATGACCTTGCGGCGATACGGGCATGCACGTACGGGCATACCTTTCTTTCCCTATGTGTGCGGGGGTGGGCATAGGCATTCATTCGGTGTCACCTCTTGTTGGTTTTCCTTGCCGGTGCGGTTTTCGTTGCGCTTTTCGTGGCGGCGCACTTTGGCGTTGCATGGCACGTAACTTCCTTCCTTGTGTATTGCGTTTGTTACGGCGTTATGCATGGCGTTATGCGCTATGGCGACATGCATGGCGTGGCATGTAACATACTTATTTTTCGGCGGCCGGTGGCGTTGTTGTTGCTTGTGTGTGTTACTCATGCATGACATGCAACATACTTGTGCGGCTTCTTTTTTTTGATCACCTTCGCGTGTTACGGCGCCGTCGTACTCCCTATGCGAGTGGGCTTGCATTGCTTGGTCGCATACTTGTGGTATATTTCCATTGTGGTGCGGTTTGTTACATACTTGTTCTCTCCTTGTCTACCTCTTACCGCGTTGTGCTTGTTTCGTTGGTTTCTAGCGTTGCGCGGCATATAACATACTTGTTTTTCGGCGGCCGGTGGCGTTGTTGTTGTTTATGTGTGGTTTGTTTTGGGGCGCGCACAAGTCCCTAGCGCCTAGGGCACGCACTTTGCTAGGTGGTTTGGGGCAAGCAACGCTCAGCTTCTTCGCCGTCGCGACTCTATTGTTCGTCTTTTTTTTTTGTGAGTGTCCTAAATTTTGCGACCTCGCCAAACAGCGGCGTAAAATTTTTGGGGGGGTTTCTGAGGTCGGAAAAGACGATTTTTCGCTTTATTTTTTCTGGCGGTGCGCCATTTTCCTGGTATTTTATTTTTCTTCTGCTGCGATCGCGCGACCAAGAACCCCCTTCAGCTCCTCGAGATATGAAGGACGATAAGGGCTTCAAGCCTTCGTTTGTGTTCATTGATCATCAGCCAGACCTGGTGTGCAAGATTGCGTCCATTGAGCCGGATTCTTGCATGTACCTTCTTGGTGTCTCCACCGACAGTCTCTCCGATTGGGTCAACAGAGTGCAGAATCAGTTGAACCACGTCTTGACACAAGGGTCGAAACTGGACGAGTCTGGTGATTGGGACCAGCAAGCCAACTGGGCAAACCGTGGTATTCCCCTTTGAGTTCGCGATGACAAGTTGGGTTCTGAGGCGTTGTCGCTGAAGGAGGAAGAGACTGTTCACAAGGGTCAAGCTGCAGAAGCACAGGCCCCTGCAAAGCGGAAGTCTACTGGTCGAGAACCTGCCCCCAAGAAGAAGAAGACTGCTTCCAAGCCTCAGGCAGCGAAGTCGGGTACTGGTGAAGAATCCGACGAGAGCCATGGAGATGAGGAGGAGGAGAGCGAGGAAGAAGAGG
This sequence comes from Eutreptiella sp. 'Long Island Sound 2002', assembly GCA_964036045.1. Taxonomy (NCBI): domain Eukaryota; phylum Euglenozoa; class Euglenophyceae; order Eutreptiales; family Eutreptiaceae; genus Eutreptiella; species Eutreptiella sp. 'Long Island Sound 2002'. The sequence continues at coordinate 15,432,095 of OZ038394.1, forward strand.
AGGAGGAACCGCAGGTCTCCCAAGGCAAGGCAGCGAAGAAAGCGGCAGCGAAACCGAGGCCCGAGGAAACCGGGGCTAGAGCTCCATTCAAGCAGCCAGCTCGTCAATCCCAACCAAGAGGCGAGCCGGCAAAGCCACCGCCAAAGGGTAAGACGTCCGTTGCTAAGGCTATGGGTTCTAAGATGCAAGTTGTTCCGAAGAAAAAGTAATTTCTTCGTTTGTTCTGATATATTATGCGCGAGGGCTCGCGCTATGCATTCCTCTTCAACGACCTTTTTGCTGTCACCTTGTGCGGCACATTTTTCTCTCTAATGCATTTTATTGCGCTGTTGTGCTGGTGTTTGCGCGAGGCCTCGCGCAAAGAAGGGGTGCCAGAAAATGCTTCTTGTGGTGCTGTGTGCAACATGGTTTTCAAAAACTGGTTTTTCGAAAGGATTGAAAGCTCATGGGTATTTTCATAGGAAAGCATCAGTGGTAGAAGAAACAAAAAGTCGTGGTTTTCCGAATAAAGTAGTGCATTTTTAGGGAGATAAATTATTTTCCGGGGCAGTCAGTTTTCTTGAAAATAAATGAAAATAGTCCAACTAATTGATTTTTGCTGCATTTTTGGTTCTTGTGTTTTCGGGTCCCCTATAAAAACTATTTTTTCAGAGTGCCGCGGAGAGGCACTTTTGGGCAGATTTTGACCATGCAACTTGAGGCGCCTAAGCTAGAGCAGCAATGCGATGATCAGCTGAAACAAGAATTCAACGTTCGGTTGCTCTGCTGACCGTGCCTGTGTGTTTGTGTGTTTGTGTGTGTATGTGTGTTTGTGTGTGTTTGTGTGTGTGTGTGTGTGCATGTGCGTGTATTTGTATGATGTCATCTACCCGCTCTCTCCGTACCATTTGGCAAGATCCCCCACCCCCCCGTTCCTTCTTATTACTTGGATGTTGGGGCTACATTTTGTTTGCCTACCCAAGTTATGTTTAATTTTGCGGATACACGGGGTATGCAACCCCTACATGGACCAAACCTAGTTGTTGTGTATGATGATGATGATGCTGCTTTGAAAAACTAAAGGGCTTTCACTCCCAAATATTATATAGTTTTGTATAAACAAAACTGTTTCAACCACAACTATTATCCCATTATATCTGCAATTTTGCAAATAGAAAATTATTTTGAGATCAACTTTTATCCTATTGTGCAAAAGTACAGGGACTGCTGAGCCTAACCGAAGTAGAAGCCTCTTAAAGGACTTTGAAGTGTATGTTGCTTGGTGAGATTGGATGGTTCATGCACATCCTTGCCCTTATTTCATAAAGCAGTGCTTCAAGGAGGATGTGTTGGGATGTGTTACTGCCTTTCTAAAAAAGAAAGAGACATGTTGGGATGTGGTGCCGGGTGCCGAGATTGTGGATTCGATTAAGATCTCCATCAACGTAATTTTCTTGGAACTACCAATAGATTCAGCCTAGAAGAAATCAGAAATCAATTGCCCCGAGGAATGCCTACCACCGCGTTTACCCGCTTTGTTGGTGGACCCGTTGACTGTTGATGTTCCTATCACAAAAGCAACTGTTTGCAGTGGTCTTTTACCAAGACGAAGATGGGTGCGGCCACAACAAAAAGGCAACCAACCAAACCAAAACATAGGCAAGTTGGAGGCATTTAGAGAGGCCTCAAACAAGCCAAGCCAAAGGTGCAAAAGGGACAGCAACATCAGCACTGAGCATAAAGAATTTGGAAACCGCTTTGATTTGTACATGTCTCATTCAACTCATACAGATAGGACGATTTATGATAATCGCACAAGATGATAAAATCAATGCATTCCTTGCCATTTTTTTTGCTCTACTGCAGCTGCTAAGTAGACTACATGGACTAGGTACTGTGCAAACTTTGCTGCTTCCGACGTTCCATTTTGGTGATGCCATGGAACAGCCCACATTTCTGTCATCATTGCCATGATCTACTTAGACCAAGTGTGGGCGCCAAGATAGTGCGTGCTTTGCGGACAATGGTGTTACAACACAATGTTGTACAGCTAGAGGTGGTGTTGGTTACAATGCAAAGTTGAAGATTTCCAAAGCTGGCATGTGAGAGTGCACGGCTGCCGTAGAGTTATGCAGAGTAGGCTTTGGATAACAGGGTATCGTTTAGCATGCTAGTGTGAATGAAGATCCAAATTGAGTTTGCTTTTCCTTTTGTGATGTCTTGTAGGGTAAGTGGTGCAAAGAGTGCAATGCCCGGATGGCAGTCACTGAAGATGTTGGATCAAATACCGTTTGCGACTTGCGGCGGGCTGTTTCAAACTTTCAGTGTATTGTTGCACTTTGCGGTTGCCAGCTTGTGCTCCATGGACTATGGTTGTTGCACAACGATTCACTCTGTGTTTCAGCTTCGTTCGAGTGTATTCACAGGATCTACGGTTCAACATTGGCAGGCATAAAAGGGCACTGAAATACAAGAAAATGATGTCAAAAGCAATCAGCTAAACAAAATTGTGTAAAAATTACAAAACATCATCATGTTAAAGTTGCTAAAGGTTATTGACCCGAGTCAAAGAATCAACTAGCAGCGCAAAAAAAGGTGTTTCATAAACACCCCCTTTGTGCTCCAAATTGCAATATAGGCAAACATTTTTAGGTCGAAATCACGTTTCGCAAAAAAATAGATTGTAAACCAATGCAGAAGGTTTCCAAAACAAAGGTTCGTTACGACAAGCATTTGTAGACAAAATTCTGCCTTTTTCTGGATTTTCATACAAAATGTAGTTTCAACGGAACTATTTCTGGGTGTTGCGCTTCATGAAGTCCTGTACCTTCTGGTATTTTATCCAAGATTCCTTTAATGATTTTCGCATCCGACTGCGAATCAAGCAATGGCATGCAATATTTGCTTGATTGGCATGATTTCATCTTAGTGCTCTGCTTCATGCATCAAATGTTTTTTTTCAATCAACTAAACAAATGAATTGCAGTGCACTGTGTTGTGGAAACATAGGCACGCGCACTTCATGTTCTTGATATGCGCGCACGTGGTGAATTCAACTAGCACGTATCTTTGTGCGATGGAAAGCGAGCAACCTTGGCTGCTTTCATGCATGCTTTGACCCTATGTTGTGCATTTTGGGGTATTCAAACGGTCAAATAGCAATTTTGGTAACCGGATGACCAGTGGTCTTGAGCCCGAGTGTGCAGCAGTAGAGCTAAGTGTCATTGTGGCCATTTTGAACTCTCACCCTGACCCTTGAAATTGCCGTGGCCTGGCTAAAATTGGGGCTCAAGCCAAAGCCTTAGTTGGTATCGTAGAGTTACAGCTACGGTCTAGCTAGCTGAATATCGGCAATGTCAGGTGCAAAAACGAAACAATGCGGGCCAAAACTGGAGCAGTTAGTGCTAGCCATGCAATGCACACCGTGCACAATGGCATGTGAGTTGGACCGCACCTTTGAGCATGCACAACTTACCAAAGAGCTTGATGTTGGAGTTTCGGGGCCACATCTTGCTATGTGGCGTAGAACTCAGCATATTTCCATGATGTACTGTGTGCGATGCGGGTAGTGGGCGGATAGTATTTTTTAAAGCAAAGATGGGCTGGGCTAGAGCTTTAGTCGCGGCCAAGGTTGGAGTTTAGACCGGAGCAGATGAAGGGTCAAAAGAACTTGAGGTATTGGTATCTAGGCCATGCTCTCTTCTTCAGAAGAAGAGAAGAACGAATGCCTAGGCAGGGCCAAACATAGGGCCGCATGATGCCCACGGCAAGCTACGGCTAAATACATGGCCAATTAGGATCTGGGCTCCGATTCGACGTGGGCATTGGCATGCGTGTAACCCTGCTGCAGGCGCGGCTCCGGCCCCACTTGTGGCGTTGAAACCAAATTGCAATGCAAATGATGATGAGTGTTGGCTTTGGCTTGGTAAAGCATGTGGTCCGTGGGACAGGTAGGAGGGGAGTTGGTAAATTGGGTGCCTGGTTTGGGTGAGGTTAATGTAATGCACGTACGTGGGCGAATTTGATGGCAAAAAAGACCGTTCTGTTTTTGTTGCTCAGAAGCAAAGCGTGCTAAGAGATACTTCGGGTCTATTGTAGAAAATGTGCATGGAATAGGCATTGATCTCTGACTCACAACTCATTCTGAATCCGACAGTCTCAATTGATGCAAATACAAGCGTTTCCCAAAACTTCGTGTCATTTCAGCTCCCCTTAATAAAAATGCCGAGAATTATCTAGTACCACTTCATCCCTCGTCAACAAAAATACCACAAAATAATCTTCGAATTGACTTGACCACTCTCTCATGAGAAATTCAAAAAAAAACACACACAAAAAATTTTATTGTCCACCATCCTACCGTTAAGAAATTAGAAAACAACAGATCATTCATTGCATATTGCTTGACCGCACACCCGATACATTGCATGTTGCTTGAAAACTCCTGCATACCCGATAAATTGTGGTGCATACCAAAAACCTCCCCACTTTTTACCAAAAAACCCCCAATTTGTACCAGAATACCCGCCACAAACACCGAAAAAACCCCAAAAGTGCACCAAAAAACACCCCCAAATGTACCAAAAAAACCCCCCTATTGACATTGCCGGAATGGACCCCCACAAATCCAATATGCACCAATAAAAACACTCCTTCTGCCAAAAAAAAATAGCTGTCTTCCCCATGTATGCTACACTTGTGGACCGTTGTCATCTGCCAGCAAACGTAGAACATTTTGTGCTGCCGGTTGGAGATCGGAGAGCAGCCTGGAAACCGTCGGAATTGAACTGCCCTACTGATGGGCATCTAGAAACAATAGCATACTGCCTGAATTGTTGCCAACATTTGAGTACACCGTTCCAGCATGTGCCAAAAAGCCAACTTGGTTGCCCCCTTTCATGCTAAAAAACCCCAGGATGGGTTACCTCCGGGTTTCCTCCTTTCCACCACTTTCTGCAACCCATGCACCCCTCCTGCACCCAAGGAAAACACTGATAAGACCTTCACATTTGGTTCCATGACCTTCCATTCCCTCTCCTACCTCCATGCCTGAAATCTGCCTGAATGGGCCAACCACATGCACTACAACCAAAGCTGGACCTGGGCATACGATTGGCGGGGTGGGGGGGGGGGGTAACAGTTCTGAGGATGCACATAACACCCTGCCTGGGATCCCACACCCCAGTCATTCGCGGAGGGCATTAAAAAAATACCAGAAACTGACCAGACAAAATGTACTGAAAACCCCCAGATGTGTACTTGAAACCCCCTGAATTGCACCACAAACCCCCCCTAATTGCACCACAAAACCCCCCTAATTGTACCAAAAACCCCTCAAAAATGTATCATAAAACCCCCCGAAATGTACCCCCTCCCCGGCGTGTACCAAAAAACCCCCCAAAATCCCCCCCCCCCCGCCAAATACCAAAAAACCCCCAAAATGTACCAAAAACCCCCGTAAACCCCCCAAAATGTACCCCAACACCCCCACGGGAGGTTTTCTGGTACATTTTGGGTGTTTTTTTGGTACATTTTAGCCGGGGGGGGGGGGGGTTGGTACATTTTGCGCCAGAACGGGGGGTTTTTTGGTACAAAGTGGGGGGGTTTTTGGTATGCACCACGATAAATTGCACTATTTACCACACAACCAACGCTTCCGTCCCTGCTTCCCCTTTCAGTTTCACTTCTGTTCAGACCTATTTCTTCTCGTACAGGGGCTGCAGAGATACTTTGGGGTCATTCATATGCCAGCAAAAGAGCATAAGGGTTGATGTCCGTTACAAAACCTGCCAGTAGTTTCCGCAATGAACACTTCAGCTACAGCAGTTGCTACTCTGGATTGCAAGGGCAACCACATTGGTCGATCAGGTTGCATGCCAAGAAACAGGAATCAATCTTGCCAGAAACGTTGGTGTACATGTGGGCCGTGGAAAAGTAGCGCTCTCAAAAGCATTGGTAACACTTCAACAAGATCTGTGAACTGCAATCATCAACATTCCACGGAATACATCTCTGTCATGGAATCTGAAGACTGTCATAAAAAAACCACCCCAAAATGTCTCAAACGCGACAGTACATGATTGGGTATGACATTGCAGAGGCCCAAAGAGCCATGCAAAAGCAGCCTATTCATACAGGTGGCATATACGAAAAGAAATTGCCGCCCCCCCCCCCCCCCATATCTTGGAGGTACAGGTGGGGGAGGGTACCATGGGGGGGGGGGGGGTCACGAGGCATAAGAGGGGGGGGGGGGCGTTTACCTGTGCACATGAGAAGGCGGTCTGTAGTCTGTAGGCGTGGTCTGCCACATGTAGACGTGGTCTGCTAATTGTAGACACTGTTGGCATGTTGTAGACTCGAAATGTCAACTTCCCTCAAGAATGGTCTGCTAACACTGTTTATCTGTGCACACGAGAAGGCGGTCTGCAATCTGTAGACGCTGTGTGCCACATGCAGACACGGTCTGCTAATGGTAAACAATGTCGGCACGTTGTCGACGCAAAATGCCGTTATTTGGCCCCCTTCCCCAAAAAACAGTCCGCTAACATCGTTTACCCGCGCACATATGCATGTCTCTTGAGCGAGCGAAGCAAGCAACGAAGGTCTTGAGCGAACGAAGTAAGCAAGGAAGGCACACAGGGGTGGGGGAAGTAAAAGGGGGTACCAAGGGGGGTATGGGGGGGTCAACCGAGGGGGATAGGGCATACGCGGGGGTTACATGGGGGAGGAGGTACAACTTCTTGCCGATCACCATCATCACCACCACCACCATCATCATCATCATCATCATCATCAAAATTCATGGGTGCAATATTCCACAGTGAATCCATAGCCTGTGCATACACCCTCTGGGAGAAAAGGGCACCAGATCAGTCCGCCATGGGCACATGTACGGCCGGGGCGGTGCTACCTTCCAACAGAACAGTGAAGATACCGCTTGGTGGAGTGAATATTTACAGGGAGCTAACAATACAATTGTGCCAGAGGCACACACACACACACACACACACACACACACACACACACACACACACACACACACACACACACACACACACACACACACACACACACACACGATGAACGCAGACGAACAGGCGTGATCAAGCAGAGCACCGCACTGGACGTTAACGAATCTCGTCAGGCCGAAAAACAGTAGAAGAAGGAATGAAAGAGCATGTCGGCTAGGCGCCTTTCTGCAGACACACACACACACACACACACACACACACACACACACACACACACACACACACACACACACACACACACACCAGCGGTAGCAGTGCGTGCACAGCAGGCCGATCCCAGTCAGCAAAGAGGGGTCACCTCCAGAGTTGCCTCCGTACTCTTACCGCAACTCCATGCATTTCGATCGATCAAACTGTTACAAGGCCCCGACCTTTCAGCATTGGTTCCACAACAGGGTCTCGGCCCCGGAAAGCCCGGTAAGTTACCCCTGGCTCAACTGAGTTGCCTGCTGAGTACACATGGGTTCGCAGGCGCTGTGCCACCGAAGGATCAAAAATGTCGCCAGCCTCCTTGAAGGCATCAAATCCGTCCGCATCCAGCACCTCTGCCCACAGGTACACGTAGTATTGTGCAGCATAACTGTCACCAGCAAAGAGGTGCAAGAAATGGGGGGGACGGTGGCGGGGCACAATGCCCTTGGGAAGTCCAAGGCGCTCGAGTTCAGCTGCCTCAAAGGCTGGTATATCAACATCCGCCACGTTTGGCGCGGTGTGCAGCGCCTGAGAGGGACACAGCATGGCACCAACAGCGAAGCTGGGGCTTGGACAAAGGGAAGAGGCCACTTATGGATTTCCTGAGCCGTTGGACCCATTCTGCGCTGGCAGACACACACCTGTCAGCAAAGCAGCCATTCCCAATGCAGCCAATCTATGTTGTTGCCGATGCATCCAAGCAGAGCTGCCCATGTGGACTGTCTTCTTTTTTAAAGAAACACATGGTTTCGAACCACTAATGCAGATCATCTGGTGGACTGTCTGTCGCCCGTTATTGTGGATGCATCGATGTATATGTTGCCACACTACCCGTTTGTCTTTGGTCCATGGAGTGCTGCATCACCCATCCTTCGTCCAGTAGGTGGTACATACTGAAACCCCCCTGGCTTTTCCCAAAAAATCCCCCAATCCCCCCCCCCCCCCGAGTTCAAAATATCAACTACCAGGAAACTGATCGTTTGGAATCCCCTCGGAGTTCCCTCATTTTTCCCGGTTGTGTACCAATCCCTTGGGAGCCCCCCCCCCCCCCCCCCCGGAGCTAATACCCAAATAGGGTGAAAAACATGTAAATAAGGCCTAAAACATGCCTTACATACCTTGGATGGTCATAATGTGTGTGGTCACAATATCATAAACACAAGTTTCGAAAACTTCGATTCTTGAGCTGGCCATGGTGCAAAACTGCATAAGCAGGTGGTGTACCAATCCCTTGGGAGACCCCCCCCCGCCCCGCCGGACCTAATACCCAAATAGGGTGAAAAACACGCAAATACGGCCTAAAACATGCTTTACATACCTTGGATGGTCACATTGTGTGGTCACAATATCAAAAAAACAAGGTTCGAAAACTTCGGGTTTTGAGCTCTACAGGGTGAAAAACTGCATAAGCAGGTTGTGCACCAATCCCTTGGGAGACCCCCCCACCCCCCGTGCGGCCAATACGCAAATAGGGTGAAAAACACGAAAATATGGCCTAAAACATGCTTTACATACCTTGGATGGTCATATTGTGTGGTCACAATATCAAAAAAACAAGGTTCGAAAACTTCGATTTTTGAGCTCTACAGGGTGAAAAACTGCATAAGCAGGTTGTGCACCAATCCCTTGGGAGACCCCCCCACCCCCCGTGCGGCCAATACGCAAATAGGGTGAAAAACACGTAAATACGGCCTAAAACATGCTTTACATACCTTGGATGGTCATATTGTGTGGTCACAATATCATAAACACAAGTTTCGAAAACTTCGATTTTTGAGCTGCCCAGGGTGAAAAACTGCATAAGCAGGTTGTGTACCGGCCCATTCACTAGGCCATTATTGGTGGAAACAGTCATTTCGCTTCTTTGGCACGGGTTGTGACCGGCTCTCAGCAAGGCTAGAGAGGGGTATGTGGCATTTTCCCCTATATACGCCTGCCTGGCTTTGATCTAACAACCACTGCGAGGTGATTTCAGGTTCACACCCATGTTGGCACAAGCAATGAAGAATGCGAAGCCTACAAATGTTCGGCGTGGAAACCCTTCTTGCGACCATACACCATGCGGAACAATTGCACATGCTCACCACTTGAAGATGCCTTTCGCTGAGGCTTAGGGGCTGGTTTGGGCTCGGACAACTTCAAATTCTTGGGAATGAGCTTCCCTTGCATGTGGCATGTTGCATGTGTCCATGGCTCCATGTAATTGGCAAATGTGACGGCAAACCCATGTCTTATGTGGCCGCACTACATTTCGTACGAAATTAAAATTACGCACACAATTATTACGGTCCCTATGCCTACTTTAGCTTGGACAAGGGAGTAGCTTATAAAAGGGGGGGGGGTAGCCTAATGGGGGCTGTCGCACAGTGCATGCACAGTGCTGCACCTTGTTGCTGTTTTTGAATTGTCCCAAAAAAAAGACCGGGGGTTTTGACCCGAAAACCCTGCAATTCGTGCCTAAAACACCCCCCATGAGATAACAAAAATTCTATTGCCTTCGGCAAGTCCACCTCGCAGAGCATCTACCCCAAGCAACGCACAGACAAAATAGGGTAAAAAACACGTAAATACGGGCTAAAACATGCTTCCCGTATCTTGGGTGGTCATTTTAGGTGATCACAATAACAAAAAAATAAGTTCCGAAAACGTCGATTTTTCAGCCGTCTAGGGTGAAAAACTGCAAAAGCAGGTTGTGTCCCAATCCCTTGGGACCCCCCCCCCCCCATCTAATACCCAAATAGGGTGAAAAGCACATGAATACGGCCTAAAGCATGCTCTACATACCTTGGATGGTCATTTTAGGTGATCACAATATCAAAAAAATAACTTTCGAAAACTTCGATTTTGGAGCTGCCCAGGGTGAAAAACTGCATAAGTAGGTTGTGCACCCATCCCTTGGGAGACCCCCCCCCCCGCCCGGAGGTAACACCCAAATAGGGTGAAAAACACGTAAATACGGCCTAAAACATGCTTTATATACCTTGGACGGTCATATTGTATGGTCACAATATCATAAAGACTGCCCAGGGTGAAAAATTGCATAAGCAGGTTGTGTACCAATCCCTTGGGAGAACCCCCCCCCCCCCCGGACCTAATACCCAAATAGGGTGAAAAACACATAAATACGGCCTAAAACATGCTTTACATACCTTGGATGGTCACTTTTGGTGATCACAATATCATAAAAAAAGTTTCAGAGACTGCGATTTTTGAGCTGTCTAGGGTGAAAAACTGAAGAAGCAGGTTGTGTACCGGCCCATTCTCTAGGCCATTATTGGTGGAAACAGTCATTTCGCGTCTTTCGCACGGGTTGTGACCGGCCCTAGGCAAGGCTTGAGACTGCGAAAAACGTCCTGCCGTATCCTAGTAGGCATATACTGTCACAACATCCCCACTCACACCCCTCAGAGTGGGTAGCACGGGGTCACCAAGGTTGCCAAAAGCAAAAATGGCTGAAAAGTGCATAAATTGCAGAAGCGCTCGTCCCACTCCGCCCCATACAAACCCCATGGAGTCGGGACCCAGAAACAGTTTTTCGGCTCAAAATTGAAAAAAACCAAAAGATTCATGATTTTTGACCAAAAAAATGGGGGTCATTTTTTCGACATTTTTGACTCCCCCCAACCCCCCCCCCCCCACCCCCCCCCACCTCCCTCAAAATCTCAAAAAAGTGGGTTTCAAGTGGGGGGGGTCTGGGGGGGGGGGTCCGGACCCAAAACTCATTGGGGGATGCGTTGATTGGACAAAAAGATGATTTTACAAGGGGTTTGAACTAACAATTCAACCCCTTGGGGTAGGGTAAGCGAATAGCCCCAAAAAGGCCCAAAATGGGGGGGGAATGTGGCGTTTTCCCCTATATACGGCCCTGCGTGGCTTTGATCTAACAACCTCTGCGAGGTGATTCGATTGCCTTCGGCAAGTCCACCTCGCAAAGAATCTACTCCAAGCAACACACACACAAAATGGGGGGAAAACGACATGAATATGGCCTAAAACATGCTTTACATAGCTTGGATGGTCATTTTAAGTGATCACGGTATTAGAAAAAGAAGCTGAAAATTGAAAAAAACCAAAGGATTCATGATTTTTGACCAAAAAAATGGGGGACATTTTTGACACCCCCCAACCCCCCCCCCCCACCGCCCTCAAAACCTCAAAAAATGGCCTAGTGAATGGGCCGGTACACAACCTGCTTCTTCAGTTTTTCACCCTGGGCAGCTCAAAAATCGACGTTTTCGAAACTTGTGTTTATGATATTGTGACCACACAATATGACCATCCCAGGTATGTAAAAAAGAAAAATAGGCATCTGTTTTAGGCCGTATTTACATGTTTTTCACCCTATTTGGGTATTAGCTCCGGGGGGGGGGGGGGGGGTGCTCCCAAGGGATGGGTACACAACCTGCTTATGCAATTTTTCACCCGGGGCAGCTCAAAAATCGAAGTTTTCGAAACTTGTTTTTTTGATATTGTGACCACCAAAAGTGACCATCCAAGCTATGTAAAGCATGCTTTAGGCCGTATTTACGTGTTTTTCACCCTATTTGGGTATTGGCTTCGGGGGGGGGGGGGGGGGGGTGGGGGGGGCTCCCAAGGGATGGGTACACAACCTGCTTTTGCAGTTTTTCACCCTGGGCAGCTCAAAAATCAAAGTTTTCGAAACTTGTTTTTCTGATACCGTGATCACTTAAAATGACCATCCAAGCTATGTAAAGCATGTTTTAGGCCATATTCATGTCGTTTTCCCCCCATTTTGTGTGTGCGTTGCTTGGAGTAGATTCTCTGCGAGGTGGACTTGCCGAAGGCAATCGAATCACCTCGCAGAGGTTGTTAGATCAAAGCCACGCAGGGCCGTATATAGGGGAAAACGCCACATACCCCCCCATTTTGGGCCTTTTTGGGGCTATTCGCGAACCCTACCCCAAGGGGTTGAATTGTTAGTTCAAACCCCTTGTAAAATCATCTTTTTGTCCAATCAACGCATCCCCCAATGAGTTTTGGGTCCGGACCCCCCCAGACCCCCCGGTGGAAATAGTCAT